>VXAC01000781.1:237941-399799 GCA_013399225.1 Rhipidura dahli | reverse complement strand
GTTAAAACCTAAGGCATCAACGTGATGCCCACTTCTAGAGTCTGGTAGAGAAGTTGCACAATAAGCCTTTGGGGCTTTGTCACAAGGAGGTATGCACAGCTTGAGCTAAACGCTCAGACTGCTGCTGAGAGGAAGGTAACACTTTAAATCTTATGTGGATTGGCACATAAGTGTGGCCCTTAGAACACATTCTTAAGTATAGAACTGTTGCTCTGAAAACAGTGAGCAAGTAAGTACAAGATGATATGTGCCTCTGTTTCATTCCATGATGTGTAAGCAGGTCCTCCTATTGTTAGGAGGAATTCTGCTCACAGAGAGAAATAACAGACAAATTTCTACAATCATGCTGTTATCAGTAAACATTATCTCTTCTCTAAATACCTGGAGCTAATCTGCTTGAATGGGAACACACACAGTTTTTTTAAAGGTGTGTGTGAGACACTCCACTGTTTTTCTCATCAATACAATGATGTTGAAGCTGCTTTTTAGTTGCTGGGATAGATTCTGCCATCATTACTAAGAGTTCTATAGTCTTCTTCAGTGTAATGGGGCTGCATAAAGTCATTGGGTTGAAAAAGTGCTTGCAAAGTATTTCAGTATTGGTGATGTGGCAAAAGTCAGAAATAATCCTACTTGACATAGTCTGCAGAGCAGTTGGCAGACTAGGCAATATTTGTTTTTCTTTTTCCAAAACTACACTTTTATCTCATAAAATGAATAAAATTTAGAAAAGTGAGACTTGCTTGCTCTATACAGTGCATGTTGGAGGCGGTGTTAATACATCTTTTGACTTTAATTGGGGCAGAGCTTAGCTAATGCCAAGCATTTTTGAGATGTCTCAACATCACTTTAAAATATCACTTCTGAAAACATTTTTTGCCAACAGTGTTGTTTTCAAAGCTGAAGGATAAACATTATCAAGTCTACAAAAGAATGGTACATTAGATTTGAATTTCCTTTCAAATACATTGATTTGGAGAAACTGACAAAACAAAGCTATTCAGATCTTCCATAAAAGAGAAAACTTAATTCAGCTCTTATATCATAGATCTTGGATGTAATATTTTCCTGTATAAAAAGGTAAAAATTGCTCCCTTTATGGTACAAGAGATTAGTTTACAAAAATATAATACCCAGAAATTACTTGAGCATGTTTTTAACATACATCATATCAACACAATATTTCCATGGATTTCTGTGATAATTCCACTTGTGTGTGTTAAGAAGGCACTCAAAAAATTACAGAAAATAGAAGAATAGCTTAAAAGTACTTATTTAAAAAAAAATTATACCTATATTACTGTAATTTATGTATTATCATGTTGAACTAGCTGAAGGAATATGATCCAGTTCACAAAACTTAATTGTGATAAGGATTTCAAATTATTGTGAAATGCTGAGAAACACTCATTCCCTAAGATAGCTTTATTATTACTGAAAACACTGCCAGACTAGGGTAGAAAATAATTGGCTGCCAACAGAAAACAAAGCAGGATGTATTTGAAATTGATCTTTTCACTCAGTCATCTGTATTCATCTGGCCACTGCAGATGGTGTTAATAGCATCACAGGTAATGTGATTAACTTGGGCATGGCTATGAGGGCTCTGTGGATGTAGAGCTATCAATCTGCTCATTCTCATTGTCTTTTTCTGTCTATTGTTTTTGCTAGTGGCAGTGAGGGAAAGTCCTATGAGAAGAAACTGAACAAACTGGGGTTGTTTAGCCTGGAGCAAAGGATGCTCAGGGAGGACCTTACCACTCTCTACAATTGCCTGAAAGGAGGGTGTAGCCAGGTGGGGATAGATCTCTTCTCCCAAAAAGGTTCAGGACAAGAGGAAATGTCCTGAGGTCCCACAGAGGAGGTTTAGATTGGGTATTAGGAAAATTTCTTTGCTGAAAAAGTGGTTAGCCATTGGAACGAGGTACCCAGGGAAGTGGTGGAATCAGTATCCCTGGAAGCGTTGGAAAAACATTTGGATATGGCTTTTGGGCACACTGTTGTGGTGAATGATTGGACTCATTGCCTTAAGAGTCTTTCTCAATCTAAATAATTTTATCATATAATCATAGAATTCATTCCTCTTCTAGCATAGAAATTATGATTCTATGATTCTAAGTATTAGAAGCTCTCAAGATCAAAACCAGCTCTTTTACCTTTGAGTGAATGAAGAACTTCCTTCCTTCCTGTTTCCACAATGTCACAAATGTTCTTTTCTCTTGAAAGCACCAAATTTTGACTCTTTATTTTCCTCCCCCTTGTCCTATGATAAACTCAGAGAAGTAAGAAACATGCTGTACTTTTTGAACACACATTGAATGGAGGCGTTAGAAGATCATATATATATATATATACACACACATATACATATATATGCAGCTTGTCTCAAAATCTTCCCAGGGAGGTGAAAATATACTTTGCAATGAGTGAAGGTAAATTTTTCACAAGATCCCATGGTCAGATTTTTTTGCTTGATTCTGAAAAAAGGCCAACATTTCTGAAGTACTCATGGAATTTTGCAATACATATTGCAATATCTGTGGGCAGGTTTTTTTAAAAATGATTGGCACCTAGGGTGCAATTAATGCCCCAGAGTCTGGCAATCTGTTTTGGCATTAAAAAGAAAACTGAGAAGTTTAGAAATCACTAAGGAATGAAAGAAACACAGAAACTGCAAGAAAGTGTAGACTGTTTATTTTGAGTAGCAATGAAAAGTTACCTTGATTGCCTTGCTACTTCCCAGAAAAAGGCTGGCTATAAAAAAATGAAGTTAAAATTATCCTATAGAAGTAGAGGTGGCATGCAACTACTAAAATTAAAAGCCTAAACCAGAAAATAGTAAGTAACATTTCATCAGGAATAACCCCTTGGTGGTGGAGCTGCTCAATTACAACACTGGAACCTCTGTGGTGTGTCTTTCAAAAGTGAGCTCAGGTAATATGTCTGCAGCTCTCAAATGCTTGGAAAGCATTCAGGGGACACAAAGTGAGTGGACAAAGAGTATGGTCAGAGTCTCAGGTGTTTTGCTGATGCAGCTGACCACCTTCAGGCAAGCTATTCCATCAAAGACTTTGTCCTGACATCCTAACCTCTGCTTCAAATCTCTGTGTATTTTTTCACACAAGCAGCACCTATAAACATCACTGGGGTGAGGCACACAAGGGTAGAGGTCAGTGGGAGGGGCCTGTCATTTAGCTTTCAGGAAAAGAGGATTAGAATAAAATTTTGACAAAACTGAGACCTTTGAAAAGAATAGCCATGAGCAGTCCGATTGAAAAACTTTTAGGGGTCTCATTTGATCAAAGTCAAAAGAATCCAAAACAATTAAAATGAATGGTGGGAGAAAGAAATAGTGACTTTCTAACTTGATGGTCTTGGCATAGTAGGCAGACTTATTTCTAGGCCACCACTGCAAATCTGGCTCTGTTAACAAGGGTGGGAAATCATAGCTGTGTAAGAACTGTTCTCAGAAATTACATTAAGTCAGTCAGAGATCTCAGTCACATTTCTGTGGGCAAATCCCTCTGCATTTAAACATACCCCCAGTGGACAGCACATGGCCCTTGGCACTCACTGCACGCTCCAAGCAGGATACAGGGACAATATCGGTATGGTAACTCCTAGAAGTAACCATATATTCCTGGTTTTTCCTCAGTCTGGCAAAAATGGAAAGAAGCTTGAAGTCAAAGCACCCAAAAGGAATGAACTTCCCCAAAGACTTCAAATTACACTGTTACTCTGGGCAACTTTTGCTGTGGATAAATTCATGAAATGGAGAGGGGATCATGAGGATAGTGGATGTGGCCATAATTTTGGCCTGCTACGAAAAGTGTGGAACCAGATGTGGAAGTTAATGTAGAAAAGGAACATTGAACGAGTATAAACAGATGGCAAATAAAATAAGACCTTTCTGTCTCATATTTATGAAGAAGTCACATGTAAGAAAATGAACTTCTAAGAACCCACTGTGAGCAATGAAATAGGAGAGTCTGGAAGAAAGAATCTGGGACTGATCCTATTAAATAAACTCCAGTGTCAAAGAGCATTGTGGGATGCATTGCTCAAGAACAATAAATCCTATCACAAAGATTTCTGCCGCCAAGATTTAGTATCTGCAGTGGGATGCGCATACTGCTGGATTAGCTCTAACCTGCAGACCAGCTGATAGTTCTGTGAAAAAAGAATGGGTTTTTTGGTCATCATATCAATTGAAAAGCCTTACTTTCCATCAAAAACATTTGAAATTCAGTACTTTTCAACCAACCCAACACTTTACTGTGTACAGTTTTCCCTTAGGATTTTCTTTCCTTTACATGATAAAGGGTCCTGGTCCAGAGTTCTTGGTCTCTAAGTAAATAATCACCTACTGTAATTTAATTCAGATTAGAAAAATATTAGTTTATTACAAATTAAAAGGTGATATAGTGTTTCTACCCCAACATTATTTTAAAAAGAATATATATATATAAATTAATGAAATTCAGTGGTGATTCAAACCATGAGGGAGGCCTTATTTTAATATTTACATGCATCTGGATGCTGCTGTAGGGACTGAAAATGTACTTTTGTAATGAAGGCCAAAACGAACCCGCAGCATTTTTAGTTTAACTGATAAGAGAGACATTTACATTGCATTTCTTTACTCAGATGTGACTTCTTAAACTGTAGATATTCTGATAGAAGAAAAATACATGTGGTAAAAATTCTTTGTTGAAATAGCATGTCAATTATTGCAAGGTTATAAATGCTTTAGAAATGAATTACTGTCTAGCATATGTTCACTCAAGGCTCTGAGTTGAAAAAGGTAGTAAAAATGCTGCATGAAGAATGATCATGAAAATAAAGAAAGAAAGATCTGGACATAATTACCTAGTTAAATTTTGACTTTCCTCAGTAACTAAATACAAACCATCTCAATTTACATAATCCAAAGATTTTGCTATGTTTGTACAAAATTGTAACAATTAAAAAAAATCTAAACCCTGCAATATATGTAAAACACAAAAAAGTAATAGAGGACATGTTATGGTAATGTTTACATCTGAACCCTTAGTGGAATTTTACATTTGAAATTCTACCATATCTATTAATTTCTTTACTTATTGAACAGAATGAGCTCTTCATGGTTTCTAGAATTTGTCCAGAAATGAATCAACTATTTATGTCTCTTAGACTCTTACAGAAAAAGATAATACAGACACTTAAAACTTTTAAAAACCCAGCAGATTTACAGGGAGCAGGGGAACTCAAAATGAGCAAGGGATGAAATCTTTTGTTTTATCTTTAAAAAGAGGTAAGTGTCATATCTCACAGAAGGCCTTTCAAATATAGAAGAGAAAGAGGTGGAAATGCTGACTGCTGAGAAAATTTCCTGGTTTGGAAAGTATTTTTGCAACAGCAAGTGAGAATCAATATTATGTATATCTCTTTTGTATATGTAAAAACTCTTGATGAAAAATATTTCACCAGCTGGAGGACAATGAACTAGTTTCTTTCAAAACTGTTCTTATTCCTGTTAGGGTAAGAAAGATATGTCAAATCTGAAGTGCAATGATCATTAGGCTGAATGCAATATTTACTTCAAGGTTTATCTGGGCTAAATAATACCTTTTTAGTTGTTTGAGTCTCATAACACCAAATACCCTAAAACCTGACCTTGCTTCAGAGAAGGCAGAGAGTAAAAGTCAGTAGAGTTTAATTAGTGACAGAAATGGGCTTCAGCTGTCTCAGAGAAAAGGAGGAAAATGGTCTGGATGGAAATGACTTCACAGGACTTCTTAACTCCTGGATCTGGTGTGTGTCCAGCACATATTATCTCTCTGTGCTGGAAGAGGGCACAAGGAAGGATCATGTCACACACAGAATCATAGGATCACAGAATGGTTGAGTTTGGAAGAAACTTCTGAAGGTCATCTAGTGACCTGGAGCTACAGCTTGTTTCCCAGGACCATGTCCATAGATCTTCTGAATATATCCTGGAATGGACATGCCACAATGTCTTGGACAACCTGCTCCAGTGCCCAGTCACTCTCCCAATAAAAAGATGTTTCTTTGTGTTCAGACAATACCTCCCATGTTTCACTTTGAGCCTGTTTCCTCTTATCACTAGGACTGGAGTGTGGCTGAAAAAGGGAAAGAGGTTTCTGACCAGAGAATCCACATGTAGAACAGGCAGGTAGGGCTGCAAATCAAGCCTTGGCGAGCATGGGGAGCCATATCCATGCTTGTGGTGGAACTCTTGCCCATTCTAATTCATAGCAATGGATCCTGAACTGCTGCTAATGCACAGATAGAGACTCTGTGAAGGCACAGAGGATGGCAGTGCTGTCATGGCACTGTCAGTGCACTGCTCTCCCTTTGTTGGTGCGTTTTCTCAACTGAGCGATAGACTGGGAGGCACGAATGTGGTCTTGACTGGTCAGCAACTTTTCAGAAAAAAGAATTTCCTAAGAAAAACATTATTTCTATTTCTTTCTTTCTTTCTTGCATTCTTGCTTTTCTTGCTTTCTCACTTTCTTGCTTTGTCTCTCTTTTTCTCTTTCTTTTTTCTCTCTCTCTCTCTCTCGCTTTTTCTCTTTCAGTCTTTCTTTCTCTCTCTTTCTTTCTTTTCCCATTCTTCATTTCTCTATGCCATCTATAGGACAACATTCCTTCCAAAATTTACTTTCAAGATGTTAAAGTACATCACTGTTCTTCTTGCTGTCCCCCCACCACAGACAAGTTCTCCAGGGATTTTTTAGCTCCTACTAAGCCTTCAAAATACTACTCCAGTTGGGGCAAGGGATGGGATTTGCTCAGAAGCAGAGGGTAGCAGCGGGCCTATGACAGACTACAGTACAGACAGCATAGGAGAATTTTGATCACTGATTTGGAAGACAAAATAATAAATAAAATATTAAAAAAAATGAATTTGATTCAAGGGGGCCTTGATGTAGCAAAAATTCAGAAAGTCTTTGCAAGGACCTAGGTATTGAATTTACAAATAGCTGATGAACATTAGACATATAAACATTTTTTTTTTTTAAGAGAATTGGGAAGCTCTAAAAATTGATACTTTAGGACTTTTATCACTGGACTTTTACCTAGGGTCATTTGGCAGTATATGCATGAATAAATAATAATTTTTCATAATTTATTTCATTACAATATAAATATGATGAATATTTCCTTTAATTAAGCCAGTAGTTTTAAAAGAAGCGCTTTGATCCACTAGTATGTCAGAAGTCCTGTTTCCTGATGATAAAGTGGTAAATGACATGACTATGGAAAGAGCAGTCTTATATTTATGAAACATCAGAGGACATGAACACTGAGCTTTAATTTTAATTAGAGTTTAGATCTTTCTCCCTACATCCTTCAGTAAAAGTTCTTTATAAATTTAACTTTTCACTTTAAAATTTTTGATTTGGTCCTTTTTCCCCTCCTAATACTAGAAAGGTTAATGTCTTAAGCATGTGTTTATCTATGTGTGTGTATATGGTGTTGGGAAACCAGGGAAATATTTTGCCTGGAGCCATGACATTCTTCAATACATGTGCTTCTGGGTAAGCTTCCTTCTAAACTCTTTGTGAACAAACAGCAGTGCTTCAGTAAGACTCACACTTGCTCTTTTCTTCTGCTGCTTGGTTAACACTTTCTCCCATCCATGACAAGTGCTGTTTGGCTAATCTGGTAGAAGCAGGCACTCAGACTTGTTCACCAAATAGAGACGAGGATCAGACTTCAAGATCTACAGCAACTTGCCATTGTTCAACAAATTCAAATCTGAGCAGCTAAAAACCTTTCTAGAGGCAGATTATTCTCTCACAATGCTTCTTCTGTCTTGCTCCTTTCTGCAGAGTAATTGTCATTGCTATCAGTGAACTAATCTTTTGTTGACTCCCATAATTTCACAATTGAAAATATAATAAAAATAAATATAATGCAGATATAATGGACCCCTGCTCTTATGAATAGCTTATAACTATACACAAATATATTTGTTATAAAATATATTGTTATACACTTCACAGAGGATCATAAGTCTCTGAAATAGAATGTTGAATATTTCTTCTAGAGATAAATGGCAAATACCCTAAACTATGTACCTCAGACCTCCAAACAGTCATACATTTTCCAGTGTTCTACAATGTTTTGTTAACATTTTCCCATTCTTCTAGTTTTTATAAGCTTCTGCACTTCTGGTTTCTGTCTGAGACTAGAAAAGCAAGTACCCAAATACCAAAACAAAGACAGTGCTCAAGATTTGATTTAGTGCAGGAAGCATTTAGATTCTTTTAAGATTTGCAGTTAAATTTTCAAATACAAAATATTCAGATAAGCATCCAAGCTGACTGGTGCTCTTCTGAACTGAACACAAATGTGAAAACTTTAGAATTTACCCCCTTACAGCCAATAATGAGTTCTATTTATGGGGACAAGTCTGTAGTGATATCATGTAATGGATTGTTGGATTGCATAATTTCTAAGAATTGCTTGTGTGTAGCACAATTTATGCTGGCTTAAAGAAAATACAGGCTGCAAACTGAAGAAATTTAAGAAATATATTTATGAGGATATTGGAAAAAGACTTGTCATATGTATACACAAACATCTATGATTAGATTGGGCCCTTAAAACACACCAGCATTCAACATTTGTGGTAGAATAAGATTAAACTGTTTTGGATCATTACTGCATGTTTTTTTCCTACAAAAAAACCAAATAACTTTTTCAAAGAAAGGAAATGATCATAAACATTGGCTGTTTATCACGCTATGGTATTTGTCTTCCTTATGGCATGTGCTTCATTTCCTAAGCAAAGAATGGCAAACATTGCAAGAAGCACAGTGAAATAAACATAAGCACCTTGTTTAAGTACTTATCTGAACATGACCTGCATTTTTTTTTGCAGTTTTAGGTCTCACTGTAATCAAATGCAGTCTTACTGCACTTTTAGTATTTTGATTTTAAATGGTTACAGTTTGTGTTTCAGGGAGTAGCTGAAATAAGGTAGATCTAGGCTAAACAGGTGTTTTGGCAAACACATACAATATTGTTTTTTTGAACCAAGATAGTTCCCTTGGCAGAAAAAGTGTATCTGGAGGAGAAAGGGATTAAGTGGTGATTGTTGTAATGTGGCCTGAATCCAGAATTCACTAACTCACTGGGTCAAAACTTTGGAAGAGATTTTTGAGACATTTAGGCAAGGATGGCACTTGACTACCTGGAAAAACAGTTAAGATCTTAAGGCTGGAAAGAATATCCTGATGCTTGTAAGTGGGTAATTTCTGCCTGTATGTATGGAAGGAGAAAAACTCTCATGTCCAAAGAGATCATAAGGCAGCTGAAGTTTGTTTACAGTATTTTGCCTTTATCTTCATGTGGAATTCAACTTCTAATGCTGAAACAGAAAATCTGCAACTGCCACATGAAATGCTAAATTGAAAGGAATTAATAAACACATGCAGATTCTGTTAGCAGTGTAGAAAACAATTCTCTGCTGTTTTATGCAAGAATATTAAATATAAAATTCTCATTACTGAGCTTCAAAATTGTCAGAATTTTAAAGCAATTATGAGACACTGAGAAGTTACTCTAGATGATGGAGAAGACTAAGGAAAAAGACAATTCCCCACAGGGATATCTATGCAGCTCATTTATTTACCCTGAAAACATGCCAGATATCTCAGAACAGGCTGTAAGTTAACTAGCTCAAGAAATTTTGGCTACTGAACTGCTAAGCCTCACATTTTGAAGAGATTAAGTTATAAAATGAAATAACTGATCTTTGAAGATGAGTGGGATCCTACAAGGATGCCTTGAAGAGCAAAGGAACTATTAAAAGCTTGATGACCTATATACAATTTCCTCGAAACACAAGAACAATCCACCCTGCTGTAAAATAAACCAGCTTGACTGAATGGGGAACTTAAACTGAATTCAAAAGCAGGCTTGAAGAGGTGGAAAGTGGAGAAGGGTGACTAAAGAGGAATATAGCATCACGCAAACACTTTGGGACAGTTAGGAAAGGCAGAACTTGGCTAAGTGGAAACTGGTGAGGGATGCAAAGGTCAACATGAATGGCCTCTACAGAGCTTCCTATCAGTGAAGGAAACACTTGGGCAGAGGTAGAGCTGCTAGTGAATAGTGCAGGCAAGCTCATGAGGGCACAGAAATGAATGAGATGCTCAGAACCTTCACAGAAAAGCCTCAGGCCTCTTGAGTCTGCATGCCAAGTAACAAAATTTGTGGAGGATAGAAACACATTGAAGCTGTAGAGAGGGTCACCTTAGGGATACTTAGGTGAGCTGATCACACACATTTGCAAACCCACAGAACCTGGCAGGATGCAAATGAGTATGTTGAGGGAGCTCAAAGGCTAATGTCACTTTGTGTCTGATAAAAGGGCTGGTAAAATCTTCATACAGATAGCATGTGTGAGGGCAATATCAGGCCAGGGGAGTGAGACTTGTAACTGGAGGACAGGACTGAGATGGCCCATGCAGACAAACCTCAGCAGGCTCCAAGAACAGAAACCTCAGGAAGTTCAACAGAAACAAGCATTAAGTCCTGCATTTGGGAAAAAGCCTAATACTGTGCACCAGTACAAACTAACTGAGAATCCTTAGGGATACCAGATTAAACCAGTTCAGTTCTATAATCTTGCAATGATGAGAACTAAATCCAGCCTGGTATGTATCAGCAATATCTTGGTAATCCATCACTAGCATTGACATAAACATATTGTCATTACTTATTACTTACTGTGATTGCTTACTTCTAAACTTTTAGGACATTACTTGCTTCTCTGAAGATATATTTAGTTATTGTATCAGATCACGTATTCACAGATAACAATCTGCATGTGGTTCAGAAAACAGATTAATTAAGGAGTTTCAATATGTTCTCATCAGTGATGATCCTGCTTCAGCTTGACACCCTGATTAAGTCTTAAAGCACTTGATGAAGCATCCATTTGTGCTCCCAAAAAGTGGTTTTCTGTTCTGTCCCTCGGTATAGAACAACCTGTGAGAGTGAAGGGGCTTCTAGAACCACTCATATATATTGGCTATACATTATCTGCCCAAAGAAACAGACTGGGGCTTGAGTCCTTTCCAAGGAAATCCATATTAATAAAATGATTGATATTTCTGTTTTCTCCCAAGGATGTCATGCTCACAAAGGAGAATCAAAGGTAAATACTTTCAACCGTTGAAGAGGCTTAATTTACAATCTGCTGTGACAAAGCACTTATGAAGACTCTTGATCTCTTTGTTTTGATCAAAACCAAGTTATCAAATAAAGATGTACATTTATTTCTGTAAAAAAAAAACCAAGCAACCAAACAAACCAAACCAAATCAAAAACACTCAAAAAAAACCCCAAAAAAACAAAGTAGTGGCAGAATCAACACTTTTGAAAAGGGTTTCTTTCATTTAGAAGCATATAAAAAATTCTGTGTACAGTTTCAGTACTAGCACAGGACTTAGAATGGTAATAATGTATATGAAAGTACAATATACAAGACATCCCATATAGATCAATGTATAGGAAATGGGCTACATTACCTAATAGAGTAACTCTGGTCTGGTTTTATTCCTCAAATTCTTTTAAAAGTATTGAGAAGCTAAGAACAGTAATACCGAGCAAAGTGTCTAATTATGGCTATACCTTTCTCTAAAGAAGATTTAGTTATTAGCAAAATGAAACAATGAAAACTGCTCTGCATGGGAAGCCATAGATACCAGCTTTTTTTAATCAGCAAAGGGTTTTTAAAGCAGGAAAATAACTGAAAGTGTTGAAGCTACTGCAGGTATTCTCATGCTGAAATTAGGAAATTATTTAAGCTCTTTGCTGGCTTTATCCTATTGAACACTATTATTCAGTTATATATTAAAAAAACCCCTGAAAGCAGAGATGAAAAATTGTCCTTTACATTGCTAAATATAAGACAAGAACTAAGTGCCTACTCCTGAACAGATGCTAATTGGCTGTTCTTTTCACAAGTGTTAAACTTGAGCAAATACCAAATTTCCAAATCCAGCTGAAAGGCAAAAGAAACAGAAATGTTATGACAGACATAGAAAACTGCTGTCCAGGCTGGTAGCCAGGCCACCTGAGACCAAACAGGAACAGCTGGAAGCCGGCAAAAATCATTACTGCCTCAGTAGAGTCACAGTCATGTACTGCAGAAATGGAGAATGAATGGTACTGGAGGAATCAGTGAGATATATTTGAATTACTGGAGAAATCTCAGATAGCTCTTGAAAGGGGAGAAAAAGTTGAAAACGTGATTTTTTTTTTCAGTGGTGCAAGTATAAAGCATGCTGTAACTTTTTCAGAAGAATCATTATAAATACCAGGAGCACTGAAATTACCAGTACAAATTGCTTCCAGCTGAGATTGCAACCTACCCAGCCCTTTCATTTCTGAGTCATGACTATCCTAACAAATTATGCAGTGAATTTAAATTGCATCTTGATGGCAAAATATTATCATCTCAGAAATATATCGATCCCTTAGATGAATTATGTCTTAATAACAAAATGTTGCTTTCTAAAATCATTTCAATTATCAGAATGGAATTGAAAGGGTTACATTTTAATACTGATGTTACCATGCTACTGGTGCTACCAAGACTTTGATCATAGCAATGTAGACTGAACATTTTTCATAACTCAGCAAAGTGATTGTGCATTTAATGAAAGGAATTCTTGCATTTTTACTTTTGAAAATACTGGAATTAAAAATTGTTGGCCACTACTGCTATAGATGAGGTCAGTTAGACTCTGCCTAACACCACTTTAGGACTGTAGGGAGAGAATTCATTTCACTGAATGCTGGATCCACACTTGCATTTGAGGACTGACTCTACACTTCCCTTCTAATGAAAGAAAAACACAGGGCAGTTTATCTACTGTATTTAGTACATATTTTTTATTTGGGTTGAATAGTTGTAGAAGTATCTTTCTACTAACTTGCTGCTTGTTTGCCTATCTGTCTGAGTCACAGATTCAAGTCATACTGATGTGTTACCATGTGATAAATCTGCTTCCCCTGGGTTTAGACAAGCAGCTCTTATGCTTATTGTACATTATAGATGCTTACATTTGGTGAGATAGATGCCACTACAGATGCTGAAATCTAAGTGAGAAATTCAGCTTATTTAATATAATTCACATAATTCAATTATCAGTTACCCTAGGGCACCCAAGCCAGTGTTTATTTCTTCCTCTGTTCAAGGACCTAAGCAGATGCATCTACATTTGTCTCTGTGTAGAGTCTTTTTTATTTACCACATGTACATATTTTATTGTCTTGGAAGAAAATGATGACAGCAGAGAAATATATTGTTGTCAGTCAAAGCCTCTTAATCTAAATGAAAGAGCTCTTGGTGCTGTAGTCAATGGATGTGGGATTGTGGGAATAAGGTCAATCCTTTTTCACTCTTGTATTCCTGCTGAAATGTCCATTGTATTTCACTGAAAGTAAAAATGACACACTGCAAAGGCATTGGATTGTCCCATGAAATACAGCAATCCACAGCATGTTAGCACAATTTTTTCCCTTTTCATATTGCCCCTAACTGCAAGAAAAAATGTTGTTTTCAAAAAAATAATACTAAACCATTCTCAGCAGTTTCTGAGTAATGGACTCTCCTTACATTTCAGGCTTTTAATTCTGTTTTGTTTCTTCCATTGAAGAGATGGAAAAAACCGTAGATCAATTCAAACTCATTTTTCAAAAGCACTCACTTCCCAAGCAGAAACAAATTACCACCATCTCTCTGAGATTTAATTGCTTTTTCTCCAGAAAAATACCCCTTCTGCACTTAGGAATGAAGCAAAAGAGAAATGCTAGATGCATCAGTAAAGAATGAGTGGGTTTGAGTTGCTTTTTCCTTCTCCTAAATTATGTTAGGGTTACTTGTCTATTAATTTATAGTAATTTTCACATAATGAAAAATTTGGTGCTTCCCTTGTTAAAATTGGGAGCTGAAATATCTGTTCACCTATGCAGTTCCAAAGGGAGGTGATTTTGCAGAAAAAAAAAAAAGGAAAAGATAGAAAAAGGAAGCATGAAAAAGAGGGACAGGGAAGTGAGAGTGAGACAGGGAAAAGAAGCCAGGCGGAAAGCAAGAAAGTGAGAAACTGTGCCTGTGTGAGAGAAAGTGAGAAGGAGGGCAGGAAGGAAAGCAGGAAAGCAAGGAAGCAAGGAAGAAATTAGATCTAAGTTGCAGTATTTCTGAAGGGGCAGGTCTAGCATGAAATAATGGGCCAATCATGTATAACATAAAGAAGCCTAAAGTAATAAGGTTTGGTAAAGTCAGGGTAATGATTTCTTTTTTTCATGTGAGATATTGTTCAAGTAAGTTACGCCGAGCTATAGTGGGCAATGGTAAGAAAGGAAACATCTTGTTTACAAATGTCAGCCAGCAATTAGCATAATTTAAAGAGGGAACCACAATGGCTGTTTTTTGTTAACTTTGAAAACCCATCTCTTTCTTGTGGCCACGTTTTAAGAGGCAAAGTAGACAGCAAGACTCTGAAACCAGTTAATAAATAGTTGATTTCATATTTTAAAGTCTTGCCTATAACTGTCACCCCCCTCGCGTGGATCACAGATGGTGAAGAACTAATTTGTTACTGTTTGATAACGGCTTTTATGTATCAAAGCGCTTATTTACTACTCTGTGGGGGGAAATGACAGACTAAAAGCAATTATGTGTTTTTCTTTCAGTTTTTCTTTAACCACTCTGCTCTTTGGCTTTTTTTTTTCCATTCCCGACATGTTTCTTATTTGAAATATAGCATTGTGAATCTTTTACATATGTTGGTTCTCATTTAACCCTCTTTTTGGGTTTTCAAGAATGCATCTGGCCAGGCAGATCAACTGTAATCTTTCATGATTGTTTATAATGGCCCAGTGATAAGTAATAACACTCAGGGGTGTCTCCCGGTAACAGCGTATTACATTTCAGTATTAAAAATGCAAATTGTGACTTTGCTTTTGAAGATTGTCAGGAAAATGTTTCAAGAAGGTAGAATAGCTACCAGGACGCCTGTAAGTGAAATCACCCCCTCTCCCCACACCATGTGGGGCCTCCTGCCTGCAGGTTTTCTGAAGGAGCCCCTCACCCCCTCCTCCTTCCCCCAAAATAAATAAATAAGTGAAGAGACTTTCCTCTGTACATGGTATTAAGTAACTGATGTTAAATATCTGGCCCTGGAAAGTCATGAACTCCTGCATCTTTCCATTTTTTTCCCCTCATTGGTGATATGCAAACTGTTCACTTGGTGTTGCCACCAAGAATGATTTTGCTGTGGGGTGTGATTTCTGGTGTTGCATAGAAGCAGAGCTGATGCGGGCAAGGGGGTAGTTTCCGCACATATATTTATATTTAATAGACAAAAGAGGTTCCAATTTGGTGATGACCAGGGCTGATTTGCCATGGTCATGACCAGGGATGAGTTTCCTCAAAATAAGTGGACCTGCTTGTGAGACTAAAGTTGAGGAAGTGCATGAACACCATGGTTAATTTAGTCATTAGTGCAGAATTTTTCCTACTGAATTACGAGTTAAATTTAAAAGCAAAATTTCTATTATAGATGGAAATTTCAAAATGGCAATGCAATATCATAATAATGATTATAGGCTGAAAGAAACATTGTCTATTGCTGCTGAAATCAATTGGAATTTTCCCACTGACTTGAAAGAAAGGAGGAATAAGTCACCATGGAATAACTGATGGAAAGATTACAAGCTTTTGTTTGTCTCATTATATCCTTTAAATTACCTCCTGGCTCTCTTTGCCTGTTTCACCCTCCTTTTCTTCTTCCACATTATAGCCACACTGATATTAGGAGATGCCTGTTAATATCAGTGGGACTGATTGGGGAGCAATAAACTCAACAGGAGGAGGGACAGAAAGTTTTTGCCAAATAAGAATATACGGAACATGTTCTTCCTTACTCCTGAAGCCTGCCTTATAGCCAAAGCTTAGACTACTAAGAAGAAAAATCAAGGAAATGGAGGAGAACAGAAAAGAAGAATGAAAGGACAGTAGAATTTAGAAGCTAGCTTAAAGCCTAGCCTCTTTAAAGATGAAATATCATAATATACCCCTTATTACAACCAAAATATGGGAGTCGCATTTATTTCAATGCTTTAATACCAGAAAGCTTCAATAGAAAACATAAATCACTTCCACATGTTTTTGAATAAACCTCTGTCCTTCATTGTACAAATTGCTTTCTCAAGACAGTTTGAATAAGGTCAGCAATCTTTCCCTCTTCTTGTTTGACTTTCTCAGGGTGAAATTCACCCCTGGCAGTTGTCAAGAAAAAGACCTGTGTCGCTGAACTCCTGCCTAAGCCAATTGATTTCCAGTGAGAGCTATATTTAGGCTAATCAGGTCCACTGTGTCTGGATGTGGCAATGAAATAGCTGAAGCATGCTCTATCAGGCCCCATTTGAAAATGCTGGCCCAAGTGTGCCTGTCATTCCTGCTGTATTTCAGACTCTCCATCATTTTGATAATTATACAGCTTGGAAACTTTTTTCTTTTTATAGTCTTTGAAACTATAATGAAGTCTTCGGTGCTGCCAACCCAAACCATCCAAAAATCTTGAATCAGGCTTGAAATAATCATGAGATTGGCCTGAAAATCATACAACTGAATGTACTTGGCTTCTTTTATTTGCCTTCTGGTTTTGAGTGTTTAGGGTGCAATGGGGTCACATTTGCAGGGTTTCCTCTGTCTCTGTGTGGGCCAGAAATGCAGCCTTTTTATAAGACAACTGAAATTCCTTGGGTATTCACATGACTCCAGAAGCTGGGATTTAATGGGCATGTGTGGGGGAAATCCACTGTGTTTGGGCTTGTGATAAAATTGGATGTCTTGGCATTACAGAGCGTCTCACATTCAAAGTTTGTTTATAAGGGGAATATAGTTCTATGGAGAGAGAGAACAGAGTTTCCTTCTGTTCCCTTCTGACTTGAGAGAAATTCCTCCCAAAGGGTGAACTTGATTTCTCAGAGCCAGCACAAGGCCTATTCAGTATCTGAAGTGATGCATAGACCTGGCTGTGGCTCTCTTTACTTAAATTTACTTCATACTACATTAAGAGAAGCTGCAGAAGTTATTGTAGCTGAGATAGTTTAATGTTCACAAGGAAAACAGAAATTCTTTCTAAAACTGTCTATTATCAAGGATTTTGAGGCAAAGCTCCACAAGATGGGTACAGAACTAAAATCCCTAGTGAAAGAGGATGGAGGAGACCCTTGCAGCAGGGAGGGAGCTGGGGATGGAAGTATATATGAGATTTATAATATTTGGTGTAATTAAAGATAGGAATCCAATCTTAGGACAAGTGTTTGTGGAGTAGGAGGCATTGTTAGAGATGCAGGTAGGAGCAAGACCTGGAAGCTTTGCATGTAAGACAAAGATATTAAAGGTGGGATTCATTGTATCAGTTATAAATATCTAAACCCCAGGAAATTTATCCACCATCTACACATGTGCTAGCTCTTTGGTAAGCAATGAAAATTATTAGATACTTCTGGAGTGCAGTTCATCTCATCCTTACACAGATATCTAGAACAGATTGGATAAACTGCACCATAAAAATGCTTTCTTATTTCCATTGGCTATGTGGGAAACTCAAATTGATGGATTTTAAGAGGATTCATTTTTATGCAGACTATTGGCAGTGTAGAAGTCTAAAGTTAAGCATTTTTTTCTATGTTTTGCTTAAGAATAATCTTAGCTGACACTTTTTGAACAATTCAGGATATGGCTGTAAATGTTCTTGGTGCAGCAATATGTGTGTATGTGTATGTGCTCATGCACAGGGTGTTTGGATAATTTTTGCTTCTGTTAATGTCTAAATGGGGAGGTGGCAAGAGTAGGGAGTTTAGTGCTGCTCCTGGAGAAGATTGCATTGAAGACTAAACTGCATGAAGAAGGAGTTGAAGGTATGGCTTGGAGCCATTTATTCTACATGATAAATGCCTATGTCTAGATAGGCACAGTGGTCATGCTCTGGGATCCTTAAGTACAAACCAGTCGCAATGTCCTAATGTCTCAGACCAATCTGTAGTGCTTTAAAAAAATTTGTCTAGCTTTGTTTTTCATTTGTGACTAGTAACACCTCTAAGTAATGCACCATTAGTGTCTCTTAATCCCGGTTGTGTATGCCTTAAAAATTGGCAGAATATTTTCAGTCAAAAGGTATCACATTCAATTTAAGTACAGGATTTACACTGTGCCAAGCCAAGTAGTCTTTGCCAGCAATTTGACATCCTGAACAAATAAGGTTTGAATTCCTGCTCTGAAACAGGAAAAGGATCATTTAGTCTGTTTGAATATCATTTAGAGTAGGATAGCTTTATTTTTTTGATGCAGCAGTAGTGTCAAGTGTGGATTCTGACAGATTTATTGAACTGATGCTTACGTGTTAAACATACAGCTTTAGACACAGTTTAAATATATATCCAATCTTTCTATGAAATTTAAGTTATGAAAATACCCTATGATAGGTAGATTATAAATGCAACATAAAATAAATAATATCCAAAGTTTCTCAGGGTAGTTTTTCCAGCACAGCTCTGACTGAGGTTATGAACAAGGACAGGGGAGGTCACACAAGAAGAAATAGATCCACAGAAAGACACAAGTATTTATTTGCCAATTTTATCATGGAAATCAAACTCATATTCTCAGACCCTGCCTTTCTTCCCTCTGTTGCAGCTATTGTCCATATTCTGAGACATAATGTTTCAGCCAGTAAAATTTCTTGGGTGCATTAATTTCTGCTGCAGAGAGTATAAAATATTGACAGTTCTTACTGTCAATAACCCTAACCTTAGCATGTGTCTGTGGACAAACGGGACAGGAGAGAGGTGGTGAAATGAGAGGATTTTCTTGAACCTGAAAGTAGTATAATTTTATTAATGTGGCAATGTGAGGTATTAAAGCTGCCTCTCAAACAGGGTCATCAACTTTAAGTAGGGCACCCCACAAACTGACCTTATTGTTTCTGTTCTGAGGGTTGGCTAAGTTACAGCTGCCTTGGGTAACTCTGTCAGGAACTCTGCCAGGAAGAGGTTTATGGATACTCTTAGTGTCCAACAACCAGGTGAGAGACAAAATAGAGGAGTTAGGTAATGAGTGCAGGGGACAGCACATGGCAAGCCAGGCTCCTCTCCTAATGCTCTGCTCTCCAGAGTGCCAGCTATGGACGGACTGGTATATGGCACTCTCTCCATGGTGCTACAAACCTAAATGCCCTAAATGCCCTGCTTACATGGCTGGAGGGTGAGCTGTTAGCATCAGCAGTGTTGTCCAGCAAGGTGAGGTGATGAGACAGGAATGCAGACAGACAGGAGAAAACTTTGCTCATGTACATGGATACAAAACTGTGTCCCATCTGTTATGGCTCTGTCCACTTGGCAGGATTAGGGGAAGGTTGTTTGATTCACTCTGGGTGATGCATGGGAGAAACAACAAAATTCTCAGGAGGTTCTATAACAAATTTTACTCATAAATTTTAGAACATTGAGGTAGAATAAGGTACTTAGCAAATTTTAAAACAACATCCAGGCAAAGTAAGGCACTTCATGAACTTTAACTGAGCAAACTGAAACGTGGCCAACTTTGAAGAATTCCAGTCAATGCCTTACTAAGTGCCTGGATAAGTTAGTCTGGGTTAAAATATATTTTGAGGTGTTGGAAGGAGAGAGAAAGAAAGAGAAAGCAAGGATAAGATATTTAGGCTAAAAAGAAAGATTTTTCCATCAGAGTAGGTTTAGTTTGGGTATCAGAATAAGGTTCTTCACCCAAAGGGTGTCTGGGCACTGGGACAGGATCCCCAGGAAAGTGGTCACAGCACCAAGCCTGACAGAGCACAAGAAGCATTTGCACAATATTCTTGGGCACATGGTGTGACTCTTGAGGATGGTCCCATGCAGGGCCAGGAGCTGGACATGATGATCCAGGTGGGTCCCTTCCAATTCAGCATGTTCTGTGGTATTACCACCCGCTGATCCAGAAACAAGACTTGATTGCTGCAGTTTCAGTGTCTGCTGATTGAAGGGATGGTTGCACTCTTGATCTGTTGGGGATGAGGGAAAGCCCACAAAACAAAAAGTCCAATGGTTTAATATATGCTTAGGTTTATGTAGGAACCCCATGGCCAGGGGAGTTTTACACTCGATGAGGTAACACTGTGGAGCAGGTGCAGTCCTCTAGTGGAAGGTTTCAGAAGTGAGCCTGAGGGTTTTTAATGGGTCTATAATGGTTTATGATTCTTCCTAAGACATGACCACTCCCTCTCATATCAGCATAGCTGAGCCAGTCTTGCCCCATCAGGAGGGATGAGCACCTTCAGGCCTATATTTGAATGTCTCCATACCTCCCCTGGAGCAGAGTTTTCTCACCTGAGCCAATTGTGCAAGGGAGAACACTGGCATGATAAAAAGCACTATTCCAGCTCACAGGATCTGCTTCTTATCAGCCTCTTTCTTTACCTGGCTCAGACCCCAAGTTCTTGCTAAACAGAAGTTGATTTGTCCTGGTCATCCTCTGATGCTTACACCCCCTGCACCTGGGCTGTTACCTTTCACACCGTCGGCAAAGCGCCGCTGCTTTTGCAAATGGCTGATGGTTTGAGCCATTAATCACTAACATTTCAGTCTCTCACACCATCCTCTTCCTCCTGCTCTTAATTTAGACTTCAAAACCATTTACAGAAGTCCTGGTGTGGCATAGTAACATTTTCTAAACCTCATTTGGCAGACCTGAAGCACTTTTCATTCATGGTCATGCTGTGCCATTGTTCAGAAAAAAATTATAGCATTTTCTGTCTCATGGCTGCTGCAGAACAATCTTTATAGAGTTTTAGCTTGTTGTCTCTTTTTACTGAGCACTTGTAAAAATAGCAATAATAATAGCACTAAGAACTCTAATAATCAGCCCTTTCTGTTTGAGACTCCTTCAATATCACTCCCTCAATGAGGCTCAGTTTGCTTTGAGAGAACATTCACCCATGTCTAACTGCATCAGCTGAGGTGAATGCAAGATAAGGGAAGTCAGTGTGGGAGACTTTGAAACAGCCCCAGAGGAAACACTAATTTACTTTGAAGAAAGGCTACAAATCATATTTGGGATTTAGATGAAGATGCATCTGACTTTTTTTAAACATTTTTGTTATATGATTAATTCAAAATTGATTTAATTAAATATGATCAAGTAATAGAAATTGACACTACACTAAGACAAAACCACTTAAATGCTCTCACATTTTTAAAAGAATCTATAGAAAATTTCCTTAATTTTTATTTAGTCTGAAACCACTTAAGAACCAAATATTCAGCAGAAGTCACTACATGTTTACTAGCAAAGACAACCCGAAATACCACTCTTAGCAGAAACATTGTGTAACCCATGGTATATTAAGAAAATAAACACTAAGCCCTCAAGTTTACCTTTTTTTCACTGTACTTGCCATGTCCTGGTTCTTTAGCAACATGGATTTAGTTGCATTGAGACAAAATACATGCAAGACAGTCCTTGTGAAATAAAAAAAAAGTACTTTATTGCTTCTTATTTGTAATCATATGCAAAAATATTAAAAAATCACACAGACAAAAAAAACAAATGCACTAATGTTATAGCAGTGCTTTTAGCAATTGTTAATTTGAAAAATAAATGTTAATTGACAAATAAGTGGATCTATCTCTGGCTTTTGCTGCTATGGATCTGCTGTACCATATGCTATTATTCAGGCTAGTGCTGGTGACACAGAGCTCATTTTCTGTCTACTGATCAGTGTAACTTTCTGAGCTTGTTCTGCACTACTGATAAAAAATACCCTTTCTTTCTGGGCTCTCTAGAAATTAAAGAGGATCTCAAATATTGCCATTCTGCATTGCTGCTTGATGTTTATTTGCTCTATCACCAGCACAACAAAGGAAAGGCAGCTTTAATTTGCTGTATGTTGTGTAATGCAAACGTGAGTTACTGTATATCCCTTAACAGCCCGTCATTAATTTCCCTTGCATGCCATTTCCAGGTTTCATATATTGCTGGCTGTTGTGATAGTATGTAAAGCATCAGCTGCTGTTTCACAGCTTGGATTTTAAGGGGTCCACAAGGAGAGATCAAAAGCTGAAATTCTAATATTGCCTCTAATGGAAGAACTATTACCCAAACAAGCAGGATGTAGATTTCTTTCCTAGCAGAAGGCTGGTATGGCATTCTCTCACTAATGGCTCTGCAGCATTCAGGACTCTGGCAATGTATGGTTTCTAGTTCTGAAAAAGAATTATTTTATACTTATTCTTTTGTCCAATGTAAAAGAATAGTCTAACTAGTTTAGAAGCAAATTTATTTGTGTAAATTCTTACAATGCGGTCATCATCTTAGTGTATGGGGGTAGTACAAAACCCAATTTTATTTACACTGCACATTTGTGGCAAACAGAGATTAAGCTTAAAGCCAGAACTGTGTGACTGTGAGAATCTGATTTGAATAGAGACCTAAAATCTGGTAATCAGTAAAGTTATAGACCAGGACCAATTTTTATACCAATTATAATGTTCTTGATAAACTGCAGAGCATCTTTAGTAGTTGTCTTGGAAGCGATGTGACTAATTTGAGTCAGATTCAAACCCTGCTTTCTCTTCTACAAATTCAGAAAATATTAAATAGTCCCAGTGAAATTAGGAGAACTGGCATATAATGAAAGTCTTACCATTTATTCTCTACAAATGCACTTTGTAAAGAAAGCTACAAGATGTTTGTTTTCTAAAAGAAAAGGAAAGGGAAGTGTTGAGAGAAAGAGATTATTATTTTTTAAACATGGAAGAATCCCCATTCTTAAAAATAAGGAGAGAATGCATTGCTATGATTTGATCAAAAGAAAATTTCATTTGTTTAGTTTCTTGGTTGAAGATACAGGCTGTAGTTCTTGAAGGAATGCCTGAGATTTTTTAATTCAAACATCACTGTTCCCATTCTGAGCCAAAGATAGAGAAACAAGACTGCTGCTGTGAGACCCCTCAAGTAAAATTCAATTCCATGTTTAGGCATTCGGTGTCTTTTAAGAAAAGACCACATGGAGCTTCATGTATGGGATTAAAATTGCTATTTCTTGTACCTATTTTGAAAAGTCTGTTAAGAATCAGAGCTCATCCTTTAGGCGGAAAACTGTTTAACCATCATGAACAACCAATTGCCAACAAGGTGGGTTAGCATCTTCTGGAAGACATTTCAGAAGACAGATGACAAGTACAGTCACACATGAAGTAGAAGGAAAGAAATCACAACAGAAGCTTAGAGGAAAGATTGCCAGTGGAAAATCATAGGTGTAGGACAGTTAAAAAAGGTGTTCTGTACAATCAGTTTATAAATATTGTTCTACTGTGCTAAGTTGTTGCATCATCTGCTATTGCAGCTTGAATTTGCTTTAAATCTTTTTACCTTGTTGAACCCAGTCTCAAAATCTCTCTCTGTTCTGGAACAGTGCAACTGGAGTGTAATGGGCTTTTAATTATATCATAATAAAGCCTAGAGAAATTAAGAACCCTGACACTAAAGTAAAGATCTCTCTCACATTAGCTGGGTAGCTGGTGATCCTTGTCTATAACATAGAATTTCTCTTAACATTTTTCCATAGAGGCCGTATTTGTAAAATGTAACTTTTTTCTTTGCTACAAAAATGACTCATTTTCAAAAAAATCAGAAAGTTTGGAAAGAAAAAAAAATCAAAGTTGCAAATTTCATGCAAAACTCTGGGTCTTTTTAGCTTTTAAACTTGATGCACAGGGGAACGTATGTGAAGGGATAGAAATCTGGGTCACAGCATGAAATTCCTGTTTTTGTATTCATAAAAAACAAACTCTATATATCAAAGGAAGGAGGTGTGAAGTAGTAAAAAAGAAAAGGAGAAAAGCAGTCTAAAATATTCTCAGCTCTTGATATTTCTCAAAAACATACTGAGTTAAGACATTATATGATTTCTTCAGACCGTAACTGAAAAAAAAAAGTTATTTGCTCTGCTAATAACTGCTCTAAATTTCTCTTCTGGAGAATTAATGAAACATTTTCAGTTTTCCAGTACTTTTTTTTTCTATCAAAATATGGTCATAGGCTCTGGAGTCTTGAGAAATGCTCAGGTGGTTACCAATTTATATGGAAAATCATGACCACAGACACTTCTCTACCCATATGTGGTCGAGAGCTGCAGGGATGATGGTAAGCAAAGAAGCCCTTTTTGCTGTCATAATATTATCCTGGTGACAAACCCTTGAGGTGTAGAGTGCCTCATGTAATTATGACACCCTAGGGAAGAAATCTTTAGGCTGTGTGTCTCCAGCATTACAGTCCATATTGTGGAACAATTACATTGTAAGCTGAATATCCAGAATGGACTGTTCAAATCATTTTAGTTTACAGGCTTATGATGACTACCAGGTTCAAGATCACACTATAGAATCATAGAATTTGCTGAACTGGAAGCGAGTCAGAGGAATCATTGAGTCCAGCTTCAGGCCCAGGACACCCCAAGAATCACACCATGTGCCTGAAAACGTTGTCCAAGTGCTTCTTGAACTTATCAGACTGTGGGATAAATCCTTACTTTCTAAATAATAATATATTATTTCTAATAATATAACTACATGTTATAGATAGAGCTGAAAATGTCAGTTTGACACTTTTGAGGAGGGCCAGTAAATGAGAAATAGTTCTTAAAGAAATCATGCTTCTAGCATGGCATTTGTAGTGGTTAAAATAGGGGTTTTTTAGACAGCTTCAGGCAGATCAATTTTTCTAATGCAATTCCATCACAGAAAGACAAGGAAATATAAGTGTTGTTTGAAGAAGAGCATGCCAGTAATTACATGAAGTGCTGTTCTGCTGCTCTGAGTTTTTATTTTCTATTATAAAATTAGGAATAACCTAAAAATAACCTAATAGTGAGTGAAAAAGTATAGTTTTAAGTTGCTTATAGGAGAAAAAGAAACAATGAGAAGTAGTTTCCATTAAATTTCACTTTTCTTTTTGAAAATCTTGCTCAGCTCAAAGTCTCTTGCTTTATGACAAGAAGTTCCACTGCCACTACTGAATTTACATCCAAGAAGTGAGTAACATAAGAGAAGGTACATGAATATATCACTCTCCTAGGGATTTTCCTTGTGCTGTTTGCTTGCTAGTAATTGTATTTCTCATGTAGCACTCATTTGCTGTGGGAGAACACAAGTGATATCAGCCATCACAGCACAAATCAAATGGGATTCCATGGATCAAGAGAAGGGATGGGTTCTTTCTGCTTGGCCCTGGTAAAGATTCCCAGTGCTCAGCTCATTTAGGACCTTGAAGCTCTACTTGTCCTCTTTCAAAACTTCCCCACACCCTTGAAAATTACTGTGTGTGGATAGTGACAGAAAAGGAAGCATCATCCCTGTACAGTGGTCATAGATATTTTTTATCTACAGAAGAGATAGATCAGCTTCCTTCACCTTCTCCCAAAGATACACAACTCCTCAGAAGGGGATAATGCCATTCTTTAATATCTTTAAATACAAATAGTATTTCCAGGAATTCATGAAAGAATTATGTCTTCATAAAACTTTTGGGTTGAGGCTGTGCCCTAGTTGGCATCATTTTCATGTTTATAACATGAAAACACCCTTGTTTTCATGTTATAAAAGTCTGTCAATAATGAAACATCAGTAGAATTCCAGATGCATGTCCTAGTCCCTGAGAGACACAAGTCCTCTCTGCTATTAGTCAGACAGAAAAATAAAAATCATTGCTGAAAGTCACAAGTTTGCCCAGTGGAAAAATAGTTAGATGGTGATACCAGTTCACAGAAGTGGTGTATGATGATCTACAAATTAATTACACACTTGGATTGCCAGAGATAGAGTGTCAACCTTTGTTAGGATTTGCATGAATGCTGATTTAGGCTTCAAAACAGCACTTATGCTCAGGCTAAACTTCAAGCACATCCTTTAGTCCCAAGAAAAAAAGTCAGGACCTAAACTATATTGTGTATTTAATTTAGAGCTAATAAAATGTAAGTACAAAAAGGGAACATTTGAGTCAGTTTATTATACAGTACTTGACCCTATCTACCCCATTAAAACTTCACATTCTTTCTCCAGTGGTGCCGTATGGGAGCACAAGATTGCAATTGTGCCCCAAGAGCATGACAGCAGTCCTCATAATAGTTTCTTCAGTCTTTTTTTACATTGCTTTCTAAAATGATGCTGCCATATGTGCTGTTATATTTAAGCAGCAGATGCTGTGAACTCACAAAGTTGAAGAATGCTGAAGTATGATGCCATTTGAAAACAGGTTTTCTAAGGAAAGCTGACTTCTTGCAAGGCTTTGGATTTATTTCAGGCATTTCATTACTAATTACAAAAGGCCATATAGAATGCATTTATACCACTTATTGGTTCTGTCTTGGGGCACCTAATATATGGGCTATCTAGCTTTTACACTATATTGCTGTTTCCACAGCTACAAAGCAGCTATACACTCTGTTTGCAATAGTGTTAATGCTTTAATTTTGAAAAGGAGCTGGGAATGGGTCTTCATTTTCACTCCTTTACTTAACCAGAATTTGAGCTAAGGATGATATTGCACTCTAAACCAGGCTCATAGTATTAGGCTATGCATTAGCTAAAAAGGGGTATTATGAATATAATGTTAGAAAATTAAAATTGCTTCACTTTCATTGGTAACTGACTTTATACCCATTTTCATGTTTGAAAATTAGGCAAGTAAATTCATAGCCTGAATTGGATTGAAGTAGAATTGAATAGCCTGAATCAGAAGTAGATTGAGATTGTCAGACTGGCTGGATTCTTAGGGAGTCAAATCAGTTCCCACAGAACACACATCAGATACCTGGACTAGGAGTTGAAAGAGGATGAAGTAGAGAAATGGAAGAAAAAAGTGAAGGAGGGAAACATTTCTAATATAGAGGTTACTTTGTGGAAGTTGATTTAGGAAAATAACAGGATCTGGCAGTGAAGTAAATACAAACATTTTTCTAGCACTGATGAGTCAATTTAATTTCATGTGTAACTTCACTGGACTTACGAGACTGAAATATCAGGCTCTGTAAGGTAGGCAGTTCTTTTTTTACACATGGCCAGCTCTGAGCAAGTGCTGGGTTCTGCTCCTGGGATGGGGCAGCCCTGGATGTATGTAGAGACTGTGGAAGGAGACACTGGAGAAAAGTGCTTAGGAAAGAGCCCTGGGAGTCGTCGTCAGTGTCAAGTGGAACCTGAGAGTAGTGCCCTGGCAGCCAGGAGGGTGAACCCAGTCCTGGGGGCATCAAACACAGCCTTACTAGCCAGGCAAGGGAGGGGATTGTCCTGCTCTGCTCTGCTCTGCACTGGAGCAGCCTCACCTCGAGTGCTGGGGGCAGTTTTGGGTGCCACAATATAAGAAAGATATTAAGGTCTTATTAAGCATCCAAAAAAGGTCAACAAAGATGTTGAAGGACATCATAAGTGGAAGCCTTATGAGGAGCAGCTGAAGTCACTTGGTCTGTTCAGCCTGGAGAAGAGGAGACTGAGGGGAGACTTCACTGTGGTCTACAGCTTCCTTACAAGGGGAAGTGAGGGGCAAGCACTGATCTCTTCTGTGTGGTGACCAGTGGCAGGACCTGAGGGAGTGGCCTAAAGCTGAGTCAGAGAAGATTTAGGTTGGGTATTAGCAAAAGGTTCTTCACCCAGAGGATGTTTGGACACTGGACAGGCTCCCCAAGGAAGTGATCACAGCACCAGCCTGCAGAGGTCAAGAAGCATTTGGACAATGTGCACAGGGACTCTTGGGGCTGTCCTGTGCAGGGCCAGGAGTTGGACTTTGATGATCCTTGTGGGTGCTTTTCAACTTAGCATATTCTATGATTTTATGAACAGTAAATAGGGCAAGTTGCTATCATGTATTAATCTATAATAATTGCACCTTAGGGGACAGAGACTCATTTGGAACAAAATGAATTATCCATTGAGATTTCTGAAATTTGGAGGGTCCTGTACCTTTGCATCCTTCCACACATAGCTAAAGTACAGACTGGCTTGGGTCTTCTCTCACTTGTGACACTGATTGACACTCCCATTAAAAGTATCAGTGAAAATACAGATCTGACTTTCTCATAAATATATTTGGTATGAAAGGCAAAGCTTGGCAGTGGACAGGGCTGCAGGAGTGGTCTTTGGGGGAAGAAACATGGGAGTGACTGACTTTTGTCAGATACAACTAGTATCTCCAAAGCAGACCTACCACAGGGTGCAGGTGATCCTATCAGCTGAATTGGTGGCACCTTTGTGAACACATTTATAAGAAAGGGCAGGAAACACCAGAGGCAAAGAGAAAAAAAGAGTAAGAAACAAGAGGGAACAACAAAGTCAGGGGAGGGGTAGCAGGTACAAACTGAGGGGACTGTGGCCTGCGGAGAACCCACAGTGGAGCACAGGCAAAGGGTGATAAACAGAAACTACTGTGTAACTGACCCCCACCTCTGGTGCTGCTTGTTGCCTTGTCACAAGGACTGAGTGCAACCTGTGTCAATAATGAGGGTGCAGAGGAGTCTGAAATGATTGAGTAAAGTGGAAACAAGGAAGGAGGAAGGACAGGAGTTCTCCTTTCCTGGGAAAGTTGGAAGAAAAGATGATTTCCCCCCCAAGAGCTTAATGCTTGTCTCATTTTACTTGGCAGTGCTCTAATCAATAATTAAATAGTTATGCAATTTGGCAATAAATTAAATACCTCAAGTTGAGTTTGTTTTGCCCATGACAGTACTTAGCAAGTGTTTTTTCTGCCTTCACTTTGACCCATAGAATCTCTCAATCTCATTCTTCTCTCTTCTCCCACATCCAGCTGAGGGGGAGAGAAAGGGTGAAGTGAGCAAGCGCCTGGTTGGTTCTTGGGTGATAGCTGAAGTGAATCCACCATAGCAAGGGATTTTATTTTAATTTTTCTCTCTCCTTCCTTCCTCTCTTCACTCTATTTTTTTTTCTTTTCAGCTTTTACTCTTTGGACTTATTTTATTTCTCTTTACAACTGTTTGAATGGGAAAAGTGTATCAAATAAAGCTGACACTAAGGCAAGTTACTGTTCTTGCAATTAATTCCTGCTATCATTTCCATAATAATAATAATAAAAAAATAGTATGAAACTGCTCCTATTGTAGATACTTCCAAGAGTATGATATTGGCATCCAGATCACATTGTACAAAGGGACATTCTAACTGCACTGCCAGAAGTAGAATGAATAATGTAAATTGTTCTGAGGAGCTGTTATACCATACTCAGTATGGTTGCCACACAGAAGTCATATACCTGGGTTTGTATTTTATACCTTTTCCCACTTCCTCTCTCATTGTGTTTCCCTCTTTCTCATTCATCTGCTGTTTTTGAGGTGACATGTTCATTTTTATTGTGTCCATTGACTTATTCTTCTTTTCTTTCTGTTCTCTGCAGCTCTGCTAAAACATTGCCAATCCAACATCACCAGAAGAAGTATTGATTCCAGTAACAGGAATGTTTAACTAGATTTCTTGGCTAACATGACTACTGCAAGATCTGGATCCTTCCACCTCTAGATCCTGCTGATTTGTGTTGACCCTCCTCATAGTTAAGAGCTCTGTGTGATGCCCCCTTTCTGCTTGAAAAAAGAATGAAATGCAAATGGTAATGAAACGCTTTTTCCCCTTGGAAGGGATCCTGCAGCATGGCTGCCATGAACTGGTAGGACAAAATAAAGAGATAATTTCCAGCTGAGCTACTTAAGATTCACAATATCTTAAAGGAGAGGGAGTATTGCAGTGTGGAGGAGATCCTAGACTGCTCTCTGGAGCTCCAGGCTCCCTTATGCATAAAAATAATATGTTAATTATTCAGGCCAAGAAGTTTTGCATCTCAGCTGCAGTCTTATAGTAAGCTGACAGGCAAAGAGAGGAAATGGTCTGAGACCACAAATTCTAAGGTGCCCTTGTATTGAGAATATCCCAGGCCAGCAGTGGAACTGAAAGAATGGTGCAGATGAAGCTGAGGGAGAGGAAGGCAAAGTGTTAAATTGGCATATATGGTCTGCTAGATTGAGCTGTTTGGAGAAGGATGAAGCTATAAAATCTAGATTTAGAATTTTACAAGTTCAAGAGAGGATGGCTACCATTTGCAGTTCAGCTTTGAGTCTCTTTAGTAAAAAAAATTTGGCTTAGACTGAAGTTAGTGAAGTGTAGTTAACAGTGTAAGTAAATTTTTCAAAGAATCCTTCACTCAAAACCTGTTCACTTATCTACCAAATAGATTATATGAGGAAAATTATAAGAGTATTGAGTTTTTAGTGTTTCTGGTTTCTGAGAAGAGTATCTGAAGCAGTTGAAGCATTTGTATGGTTTTGCTTTTCTTTCCAAACCTAACAAGGGTACAGGTCTAGTAAATGACAAAATCCAGATAGAGTGTGGGAGCAGCAGGATCCCAAATTAAACAACTGGGAGGTTGATAAATGCTTCCAGTAGCAGATTTAACTACAGATGGAATCGTTTGACCATTCGACACGCCACAGTCCGCTTGCTGGGGGCTTCCGTCCATCTCTCTGCAACATTAACTTCATAAAAACTCCCATCAAAGAGCCCCCACCAGAGTCACAGTGCCTTTATCAGAGCGTTTCCAAACAGCAGAAATAGACATTAAAAGATTCTGTCCTTCCTTCCTTGACATTTTTCTGATGGCAAATTAGAATCAGATGGAAGGTATCATTATTTCCACAAAGACTAAAATGCAAATGAATTCCTTTACAATAACTTAAAAAATCCCAAACAACCTAAACCCAAACCTTTTAAAAAATATTTACACATTTGGCCAATAAATTCAAAGACATAGAGAAATTTTGTTCAAGGCTCATGTATCTCAATTTGTATTCCTGTCCTTGGCCAGAGGATGTTCTTCACCAACCAGCACTTTTAACAAGTAGTTTATTTATTATCCTGCACAACTGATAATTTTGTTCTTCAGGTGTTTTTCTGCCTTTCCAGGCTGGTTAACTGTTTGGAGTTTTTTATTTTTTTTTGTTTAGCTTTTGTTTTGGTTAATTTTTTGTTAAAGTACTGCATTGATTTTCTGCACTTTGAAATGACAAAATAATTGTGTACCTGGCATTAGGAAAATAAATCTGCAGCAAATTAGAGTATTTTCATTCCAAGAAACTCTAAGAATTGGAGATGATATAGTTTTTAAATGACAGTTTTTGAAAAGCAGAGCTTCAAACACAAGCAGGTGGTTCCCCTGCCTTCATGCTGGTGAGCACTATGCAAAAGACTGTCAGTGCTCTCCAGAGAATCTGTTCACTGAGAAGGTGCTGAACCAGGATATTGATTTTATGAACTGGAAATTTAAGAGAGATCTGAAATTGAATATATGTGTTTGAATGTAAATAGATACAATAGAGGACTGAGTTGTGCACATTTTTGGAGGATAACATTCATTTATTAGTATTGAATGACAGATTTCCCATTATTATTTAGAAATGCTTATGACACTTTTTGGCTACTTAGTTGATATAATTGCTAAAGAAGACAGCATCATACCTTTATCCTTCAATGCTTGTGTTCTCCACAGCATTGGAGTACTGTTTTTTGTGTTTTGTTGCTTGTTTTTTTTCCAAACATCCCTGGCTAAGTGCAGGATGGTGACCCAGAAAATGCTTGAGTTTCCTTCTGAGTTATGAGGTATTTCTCTATTGTTAGCAATAATTACTTTTTTAGAATGATGAAAATCAGATCTATTTTGGCTCTTTGCTATATTTTTTTTTTGGAAATATTCTCAGGATCTAGTAAAATTGACATTGCATTAAAATTCTAGTTGGCAGATTACTTCATAATTATAATGGTCTGGAGTTACAACTAAGTAGCTGTCATGGTGTAGAGCTATTTGTTATTATTTGTGTTTATATGCTGTAGTATTCACAACACACTATCCAACATTCACCCATGCCTTGTACCCACAGAGAAAGTCTTGGTGGGTACAGACTCAGAAGTGCTCATGATCTAAATCCAAAACCAGGTACTCAGAGGTCCTTCAAATTTTAATTCGTTTCCAAATACTTACATTCACACATATTTACTGTAAACATCTTTCTGAATGTTCTAGCTAGAACATAAAACTGAATTATTTGTTAGGATTATAAGCCTGGTCCCATGTCACCTATTCATATCGAGTACATCATGCAGGAATTTAGTCTTGTTTTCTAAACTACACTGAAGTAAAAGCTCGCTGTTTTCCTGTAGCGAAGATACCTCTTGGTGCATTGCCTGCTCACAGCTGGCCTTCTAAGGTGTACGTTTCAGGCTGCTATCTCCCCTCAGGCTGCCAGTCAGGTCTTTGTTGCTCTCCGTGGCTGTTGAGACAGGCTGTAGGTGCAAAGGTGTAAGTGTAGTGCCCCTGCTGAAGAGCCAGGCCAGGCCAGGTGTTCAGCCATGCACATCTCCCATTTGGTGCATAGGGCATGTCCATATCAAGTATTATATATGTTTTAGCACATTTTGGCACTGGTCAACTGAAAATAAGTGGTAATAAAAAATGTGATTGTACTGTTTCACCAGTGTCAGAAGACGGACTTCATGAAGGTGGTAGTATCACAGAGTTGCTAATCTCCTTTAGTGTAAGGCTCCCAGTATTCACTATGAATACCATAAACCAGTTATCACAGTTACAGGCTTGCTGGGATGCTCATTTTACAAAAACCAAACAAGAAATACCCAAAGGTAGTGGTTGATTAATTTACAGATGATTTAGGACCCAAATTCAATTTGAAATGGAATGACATTTCAACTCATAAACATCCACTTAGGTTTCTGTTCTATTCTGAAAGGCTCAAAACCATGAGGGCTGGGTTGCCTGTGGCAGAAGTAAGATAAGTCACCAGACCTTATGCTTCCAATTCATAGAAGCACAGATTGGTTTGGGTTGGAAGGAACCTTAAAGATCATCTAGTTCCGATTCCCTGGCACGGGCAGTGAATATTCCACCAGACCAGGTTACTCAGAGCCACATTTTATCTTAAACACCTCCATGAAGGAAGATTACACAACATCTCTGGGCAACCTGTTCCAGTGCCTCACTACCCTCACAGCAAATAATTTTTCCTAATATCTAAACTTACTGTCCTTCATCTTAAGACCATTACACCATGTCCTATCATTACATCCTTATCCTTTGGCCACAAGAAATAATCTTCTCACCTACATTTATCCAGCACTGAGGTAAAACCTTTCTTCCTTCATAAAGAAAAGTAAACCAGGAATATCTATCAAGACATGGAAATGTTCTGAACAACTTTCTGTTTATTATGTATTTGAATGTCCTTCTGATGGGTGACTACGCCTTTGTTAGTGGCACTCAAAGAGCCAAAAGAAACATATGTTGTGAAAAGTACCTTTAGCAAAACAGACAGATGGATAGGTAACACTTTAAAACAGGGTGGCCAATGATTAGCAATTCATTTGGTATTCATTGCGATAACATTAATTGTTATGAATACATTACATTTAGCAACACTTGGAATTTTGTGAAAAGAACATTTGCCTTTTGGGGACTTTGTGAAAATGAAAAAAAACCCCACTCTTTTATTTTTCTACTTTTTTTATTTTTCCCTTCTCAGAAAATTGTTTTTTTGCAAGATCTTCAAGAAAACCACAAGCTGTGTACCAATATTTTAGAATTTTAAATGCTTCTGATACTAATATGATCTCTAAGTAGGTTTTCACCCAGATCATGCTTTTAAGCTTTCCTTTTTCTACAGCAATTGAAAAATTTCTAAACTGTTCAACCCTTTCCACTGTTTAATCACTCTCCTATTCAGTTAAATACACCACAGAAGTGAAAAAATATACCTATTGCTTAAAAGCTGTAAACAGTCTGTAGATTGTGTTCTGATGATTACAGACAGTTTATATTGGCTGGACCAAGCTTTAGCTGTCAGCACATAAAGGGAGAAATGGACAAAAGAAGCTCTGAGAGCAGATGTTGACACTAGAAGCTCAAATTCAGGGATCCTCAGCCTGTGGCTGTGGAAGCCCAGCTGGGAGAAAGAGACAGGCTGCATTCATAGAGCCTCTCTGGGATCCCTGCCCCATGCAGGTACCCAGCCACTGAGAGACAGGAAGATGAAAGGCTGCTTCACAGATGTCACCTGCTGAGGGTTCAGCAGCCTGTCCAGAAATGTCATGTTTGGCAGCTGGTGGAGGATCCCTCCCACCAGCTCTGGCACACAGATTCTCACAGTATTCCGGGAAAGATGCTTACACGGGGGCTTCCTAATGAGACAACATTAAAGAGAATTTTTGGCTTCTGCCTGTAACAGCACGTTGACATTAACCTAGCTGTCCATTCATTACACAGTTCTCCTGAAGATCAGTCACTCTAACAAAATGAATTTTAGGCATAAGCATCAAGCCAAATTACCCTGGAAAACTGTCGAGATGGCTATCTCTTCACATTCTGTCAAACTGATTCTGCAATCCTTTGTTTCCATGTATGTTTCTGAAATTCTATTGATACAGGCTCACTCAAGGCACTTGGCCCGAAAAGCAGTACAAAATGCAAAGTCCTGGAGGATATATGGTACTCAAACAAGGCATATTGAAGCTCCTGGGTCCTATTATCTTCTTGGATAGTAATATATGACCTCATCTGAACCCACATTTTGAGCATCAGCAGAAAAGATCAGAGAATATTTTTGCAAAGGTAAAAAAGAAGGGCAATAAGAATTTGGAAGGAGGAAGTTAAGATCTGAGCAGAAAGGTGCTGAAGTGAAGCAGAGAAAAGTTACAGTTAAAATTGGTTGGGAGGGGTTAGGGTTTGCCCTTTTTTCCCCTACAGCCCTCAGGTTAAGGCAAACGGCACATGCTTTGTCTTTTGCCTTTTGGGCTACTTCTGATGTGCATAGAAAGAACAAGAACAATGTACTTTTTCATACTGCATACAGGCACAGGGACCTGACAGGACTTTATTCTTGTATATCAAATACATTCCCAGAAATATTACTTAAATGCCTGGTATATAAAATTGGCATGGGATCTAAAATTGCATTTAAAATTACTCAGACTGGTAAAATTTCTCATTCAGTTTTTTTAAAGGCTTATAATCTTCACATATTTTTGCTCTCTTCTTTCTGTATTCAATGTGTTAATAAGAATAGCCATGCTTTTAACAAGCGAGATTTTTGCTGTAAAATCTACCTAGTAGATTATTGCCTCTTAATCACATTCAGAGGCATCAAAATTCCACTCTGTCCCAGGGAAGGACAATGATCACGTACATTTTTTCACAACTATAGTTTGGTTTATTGTTTTGGTTCTTCCCAAGGAGGCTGCTTGCAAACCAGGCTACAAAAGGCAATGTTCCTCAGAACCTGTGGCAGGAAAGGTTTGCCTGAGCATGCCAAGCAGAAGCACTAAAAAGAAATTTGTTCATTAGTCACATAAAATGTTTGAAACTAAAATCACTTTTAGCACTACTACTGTTTTTGACTGTGAAACTTTAGAGCATTGTGGTCATCTTGACGTTTTAGTCACTGTTTTGCAAAAGGGGAGGAGAAAAATAATGAGCAAAAAATGAGAGGAGGGACTAACAGAAGGAAGTAAAAACACACTGAAGAAACATGATTTTAAATAAATTCACAGCATCAACCAATTGGAGTAGCATAGGGAGTCAAGACTTGAGCTTGGATTGGAGCATTAACACTGACAAAGTTGTGGTGATTAAAGTTAGTGGCAGCTCTCAGCTATTCCCATCTTGTAAAACAAACTGGGAGAATATTTCAATCTGTGGCAGTCTAAATTGAGATAACTTTGAAAAAAACCTAATTTTGAAAAGGTAAAATGTTTAGCATTTTGGAAAAATGGTTACTTAATGTGAAAATCTGACTAAGAGAAAACTTGAGTTCCATTAGCATGCATATAATTAGGACATCTAAAGAAGAATAAAACAATAAAATAAAGGATGGTTTAGACAAAACCAGGGAAAATCCCCTTTGGTCTTGGCCCCTTTTAGTGTTTTCAGTGCATTCCCTGCCCTCTTTGTATTTGTGAGAGAACCTTAGCAAATGTTGGAATTTTCTCTTTAGGAGACATTGATGAGTTGAACTATGGAACACTAAATATACATATCAATGAATTTTTATATTTATAAAAGTAATATTTTATTTTAAATACAGTACTGTATTCTCCACCATCAGGTTAGACTTCTGTCTAGTTGAGAAGGAGTTTTTTAATTAAAGAACATAAAATTTAAATGGTTCAGAAAATGTCAACATGGGTTCCTATTTTCGGCCCAACACAGATGACACAACGAGAGGGCATAAATGAAAATTAAAGAAAAACAAATTCAGAACAGATGTCAGGAAGCATTTTTTTTCAAGCAGCGAATCATAAATGTGTGGAATGGCTTACTAGGCAAGACAGTTAAGGCAAAAACACGGAGGTCATTAAAGAATCAATTAGAAGACATCATGGTGTAGATGGAAAAGGGAATGAGGCATGATGAGCCAAACCGCCTCTGCTCAGTACAAGACTGTCTCATGTTCTCAAGAAATCGGGACACTGGTAGATGTTTTTCGGACTCTAGGGTAGGTGCTAGCTGGCAACCCATACAACTCTACCTGTCCTCTGTCCTCTCCCACTCTCTCCCTTGTTTTCGGCAGGTACCCAAAACAACTTTCAGGAATACCATCAAGCAGTTTTAATGATGGGACAATTTGCATTAAATATGCATTAGACGTGCCAGTGAAATCTAGAAACATGTCCTGTTAGACAGTTATTTTATTATCATAAAGCAAGTTTGCCAGTGTAGAACAACAGGCAACTTCTATTAGTAAAGATGTCTTCTACTGGGAAGATTTTAGTATCTTCTTTTTTTTTTTGGTATTACCATTATAAAGAAACATTCAATACCATATCTAAATGCTGTTGAAGACTGTGTGGTAGAAATACTTAAAAGAGAATGCCTAGTCTTACAAATACGTCAGGACACTGCACCTGGTAAGTTGTACAGCAGAAACAAAGACTCACACCTTTCTATTCTGTCAGAATGGGGCAACCAGAGGATCTGGCTTAGGTGAGGATAGATAATGAAGAAGAATTTGGTTTACTATAAATCACCTACATCTATGAATGGAAAAGGGGCACAAACAAATAACCTCTATTGCTCAAGATTATTTTGAAACAAAAAAGAAATCTGAAGTGATAATTATAGCTCAAAAGCGACAGATGTTAAAACAACAAGATGCTTTAAAAACAAGTACGGGTTAGAAATGAACTAAAATGAAATTATTGCACCAAGCCAGCTGACCGCAATTATTTCCAGCATATGCTATTTCAATAACCTGTAAAATTCTAAATATATGGGAACTAAGAGTCATATTTTTACTCTGCAAATCTAGAAAGAGTTCCTTAAAGGGCTAGTACATTAGGAGGGTAGGATGATTTTTTAATCCTTTAAAACATTCAGAGAACCAGCTCATTTTTGGTGAAAAAGTTGCTCTTGTGTTAATCTGTGTAATAGAAACACAAAACTGCATCTTGCAACGTTCTTGATATAGATAAACTCATATAAAATTATATTAGGCAATCCCAGATAAAAGGTTGGATTTGGTCAATGGGCAATGCAGCCTAAATAGCAATTTAGTCAATGAAGTGCAAAACACCATTCAGCTCACCCTAAAGTAAATAGGTCTGGTGACATGAATATCCGGTTAGGAATAGTAGCAAATTAAATCACACTATTTGAGAAAATCCTTTTTGTGGCTACTGTGATTTTCATTTGCCTTAATTTGTTTAGGAAGTGATTAAATATGAAACATATTGATCTTTTCCTGTGACCACCAGATCACTGGATGAAATGTTGCTGTGTTTAAGATCTCTACAGCTGATTTAGCCACCATAAGCTCCCTTGTCATTAAAAGAGGGAAATTGGCTGCTACAAAGGCCAAGGTTTCATCTCAGTCTAAAGGACATCAGATCAATCGCATTATGAAAGAGCCCCTTTTTCTTTACTAAGGGGATGCAAAAGGAGCTTAAGGTGACTAGGTTGGTGTTGAAATCTAATTAATGCCACTCATAACCTTGAGTTCTTAGCTTGCTAGAAACACTCTTCTCATAGAATCATGGAATCATTAAGGTTGGAAAAGGCCTCCCAGATATTCAATTACAACCTTTGACCACCATGGCCACTAAACCGTATCATGAAGTGCCATGTCCACTCATTTTTTGAATGCTTCCAAGGGTAGTGACTCCACCACTTCCCTGGGGAGCCTGTTCTAAGGCTCCAAATTTTATCAATTTACACTTGTAAGATCCTTAAATTTATAAGGAACTTATACTTGTACTTTCCACTTTACTCTTGCATCTTGCAAGAAGGTAGAAGAATAACGAACAGAAGTCTCAATGACACTAGGGAACTGTGGCTTTTCCCATCAAGGGAATGAGTAAGGCTAAGGGAAGCCAACAAGCAGGTCTTACCTCTGGCTGTGTGGAGTCCAATGAATATTTCAATAAAACTTATTTCTGTAAAGAACATCCACAGAATAGTAAAAAAAGATAATGTTTTTGCTGATCACCAGAATTTACCCATAGTTCCTTAAATTGTATAAAGTGTTTGAACATATTTGAAATTACATAATGAAATGTACTTTTTGTAGTTTCTTCAATCTCTCTCTATTTATAGACAGAAAATTAATCTCAAATTACAAAACTGAGCTATTATTTGCAAGCCAATAGCATGCAGGGATGGGATGCCTCCCAGGTGATTCATGCTATCTGAAAAGTCTGTTTATTTGTAAGGCAGTGCATAGACTACATCAATATTCAGCAGAGAGAGATGAGCCACCTCAGGGTATATGACCCTCTTTGACAATTAAGTTTTGGCAGGACATATTGCCTCCTGGAGATGTCTACATCAGACTGCTGAATATACAGGAAAACTGGAAAATCCGCTCATCTTTAAAACTTAGCTTTCAGATGACTGCAAGTAAATGAGGGTGAATTGTGGCTACAAGGGAAAGTTTGCTATAGCTGCCTGCATATTAAGAGTGATCATAGGCTGTGACATGAGAAACACACAAACCACAAAATAATGCTAAGACTTTTAGAAGGGAAGCAGACGCATCCACATATGCAGACAGAGTCATGTCTTAATTGGGCTCAGGCATGTATGTTACATATGTTGCCAAATTTCACATCATTACATATGATTTGCAGTAAAACAGAAATGCCTCAGAATAGAGGCTTACATTTCTGTTTGAGTGGGTAAGGAAATGCTCACCAAGGTTCATAACATGAAGTGCCAGACCTACTGTGACTTAGTGATTCTAAACACTGTGGAAGTTTAATAAAACAGGGAGTAAATTGGCTTATGCCATTGGAGCTGTGCTTTTGGCTACATGACTGAGCATTTGTTTTGGAAGCTGGAGTCTCTGGTTTTGGTCCCAATGTTAATTAATTGTACCAGGCATTTGCAGTGCAGTCCACCAAGGAAGGTGTAAGACAATGTCTGGATGTTGACTATTTAAACATTACTGGCTCATCCAAAGGGATTTAGTGGTCAGGTAATGACCAGCTGGAGCAGTTAAGGCCTATGGGTGAAGCCAATTGTTCTGTCTTTGTGAAGGACCTCCAAGTGACTCTGTATTGCTCAGATAATTTTGGACTTTTTTTTTTAAATTTAATTTTGTAATTTAATTTATTTTTAAAATGTTTTAAAAATTGAACTCTTAATGTCATTATACTGCTGCTCTGCTCTGCCAGAACACTCTTCAGTGGCCACAGTCTGCTCATTCTTGCTTTATCTTAATGGGAAATCATTCTGTTTGAAGCAATGCAAAAGCAAAGTATTATGTGCAAATTATCTTAAAATTAAATGTTTCTCTGTGGAAGGAAGATGTCAGCTCTCCCTCCAAATGATAAATTGAGAAAAATAGTTTCTGAATGGAAAGGCAGAAAAAGCCCATCTCTCCATATAATTGCCAGGTAGCTATTTTGATTTGTGGAGCTATCAGTGCCTCTTCACATCCTGCTTTAGGACTTAACATTGACTTTCTAGAGCAGGTAACTCACTTCACTCCTCTCACTGAGGACCACTGATGCCTCACAGCCTGTACAGACTGGAGGGTGATCTGTACTGGAGGGTGGTAAGAGGCGCAGAGATTCCCTCTGAGCATGCGGAGCAAGCCCAGGGCTGTGGTGAAGTGCAGAACATGGTCTGCATCCAGCTGTACTTGAAAGCCATTGATAATGGTGGTGTCAAGGCCACTGCATTTCCCACTGTGAAAGGTTTGTAGCTGGGTTTTTTCTGGTAGGGCTGGAGCTATGGCAAGGGGTAGACAGTAGAGTAGTATATAGTAATTTCCTTCCTTTTGGTGGGTATGTGCCACCTAACACACTAGGTTTCAAAACTATTCCTAGTCTGTTGTTATAACTGTTAAATAATTCAAGATTGTTGTTGGGATCTTGTTGAATAGAAGGGCCCTGGAGAGCAAAATGTTGGTGACATCTATTAATAAAAAAAAAAAAAGAAAAAGCATGAACCTAAGAAAGACAAAGCAGTGGAAAGTTCTTCTGTGGGACCTTGGTTGTCTCCTATGGAATGACAAAGAGTTGATAGAGACCTCCTTCAGGTGCCTGGCTGTCTCAGGCTGCCTGCATAATCGTGGCATCTTTTGGAACACCAAACTGTCTAGTCTGCCTTCTACTTGGAATGTGACTCCATCTGGTGAGAGCTTGCCAGTCTGCACAGACTACATAGGGAGCTTAAGGGTCTTCCACAGATCAATTTCATTATACGCTTCTGCTTAAACCCAGTGGAAGCAACTCCAGCTGAAAGCTGAACATGCCCTCACTTGCTGAGACATTCACAGAGAGATGAAAGGAAAATATATACAGGGAATAAGGAGGAGGTCAGAATCAAAAGACTTTAAAAGAAGGAAGGAAAGAAAATGATACAGAAACACAATATAAGAGGAGAATGACATTGGAGCTGGAGATGGAGAGGCAAGTGTCTTAACACAGAACATTTAAAAAAACCCTTCTGTTATTGTTTTGATGATAGTTTCCCATTTCCTCATAAAGTAGAGGATTCAGTGAACCAGAACTGAGGGCCATTTCTTCTAATTCTTCTCTCTTAAGTTTCAACTTCTACTAGCAGTAAGAAGCTAGTAGGTAACTAGTACTTTTTTTCTGGCATATCGTTCTTCTAGAATAAATTCTCATATGTTGAAAGATTTGTTTTGATTTTATATGCTTTAAAGATATTTTCCATCAATACTGTTCACATTTTAATTACAATAATTAACATAGTTTTCCAATATTTTTTTGTGCCTTTGATTACATGCCTAAAAATGTTGCAGCTGTGTTTACCTATATCCTTTTTGTCTCAGGCTTCATCTGAAATGAGAATATCATTTTATATATAGCTTTCTACTGGCTTTGTGAACTGTTTTTCACAATGCCCCAGTTTAGCTTCATATATATTCATACAAAGGAAAGTACTCAGCTCTCTCAGTTTGAGTGGTTCTGGAACAGAAATCAGGATAGGCAGATATTTCCAGAGTAAATTGCGTGACTTTTCAAGAAAAAGCAAAATGTGTCTTCTGTTTGAATAACACAAAATAGTTATTACCAAAATGCTTCACAAAAAAATCCCAGTGGTGGAAAAATACACCTTTACTTATCATTATTCAACAGAGGAGGAGGTATAAGAAAACACTGTTGATTAGAAACTGAATTTTTATCCTTGTTTCCAGTAGTATATTCTATGACTGAATACTCTTCCATCGTCCTTTTTCCAGGGATATTATTTATTTTCCATGTAGCAGATCTATTTCTAGGAAAGAGACAAGGTGAAATGTAATTAAGTTTTGTGCAGTTGATGTGGACAAGAGATCTCTCACTCATTATTGAAACATCTACTACCATATGTGGTCTGTAGAGCAGCCAGATATTTGCAGTCCAGCAGCTGCCAAGGATTTCTGATAGATTAGGCTTAGAAGTCTCTTCATCGGGAATTGGAAAGGTCCATGGAGTTTCCACAGTGGCTACTGGAATTCCCTTCCTGCATGAAAAAATCCAAAAGAGCATTTCTGAAAGCAATTGTTTCATCTTGATTGCTCTGCTGCCAGTTCCTGGAGGCAGCTAGCAGGAAGAGTAGAGCTGCTGTTGGGGTGGGAGATTTCAAAAGAATTCACCAAAGGACTTGAGAATTGCTCTCTATGAAATGATAAGAATGGAAAGCAAAGATACGTGAGGAAAAAGAGGACAAAACCGGGACAAGGAAGGAAGAATGAACAAAAAAATAAAGAGATGAGTAATAAAAGATAGGTGATCAGGATCTCTAGGTCCTAAGGCAGATGTAAAGGAGGCTTCCACATTTCCTGCTACTATTTTTCATTGAAAACAGTTTGCCAAAACTGGATGTTTTAATCATGCATTACCTTCTCCAGTTACTCCTGAAACACAGAGGTTTTGTAATCCATTTAACAGCCAAATAATAAACTGAGGGATGGAGGCAAAAAAAAGCAGCTTCATCCTCTCTGTCGCTTATATAGCACAGTGGAAGCTTTCTTCCGAAAAGCCAGTGGGCTTTGGAGCAGCATCACCTTCCTCTATGTTGTGCCTGTGGAGTATGTGATCCTTCTTTCATAAACCCGCACAACAGACTATTTATAGTGAGACTGTGCATTTTGCTACATTTTTGTAATGGTCTTCCACACAATTTTCCAGGTAAAAAATGTTATCAGAGGCTGGGACAATGAAATATTATCAACCTCAGGCATTCATTAATAATGAAACTTAAAAATGGTGAGATTTAAAAAAAATTTTTTCTGATTTGCATTTCTGTGATGTGATTCAACTTTTGCCACAAATGTGAGGGCTAGAAAGCTGCTTTTTTTTTATGAGACATTGAGATTTCCACTTAAGCAATGTCACTTTAGAAACTACATTTTTCAAGAGAAATGACACATACATCAGTATTCATACTAAATTCATGAATTGCACAGCATTCTCTTGACTTTTGAAGACAACTCAAATTGCTGCATACGTTTTGTGGACAGCCCCTTATTAACTGATCATTCGCTGTGACAACTGCAGTTTTTATTTCTTGGACAGATTTCCCTCTAGACTTTGTAACCTAAATACTGATTTGGCAGTTTACTTTCTTAAAGCAAAAGGAATTAAATGCTTCCTTCAGGCAACTTAAGTGAAGCTGATTTTGATATTAAAACCAATGAAGTTACTTTAGTCATAAAATGCAATCAAAACATCTAGAATACCATAAGGTATTTCATACTCCATATAAAGGCACATCTGAACATTAGATATAGCTTGAGATAATTAATATTGTGCTGTAATTCTGAAAGACTGTTTAATTTGTGGGATTTTTTTGAAATTGGGCTTTGATTCTGGAACATATATGTTTGGTTTATTTCACTGAACACTAGGAAGCCGTCAAATGGGAAGAAATCATTCCCACATTTTATGACTGTGTTCACTGAATGGGATCAAGTCAATTTGTGATGCAAGCCACTGTCTCTGGGCAAGGACCAGTGCTGTGCCTTCCCTGAGTGTCCGCCACAGATCTGGAGACCTCTGGAGTCCCTATCCACAGTTGGCAACCCTCAGGACGGGCTGCAGAGCAACCACAAAGCACTCACTGTCTCAGGAGCGATGAAGGGCTCAAAGGCAAGTGGCTATACCCAGGCATGCACACCAAAGATGAAGAGACAGAAAGGTGTCTCTTGTATGGGTTCTGAAATGTTCATTCCAACACAGGCCTCAGGGACAAAAGACGTGAATGGTTAAGGGTCCAGGGGTTTTATAGGGGGAAAATTAATCAGATTTATGCAAAGGGGAGGGGAGAGTACAAACCGACCAATCAGATACAAGGTGGGAGGGAGCAGTGAAGGGGGACCAATGGGGTATCGAATAGCAGAGAACTTTCTAGAACTCATACATATTCAGCAGGTTGATGCATATTCATGAGGTCAGGCATAAAACAGGGTGGGGAAATGATTAGCCCCTCATAACTAAGCCGTTAGCACAAAGGACTGTGGGTGCTCACATTAACAACCATCAAACCTTTGAGCCGGCCCACCAGAGTTTAATACTGTGGTTTGGCCCTGTGGCTCGCCAGCAACTTGGGCAGCAGCAGCTACCACTGCAACAGATTTGCTCCAATGGAGATTTCTGATATACTGTGTATTGGGTCAGAAGCATTGCCTGTACAAGGAGCAAGTCAAGCTCTATTTAAGATGTGTATTTTCTTCTTTCAGGAAATACTTACACAATCATGGAATTGTTTATGTTGGAAAAGACCTCTAAAATCATTGTGTCCAGCCATTAACTTAACACTTCCATATCCACATCCTTATATGGTCTTTGATTTTTCTGAAATAATTTGAACTTTTGGCTCATACAGCAAAAGACACAATGTGATGTCTAAGTTCAGAGACCAATAGAAATTCCATAACTGATGAAGAACTGGTTGTAATGATAAAAATGTCCAACAGTTTGGGGTCCTCCATTTCAGGGCTCCAAAGTTTGAAAGTGTATGTTTTGCATTATTTTGAGGTTTTTTTAAGGGGTATGTATGAGGAAGGACAGACACTGACTATGTGTATCAAGAGGTACTTGGATATCTGAGGGGGAATTTGGGCTCCTGACGGTTAAGTGGGGACCCCACACAACTCATGTGTGTTTTTGGCTAGGCTTGGTGCTCACTGTAAGACAGAGAACGGAGTCAGTATTGACAGCTGATGGGTCTGAACACTAAACATCTGGTGTAAACTTGCTTGAGGCAGTTTTGCTCCTCAGGACCTGAGACAGGATTATTTTAGATTTTAATCTTTGTTGCTTTATGTGATTCACCTCAGTAAAAATTCAGTTACCTAAGAGCCTCGCTGTAGAGCAAGACACTTAATGTTAAGCAGCTGAAGTTGGAAAAGTTGACCTCCTCTAGTTGTGCCTTCCTCTAGAGAGCCATCTGTGTCCTGGGGGGCATCAGGCACAGCATGACCAGCTGGGCAAGGGAGGGGATTGTGCCCTTTTCTCTGCACTGGGGTGGCCTCACCTCGAGTGCTGGGGGCAATTTTGGGTGCCACAACATAAGAAAGACATTAAACTGTTAGAGAACATCCAAAGGTGGCCCATAGAGATGTTGAAGGACCTTGAGGGGAAGCTGTATGAGGAGAGATTGAGGTAATTTGTTCTGTTCAGTCTGGAGAAGAGGAGACTGAGGGGAGACCTCATTGTGGTCTACAACTTTCTTATGAGGGGAAAAGAAGGGGCAGACACTGACCTCTTCTACTGCTGACCAGTGACAGGACCTGAGGGAAGTGTGTGTTGAGTCAAGGAGGGTTTATGTTGGATTTTAGAAAAAGATTCTTCAGGGTGGTTGGGCACAACAACAGGCTTCCCTGGAAAGTGTCCACAGCACCAGCCTGACAGAGCTCAAGAAGCATTTGGACAATGCTCTTGGGCACATGGTGTTACTCTTGGGGCTGTCCTGTGCTATGTAGGGCCAAGACTTGGACTCAATGATTCTCGTAGGCCCCTTCCAACTCACCTTATTCTGTGATACTGTGACTTTGTGATTCTGTAAAAGCAGGTTGTTGTTCAGCTCTGTGTGTTTCAGCGCAGTTTTCACTCACTACTCCTGAGAGACAGTTATGTCAGACTTGTAAGGGTGTGGTTCAGAGTGACTGCAATAATCAGTGAGCATATAGGCGTAACTTGTAAACATTGCATACTGATGGTCTTGAAATATTTATATTCATTAAATATATCAGCTTCACAAGGAGAATATATTTTTATAACTATAGTACTATGAACTGTCTATGGGATCAAGGACACTGGTGTCTTCTGCTGGACCAAAGGTATTCAGAAGCACAACGGCAATGCTACAGCCTCAGTGTTTTCAGTAGGTTTTATGGGGCAGGGCCAATACATTGTTGCTACAACAGAAGAAATAAAACTTCAGCTGGATCAGAAGGACTGAGAGGAGTGAAACCCCTTGAAATCTTAATTTCACCAAGAAACTAAGCAGAGTGGGTTCTAAAAAGATGCAGGCAGAAAAGTCGTTATTTGGGATTTGACAACATATCTGGTACAATTTAAATCAGTTGTAAAGCTTGAAACTGAATTCTTCACTTTTTGAACCATAAAGCTACTGTTCAACCTTCAGTATTTCTGGTGAACCAGGAAGTATTTTGGCCAACTGTTGGGCATTCCTGTTGGCCACCACATATCCTATGGGATACGTACGCTTTTAATGAACACAAAAGCAACACAATGACTGATTATTATACTCCACTAGACTTCTGCTGATCATTAACAGAACCTCATGGCCTGCTGATGGTACACAGAGCACAGCTTGGCAGCTGTAGGAACAGAAATGAACCCATTGTCTGACAGAGGAAGAGGAATAGGAGTTTGTGGAGCAAGCATCTGCATCCAGGTTGTAGTTCTAACAGACTGTGAGAGCTGAGAGATGTTCTTATCTTCTGGTAGCCTCAGCACTCTATTTCAGCAGCACACAGTCAGTTCTGGAGATCTATGTTGTTGTAAAGATCAGTCTTCAATCAATCTGTGTCAGCAAAGAAACTCTCTTCAAACACTGAAGTCACGAGTGACCAGGTGTAGCCTATCTGCTTGATTTTTAATTTAGAAAACTGATAGAAGAAGCAAACTACTGTTAAGGAGCAAAAACTGTATTAGTAAAAAAGAAGCAAATAAGTGGTCAGGAGAAGAACATTCCAAAGTCTTCACCTTCTCCTGACAGCTATGGGAATTAATGTAGAAATATCATGTACTAATGGTGTTAACTAAAACCAGACAGTGTCTTGTAATACCAGGACAGCTCTGATCCTGAAAACCTAGAGGTTTATGGAGGTTATGTTTGGAGCACTGTGTGAAATCTCAATCAAATTAAAAATAGTATTCCCAATCAAGAGGCCAGACACAGCAGGGTAGAGAACCCCAAAATAGCAAATTAATGTTGTAAAAAAAACCAATAAGATTTGAGTCCAGGCAAAGAAGATTAATGGGCCTTGACCTATCCTGGTTTCTGAGAGTACAATGTCACCATCCTTCCTGATGAGGAAAAAACCATGGCAGAGCACTGAGTTGCTCTTACTCCTGAGTGTGTGCGTGGTTGCAGGTCTCCCACAGGCCTCCAGCACCCAGGTGGCCTTGGCTTTCAGCTGCTGGGCTCACAGAAGCAGAAAGGACGAAGTTAGAGCTCAGGCCAGTTTATTATCAAGGATGGACATGCCTACAGAGTCCCTCTTGCCTAGCTTTAAGCTTTCAGAGAGTCTACATTTGACTCTCAGGCTCATTTTCACTCATAAAGGAAAGGTGGACACATTTTTAGGTTTCATTCAACCTTACCTATTTTAGACATTTACTTTAGTGATGAATTGCAGCCCAGAAACTCGCTTAGTTGGTTGACAAGAAGCTAACACAGATTTTAGATGTTTAAGTTGGTCAGATGAATCCTGACAGAACTGGCCATAATGAGTGGATGTCTTTGTCATTTGAAATATGCATCATACATTTATGGTCTTTTCAATGTCCTTCTGTGTGCTTCTTGCCCTTAAAGATCACCCATCCTGAAAATTTCTGGCCCACATTTTTCTTCTGTGTTGTTCTCATACTATTTTTCCCTCCAAAATACTCATGTGCTTCCACCCTTGACTACTTTTGTTTAACAACACTGTCCTTATTCTCCTCCTTCTAAAGTAAATTGAATGATCTATATGCAGGGGTGAAAGGAGAAGGTTTTCTTTTGATCCAGCAATCATCTCCTCTAGTTTCTTCTCTTGTATCTGGCTGCATGGGTCAGAGGCACATGATTTGCTTTGTGTTTCTGTAGTGCCTGGTACAATGGAGCCTGCTCCATGGCCAGAGCTCTCAGGCACAATGGTTGTACAAAGAACAGGGGAATAATGAATAGTAAATGAAGTAAGAGCTAAGTAAATAGAGACCTGTGCTGAGGGAGAGGGGCTGCAGGGGCAGTGATATGAGAGCAGGCCAGAAACAAAGAGAAGGGGAGAAAGAACCAGAAGATACAGTGAGAAGCATTGGAGACTGAGGATTAAAAGTCCAGTGACACAGGAGTGGAAGTGAAATGGGAAATAAAAATCAAATGTGGAAAAGGATACTATATGAAAATAATAATGTAAGGTGAATAACATGAGAGTAGTACAGAAATCCCAAGAGGGATTAAAAAACCCCTTAAATACTCAGGAGAAAATGGAAGTGAGAGGGGCAGGAGTCAAAAACCCAGAGACAAACAGGACAAACAAAGGCATAGTATGCCTTGGGATTAACTAATTGAGTCCAGTCCCTTAAGAACACAATGTTCTAAGCTTACTTTTTTTTTTTTTTTTTGACACATTTATTCAAAGCTGCTTGCAACCATATCTTTGTCAGCTTATTTTCCTAAGGTGATAGAATATCTTCTTTTTCCCCCCAGTTGCTCTGCAGTTTGTATTCAGAAATGAGTGTTAGTGGGCAAAGATAAAATCCATGTGATGAGTTTTGCAGCCCGACAGTGACAATGTTCTGTCCTGCCATGTCAGCCAGGGCCTGCCCTTGGATGCACAGCTCTCACTGAGCTACACGTGTTCAGCTGAGGAGAAGGCCTTAGCACTGCTCTCCAGCATACAATTAACACAGAAGGTCTATACATTATCTCATCTTGCATTTTTATTATTTGCAGCTTATTGTTCAACTGAGCATGTATCATTGGTTAATTAATGCTGCCAACACTCTGCTCCACTAAATGATTGTTTAGCCTAGAGTGGAATAAAATACTACAATGACTAATACAGTATCATTATGTAACAGAAAATTAAAAATCTGATAATTTGATTGGAAGTCTCAGGTGAGTTTTTTGTATAAAAGTGTTAACCTCAAGTAGCTATAAACAGGTAAATGTTTTATTCAGCTGACTGATAAGGAATAAATGCTTATGATATAAATTATGTATAATTAATACTCCTGGGATAAAAAAATGTATGCTAATAGGTTGTCAGTTAATTAGGAAAGGAATATGAGGTAAACAAAGGTGATTAGAATATACCCTGGGACTATAAACAGAAATTGTGCCTTAAATAATCTGTAGAAAAACCTCACGCATTAAACAGCAAATACTTCAGTTTCAATTCAGAGCAAGAACATAATGCTTTATGGAGAAAGGCTCGGAGGAGATGTTAAATGAAGAAGCAGGTTATGATAAAAGATCTAGAGGCTGTAGAGTAACTCACCTTCCCTATTCTGCTTTACCTTGGTTTGTGTATTGTCTTGGTCTGTCCTCTGGTAAAAGAAGGCTGAAATAAGCTTTGTACAAAATGTGGGAAATAATGTGCTGGAGGACCAATTTTAGCTCATAAAAATGACAGCTCTTAATGGTTGGTCTTAAATCAGCAACATGAGAAATGTTCCCCAAATCAGTTTATCCTTCTTACCTGCCCTTTGACTCACTCATCCTCCTTGCTTCTGCCAGTATCTTTACATGATAAATGAGACCATCCTCTTTCCTGCCATTCTGTAATTTCATTTGCAGTAGAAATTTGAAATATTTTCTCATGAAACAGGACTGAAGTAGAGAAAGACATGACAGAGATGAATGCTCATTACAGTCTCAGCCAAGTCTTTCCTTCGTGTTAGAAGGGGACAGATCTGCATTGCCTTCCAAAAACAGCCACCCTGGACAAAAATGAAGATTCATCTCCCACATGCCTTGTTTTGGACAGCTACAAAAAGCAGCTATCAAGGGAAGAGTTTAAGAATGAAACAAGTATATATGACACTTTTAGAACTCTCCTAGTCATCAAACACTTACAGCTTGTGGGCTTCCTGACCTGGATATATGCTAATCTCCAATGAATTTATTCTTCATTACTCTGGCCATTCCTCCTTTGAATGTATGTAACATTAGCTATTCCTGAGACCATCCAAGGAGAATGGTGAGACCACCAGCAAATGCTGAGTGGAGTGAGTGTAAGATACTCCCTGCAATGCTCTGCAAACTAGAGTTCCATTGTCTAAAGGAACATAGCCTTATTATGGGTTGTGGAGGGAAGGGAATTTTTGGATTGTTTAAAACTTAACTTGAAGTTGGACTGGCTAGTGGGGAGGTCTCAGTGCCAGCCACTGGGGTCTCACTGGTCCCCATTCCAGTGGCTGTCAAAGAACAGCTACTGGGGAAACCCAGCCTGGGGGTTACATACTCCACGAATGGATTTCAATCCAGATAGCTGGAGAAGAGGAACAGGACTGGGAGTCTGTGCTGTCCACGTGCATTGAGTTGGGTGTGTGCTTGTGTGGGTGTTGTTAAAGGCACTGTTCTCTGTGCTGATCCATGGGCCCTCCCATTTGTCTGTGTTCTGGGAATATGTACCTCCTGCCTTGCCACTGGCTGGACCTGGAGACTGGCTACTGTGGCAGCCTTGCCTCCATGGGGACAGGAGTGACCCTGGGCAAGAGGGATCCCCGTGGGAGCCAAAGCCACTGCATTGGGTTGCCTCTAACAGTGCACACCTGCAATCCACAGCCTACCACAGAACACACGCCCCAAGGAGTTGCACAGGTCAGGCACACACTGCTGGCTGCTGTTTATCCTGAATCACTCTCGTCCTACCTTATTTGACAGCCTCAGGTTCATATCTCAGAAGAGACAGTGAAAGCTGGCACCCACCTCCTCTTGGTGTGCCTCTCATAAAAGTTCATGCAAGCAGTGCTCTGAGAAAGCTATCAAAGTGTGGAGGGATCACCACAAAACAGAGCCCTCTGGAAGTCACCACCTGCTTTCTGCAGCAAACTGCAATTATGGTAGTGGCTATGGTGCAGACAGACAGCTTTCCTCCTGCAAACACCTTCCTTTGGAAAATGAATTAAGTTGCCTAAGAACTGCTTTTTTGGAGCTTTTTAAAATGACTGTAGGGGAGTCTAAGGCTGCCACATTCCTAACTATATTCTTCAGGTCTCATGAGATGGACTGAATCAGGTCAATGTTGTTTTCCTAAGGTGCAAAAGAGGAAAACTCTCCCTTCTGTCCGTTATGCAATTTAGTCATAAATCTGACAAGAAACCTTTTGCAAACAGATTCATCTTGCAGGGTGTGTCATTACCAGTTTCTGGGTGAATTAAAAATGTAACTTAAAAAAAAAAATCATTGTAGAAATCAGTGCCTAATTTCCCATGAAACTCATCTCCATAGGGTGGTGTAATTCCTGGTGGAGTGGCTTGGTAAGTTTGGTATGGTTTTTTATACTTAGGATCAGTTCAGGGAATGCATAAATTAAATCTCCACTGTATGTTGTACAGTTATGTGAGGGAGAAGCATGGGCTGGAGTTGTAGGGCCAGACCTGAGGATGACCCAGCACTGGCTGTGCCCTCACTCACAGGACACAGTCCCAAGGTGATGGTAACAGGGTTCATTGACAAACCCCAACACAGCAAGGGATGGATCAGGGCCAGAGCACAGGCAGAGCCTCCCACCAGGACTAAAAGGAGATGGAGGCAGAGATGGGGCTGGAGATCAGCACTGCTGCACCATCACTGGGACAGGGACTGAAGGCTCTGGGGCTGCAGTGTGGTCCTGAGCAGGGTGGAGTGAGGTCCCAGAGAAGCTGGGATGGGACACTGGTGTTTGTGCCCTCAAGGTCCTGACAGATATATACTGGATAGTTGCTTAAATTATGTGAGATAAAGAAGTGGCATACATATATTATTAGTAGTAATATTTATATCCCTGTACCACCTACACAGACTAACAGACAATGACCTTTCCCAAGAGTAGTAGGAGAAGTGATATCTGAATGACGAAGGGTAGAAGACAACAAAACATATGCATTTTCCCTGAGATTTTGTCAACACAAGAATAAAATCAAGCTAACGTTGGTTTGGGTCAGGATATTTTTCAAGATATTGATTGTTGTCTTTAGATATGGGAACTTCACAATTATACAGAAATCTACAGAATATGATATAGCAAAATATGTCTAAAACCAAAAGAGAATCTCATTAAGGTAGCTAGCTTTGCTGCATGGTGTAGATGTGGCCAAATAGTTGCATACATTTGGGCTATCTGAAGGTGATATTTGATTTCATCCAGATATCAAGCTACCACATAAATTATCTGAAATAAAAAGTCTTTCAAGCATAGTATATGACCCCTTTTGTTCCTTTTAATGCATGGCAGATAAGAAAGAAACTTTTTAAGTCATAAGACTTGTAAACAGAGCTCAAAATATAAAAGAAGATATCTGACACCTGGATATGTTCAAGTTCACATTTTGAATTATCTCAGCACCACAAATGAATTGTGCATTTCCAAGATTGCTTTTGCACAGTTTATATGCCAGTGACTAAGACTATATCTATTTTCTTCCTCCAAAAGCTGGGCTGAAGATGGGAAGCACAAAATATTTTGCCAGCCTTAAATATGGAGGTTTAAAATTACCAAATGTAAAGCTCTAGCAGTGGGCTTTTAATTTGGCTCAAGCTTTCAGAGTCTGGCAGGCTGATGAAGTGCAATTGCCATGGGTGAAAGCAGAGCATCAATTAACAGACACATGCAAGGTTGGCACCTACCAAAAATTCACCCTGAAAGATTTAAAGACAAATAACTCAGTGATCAGACACACCTGGAAATCTTGGAACAAACTTCACAGAGTTATGAAAATTAAACCCACTAAAAACTTCCAATTGAGTATCTGGAACAATGCTATGTGGAGGCCAAAGAGGGAAATGATACTGTGTATTACTTATTGTAAATAGCAGATTATTTATGGAGCAAATTTTAAATAAATTTCTAGTGATACAAAAGACAGTCAGTGTTACAGGTAAAGAGCACAATAGCCAGTCTGTTCCAGAAAAGTTTATCTGAAAACCCAAAGGATTTGAATCAGAGATATTGATGTCTGTAAAAGTTTTTTCCATTTACTTCAAAGTGCTTGGAATCAGACTAACAGTTTGAGAAGTCAGATTAAAGCCTTCACAGATGTACAGGGGTCTCTGGCTTCCCAGATGAGTTCTGCCTATATTTCAAGGCATTTTACCATTAAGTAAAAGATAAAAGGAAAAACAAATACAAATACTTGGTGTTTGCCTTAAGATGATTCAGGATGTAAATCTGTCTAAAAACACTAGATCAACTCTGACCTTTTTTGAATATTTGAAGTGTCTTGTGAAGGCTTTTGGGTCACAAAGCAAATTGTGTAAGTAGAAATAGGCCAAATCTGCCAAGTGTGGAAATAATCATCAGTGAATAACTGCTCCCCAGCATTCTCTCTTGTGCATTTTAATTCTATCTTTTAGATAGTGTATTAGGAAAACTCTAAGATATTAAAGTGTACTTGCAAAGAACTTATTTATATGATCAATTTTCTTGATATCAGAAGAAAGTTTATGTGGATGAATTCTTGAAAGGCAAGACCAAACGTAGAAAATATCTATTCATGATGAAAATGTTACCATAATATTGATTGTTCCTTTGATGAAAATGCAGAAACTTCTTCATTATGAAAGACAATGTAATCTGTTACAGACACTGATATTTTTCAGAGTTTTAAAAATTTCTTTCTAATTGAGTCAGTATTGCTTGGGTCCCAATTCAATAAAGCACTTCAGAGTGTGTCAGCCTTAAGTTTGGCAGTGCCAGTGACTTGATCTTCTCATTAGCCATTAAATAAATACTTAAATGCTTTGTTGAACAGTGATGTTTTTAAAGCACATTACACTGAAAGAAGCCCCAACAATACATCCTTTTCACACTGGTCTTCCCACCTCTCACTCTTGCTGAAAAACTCCTCTGGTTTTCTTTTATCAGTCTCTCTTTTTAGATTGGCTGCATTCACCAGTTCTCAAGACCCCAAAAGGTTTTGAGGGACTCTGCACTTAAAAAGGCAGGGCCTCCACTGTCCTCCTTGAGTTACAGTGCTGTGTCCTTTATTCCTTCCCAGCATTTTCACTGGCTTACAAACTAGTTCACATAAGTAACTAAATCACATGTTATTTTTATGCTGTATTTAACTAAGTGTATACAGGTGCTTGTCTATGCTACAAATTGAAAGTTTGAATTTAGGTAGAGCTACTCAGAGCTGAACTCACCAGGAACATGTTATATAAAAAAATAATTGGGATGGTTGTTTTAGTAATAATTGTAACCTAGTAATGCTATGTGTACGATACTGAAGATGAAATTCACTCTATTAAGTCTCTAGCAAATTCTGGATTAGCAGCATTGTTTGAAGTTTCTTGGAAAAACACATTATGGTTGATGGTTTGAATTATCTTTAAATGAATTTTGAGCAGAGTCTCTTGGGGAAATTGAAGATGACAATTTAAGAGACATTTCAGACGCAGATAAATCTGTCAGTTCCAAGGTAATTTTTGAGAGGGCCAGGGACTTGTGGAAGGCTGGTATGATGTAGCTGAGAGTATGGAAGGGCAGAGCCCAGGTAGGAACAAACAGGTGCAGCCTTCTTGAAATCAGTAAAAATATTCTGATTTGAACCAGCTGAGATCTTGCTATCTGTAGTTTGGTTTAGGAGACACTATTTGTTCTGGCCCAGAGATTAGATTCTGACTCTGAAATAACTTTTTTTTTGGAAGGTAGAAACCAAGTGTTATTTCCAAAAGAGCTTTGGATTTCATCTCTACTTGGTCATGCTGTATTTTAGAATATCTCTCTACCCTTTTCTTGGATAGGCCTGATAATTAATACTCTGAAATAAGAGGTGGTTTTTAATTCTTCTGTTTCTTTAGCTGCATAGGTGTGGTATGATCTATGTCTGTCTTTTATTCGTAGGTCTGCTTTAGGAGAAGGGAGAAATGAAAGGAAGAATAAACATGGGGTAGAAGCAACAAAATAAAAGAATATTTAAATGATTTCAAATGGATTGTAAAGTGTTGAATCATAAAGGATTGGCAAAAAAGCCCTCTCCTTATGAGGTCTGGCTAATATTAGGAATTATTGCCTCAAACGCTGCAGGTGTGGATCCATTTCTTTCATTGCTAGCAAATGGGGTTGCAACTGCCTTTGACAATGTAAAAGCTGCACAATCCCTGTGCCCCAGGGCAGACAATGATGTTGGTGAGATGCTGATTTTAGGATAGAAAATTACAATGGTTATATAGTAAACAGCACCTGGAAGTTTACTAATGATTTTTTCAATTAACAGCAGCACTATGGTCTGATTATTCTTGCATGCTTTCTATGAAAGGAAAGAAAAGAGGCAGATGTTGAAAAGAATCATTGGTTGAAGGATATTTTTAATTTTTTTTTTGTAACTGGAGGTAGAGCCTCCTTCCTGTTGTTACTACTTCTGATAATGATATGCCAAAACTAGTGAATTAGAAGTGTTAAAAAAAAATTTAAAATGTTTGGACTGTTCTACTCTCCCATTAATTCCAAATACTCACACGAAATGTGCATGAAAATGGACAAGTATGTGTATATGTGTGTATGAAATTTTACACAGACTTTATTCTTTGCCTGTGGCTTGATATGTAGGTTTGGCATCCAAGTAAGAAAAAATAAAAGAAACCCACCAAAAACTGTATGTCCATGCAGTTCTTCAGCTTTAAGTACTGGATCTTCTATGATAACAATGGCTGTATCTCTCCCCTTAGAAGTCCACCAGGTGTGCACCTGCCAGGTTAGTTATTTTAGAGTGCTGAGATTCGAAAACACTCCACCATCTGCAGCATAAATTTAAAAGTACAGTAAGGCATACTGGTACCTCATATATTTTCTTTCTCTCCAGTCATCATTTATTTTCACAGCTGTTCTCGACCCACTGCCAAGCAAAGACCTCTTCAATTTCTTTTCTATCGTATTGAGGCTTAGTCAGTATCTTAACAAAGAATGGGTGAGGCAATGTTTATAAAATGCAAGCTCTCCTTTCCTTTAACCCTTTGTAAATTGCCACGACTAAATCTTTTGGAAGTGTCTGAAATGTCCTCATCTTTTCTCTGCAATAGGCTGTTGCACACTATTCTCACAGGACTGCTAGCCTGATATTGAAAATCCAAGAAGTTATAGCAAGAAATTATTAGGAAACTTGTGATATTCACGCTGATATGTCAGGACTCAGATCTTCTGGGGTTTGTTGGTCACTGAACTTGTGTTTATAAGGGCAGGTAAAACCATGCATGTTTTATTCTTATCTCTGGTCAGGCAGCTCATACAAAAGTTGTAGAAGACCTTGCCAGGTTGAAGTTGATAATATGGTGAATGTGAACTTGGGTAAATTCATTCTCTGAACAAAGGCCAGGGCTGGACACATTAAGTGCTGCTGTATGTTCAGGCTCCTGGTTTGCCACAGATTAAAATTTCCATGTTGCTTTTCTGGTTAGTGTCCAGGAGAAACAAGTGAGACTGAAATTAAAGTTTTTAGTACTGACCTGTAACGCGGAGGTATAGAAAAACCATGCGACTCCAAGTCAGTAGAAAAGTGGCAAAGCTGAGAGTTTTAATGGCTTTTTCCCGAGGTTTTTATATGTCAGTTCTCAAAGTGAGCTAGATGGCCTAAAGGAATTGGTTCTCTGGCCAGCCACCCGCCAAGGAGGTTGGCCCAACTCTACCATGTATGTTCGCAAGTGTATTTCTATTTGAAGTCATAACAATCTGGGTAAAACAAGTAGCAGGTGTAAATATTGATAAATGCTGGTGAGTTTGTTTTAGTTGAACATGCATGGGAAAGACAGAATTCTCACAAACTACTAGAGAGCTGAAGAAATGCATTGCTAAAGCTTTGTCAGCATCAACACTGGTCTAAGTGATTGCTGGATATTTCAAACATCTTTGGTATCTTCTGAGATATCTGCAATGATGGGTTACTGCTTCTAGTCTTGGAAAGTAAGTTGTCTTGGACCTATCCAAAACCTAGCTGAGAAAGATGTCAGGCATAAGCCAAGGAATCACAGCAAACACTGGGCCAGAACAGGTTGATGAGCTGCAAGGCAGGATTCACCCCCATCACCCTGCTAATAGAGTAGCAGTGAGGAAGCGTTGTCCTGCTGAGTGGGACATGGGTATGACCTGGCGCAGGACCTTCCTGTGTTCTGAATGCCCTTGGTTGGGCAGTTGTCTCTACCTGCTGTAATTCAGCCCAGGGAAAGGGATGGTCTCATGCAGGTAACACTATGCTTTTTCTCCATGTTTTTGCATATAGATAGGAAAATCTTTTTTTAGATTTCTTCATCTCCTTACTTTAATGAACATTTATGCTCCCTAATTACTCTGGACTCCCTTGGGCTTTTCATTTCTTATTCAAATTAGGACACTTCACATTTTCAAGTTTAACTTTCACATGTGCTTGGAAAATACAAATATACACTTATATACGTAATCTATTTTCTGTCTACCTCAACCTACTCAGGGGCAGTTTGAGAATATAAATGCCTGTCTGAGAGATGTTGTCTTGCAAATGAGAATGTCTGACATTGTTACTGAAGTCAGCTGTAATAGTTCAGGTATGCAAGTACTTGTCCAGTCACTGGACAGGTTCTCAGTTAAATTTGTGTGCTATTCTGGCCAAGAGTGTCATGCTTTTATGAGCTGCATATAATACACATTGTGTCTGTCCAAGTACACAGCGCAGCATGAAAAAAGGTTGAACAATATTAACACAGAGACCCTGAAACATGTAGGTACTTAGACTTTCATTTACATAATCCAGTTAAACTGGAGGTATGCACACACCTGTATATAGTATGGATAAAAAGAGCAAATAACAAACTTTAATGGCTCAAAATTCAAGTAAGACAAATGAAGTCACATAGATTTCAAGGCAGTTGTCTGAGTTCAGTGAACTGTCTCCCGGACTTTGGACAAAGGACCTTGTTTTTGCAGGGGCAGATGTACAAGGGGAGAAGGTGGATGAGGGAAGCTGGACTTCATCCCACTTCAGCCACCCACATGATGTGGTTGGCATCTTCTGTATTCAGGTGAAGAGAAGGTGGCCATGTAGCTGTGTGGTCTCTTCCATGTTCAATTTTCCCCACGTCAAGTGCTGGTTCCTTGCCAAACCAAATTCTTTGTCTTGTGAATCCCACTTGAGTCCCTTAATTTTAAAGCCTTTGAAATGCTGGATTTTCAAAATAATTCATGATTGCTGTTTACCAGGTTGGATAAGGAGTGTAATTGTTATCAAGATATCAGATAAAAGACAATGAATTACAAATATCAGAGCAAATGAGACCTTTGAGACAAATTATTCTATCTCTCAGGTTCCTATGTCAAACCAAGTGTCTAGCAAGGATACCACATACACTGCACAAATTATTTTATATTCCTGATGAGCATTACTTGGAGTCGTCCTGGTATGCCAAGAAAGCTGTGGCTGACTTGAGTTTTCTGACTTGTCATTGTTTTGCAGATTTTTCTCAAGGGAAGATCCTGCCGTCAAAGAAGCTAATCTGAAGGAAGAAAGTCTGCAATTTAAATAAAGCAGAAATAGGGTCTCTAGGATCTGCTAGACGTGGAGAAACATCAAAGATGAAGCAAACTATTATGCTCTTGCACTACAGTGCATTAAGTCCATCAACATACTGATTCAATTGTGAGCTCCACAGTGTAGCTTGTCCAGCTGGGCAAAGCTGTCTTTATGGTTGGTGCAGAAAAATCAGGGATACTCTTTGGTGCTACTTTGAGGACCAACTCACAGTCTCGTAACTGGTGAACAGAAAAGGGTATAAAAAAGGATATTTTAATAAGCTCAGTTAAGCATTTCTTATAGTGCTACACATAGTATTTGGAGTATAAGAACACCCTTTGCTTCCTGTAACACTGGATTTTTTGTACCTTGGTCAATCAAACCAGGACAGTGTTCTCTGGCCATGAAAGGCATGGACAGTTTGGGAACAGCTGTGTTTGATGTTGACCTAGAATAAATGTGAGACCAATAGGAGTGCAACTGCCTGTGCTTATATTTGCTGCCCTTGATTACTGTTCAAGTGTCTTTAAATTAGTTTGTTTCGGCTTGGGGCCTAATCCTGCCAAGCACATTTTTAGCAAGTGATCATGTGCCATCAGTGGGAATAAACCAAAATAAACAGAATCTGAGTGTGCTCAGTGCCTCTGAAAACTGGACTATTCATTAACATATGGGGGTTTAGTTTGATAGCATTTAAATATGATGCTTGCTTTTTCATTTCCTTTGTTTTTTTTGCTGCTGTTTTGGTAATTCTTACATCACAATATGCAAACAAACTATAGTATACCTGAATCATGGAAAGGGTACCAGTAATAGCCAAATTCTCACTTTTATACCCAAAAGAACTGGAGAGGTCAGGAAGATAGTATTTGGACTGACAAAACAGATGGTAAAATGTTACACTAAATAGAAAAGACTCTTCTGACTGTCTAAAACTGTAATTGCAAAACTATTTTAAGGTCTTTACTAACAAATGGAAGTGATTAAAATTACTAGAATGCTATACTTTCTGCTTTTATGTTTCTGGTCATAATTATGTTCTCTCATGTCAGGAGGAGACTCCACTTTACCGTCCTTGGTTAGTTCACCATTCATAGTCAGCCAGTAACCATTGACAGATTTACCCAGCAGAAAATACCAAATGGGAACAATGACAGCTGAGCCAAATGCATTTTAAAAGAAGTAGCAATTTTCCTGTGTTCTGCACTACCTGACAAACAGCACTTTGCTAAGCTGTGGAGTGGGAGAAAACCATGGAGAGCAAAGTACGAAAGAAGAAGGTGGTAGTGATGCTGTTGGTGTCAGTCTTCTTCTGAGTCAGATCTGAACTTGTGCCCCAGCCTTGTGTTAGGTAGTATGGTGCTGCTGAGATTGCTGTGTTTCAGCTGAGATATCAAATAAAGGTCCCGACCCTGTTCTCATTAGAGATCCCTGGGTACTTGTTCTCATTAAAGATCTCCTGGCACTTTTCAAAAGGGAAAAAGTGTTAGCCCCAGTGTCTTGGCCAAATTCCAGCTTGGGTAATTACGTTCTGCCTACCTAAATTCCCTCGGCTGTTTCAATTCAATGTTATTTTTAATTTCCTCCCTAAACCTTTGTGTAGTATTTTCATGTGTTGGGAGAAAACTTCCTCTGGCACCCTAGATTTGTTTGCATTTTTGAGGTAGAATTGAAATTTGTATATAATATTAATAATTTGTTAAGTCTACAAAGGACTAAAAGTCTTATCATTTAATGCAAAATCATTTTTTGAATGTAATCTAAATCTTTCATGTCTTACAATGATCAGTTTTGCACATTTATTTCTACGAAGAAAATACTTTTTCAGATGCATAGTTTGAAGGTACCATCTACATTATTTTACTTGATACTATTTAAATCAGATGACGTAGTGTGTATAGAATATCAATAGCCACAGAATACTGGAAGACACGTTCAGCTGAGAAACCATTTGTTTATTCATTTTGTTATGAGCATGAAGAGACAGAACCTGGAAGATGGGTGTGGAGAGAAGGGTACTGATATAGTGTGCTTTGAACCACCTGTTTGCAGAAAACCATTATACAGAAAGAACACGAGCCCATTGAATACAGAAGATGTTAGTCCCATCACTCACAGTATTAATGGAAGATTCTCTGTAGTGGTATTGTCAATAGAACAAGAACCCACAGAGAATAAAACAAATAGCATTAATCAAATATAAAAGGTGTAAGTCCTCTTTGAGGTTCCAGCCTGTTAGGGTGTTGGAGATAAAACCCAAGTTAAACTACTGAGGAAAGTGTATACCTTCAAGTACACACTCAAACACATTTTTCACAAGGCTCAGAAGAGCTTTGGTATGGCCTTTCATGGGCAGAAGTCACTCACAGCTAAAAGTTAAATTTGCCCAATGGTCCATCTTGAGATAACACAACCCCCAAAGGCTGATGGTTGGCACATGGAGGAGCTGTGTCTGTGGCTGGCTGATGCAGGGACTCTTGTTCTGTCCAGTCGAGCTGTGTTCAGGCGTCTGTGATTTGTGCCGCTGCTCAGAACTGGTAAATTTTGGCTCCCAGTACAAACAATGGAAACAGACAGCTTCAGACAGACTACTGCAAATGCAGTTTGGGTCTCTGAGCAAACTCTTGTGACAAAGGACACAAACCCAAGCCCTTACACACATCTTTTTTGAATGGAGGTTGCAATATATGTGCAGGAGCTGTAAAGCTTTTGGGGATTTCCCATGCTAGCTATTTTTTGTTCAGGGAAACACTTTTGTTTGTCTCTTGGTATTCCACTGTCATCACTGAGTTGCAATTCCTCAAGGAAAGGGATCCCAGAAAGATGAGAAAGAGGGATTGTGGGCCTGGTCCTGCCTGGTGCTGCCCAATACATAAGTTTTGTGAAAGCTGACAGCGCTGAGTTGCATGTTTGCAGAGATCTACTTCTGTTTAAATGTTGAAACCCTTGGAAGAAATTGTTTTGGTTATATTCTTTTTGTTCCTACTTTCAAGTGTGGAGGGTTTATTCAATACCTGGCTGATTTTTAATTTGTGTCATTAACTTGATGTTTTACTGATCTGTTTGAACAGATTCCTCTAAATTACACATTATTTTCATTATAATTTGTATGATTTTTTAAAAAAGACAACCTCACCAGAGCTGTTGCCATGAAAATAAATTAAACTTAAGAAGTCTATAATTACAATATTAACCTGTAATTATTACTAAAAACTATAATACAGTACAGAGCAATAAAACAGGAACAGGAGTTGAATAGCTCACACACTCCAACTTTGTTGAGTAACACTAAACAGTTAACTGTAAACTAAGAAATAACCAGAAACACTGAGCCAAGGCTCCCTTTCGGACTGAAGTCCCTGTTCTGGATAGTCCTGTTATGTGAGATCACAGACTTTTCTGAGAACTTTACAAACAAGCAGATCCTGGGAGAAGGGCGGGTGGAGTGAGATGTCCTTGGTCTGAAACTCTCTGGTGTTATATCTAAAAATAACCACCGTGGCAGGGATGGGAAGGACACAGTTCCACCCAGGGCTGTGGGGAAGCTCCTCTTTGCCATAGGGCAATGCAGAGGTAGGGTCAGCAGCACTGCATTTGAACAGACAGCTCTTTCTTCTCTCTTTAAATCCCACAGGGTGTGAAGACGCCTGCCTCGGAGCAAGATCCCACACCAGATATGGTGTTTGTGGTACCCCCTACCTTCTGCTGGGGTAGAGGATGAACATGTGACAGTCTTGATCTCATCTACCCTTAGAGTACTCTTCTAAAGTATAATTGAAGAAAATCACAGCATAGGACTCATTTTATAACTATTTTAGTCCCTACCTATTCATACTTCCCTGCTTTTTGAAGTCCCACTTAGCATCTTATAGATACGAAAGTCTTAAGTGATTTATCTACAGTGTGCTTTTGGGTAGAAAATAGCAAACAGAAAACACGGCTAAAGGTGTAACACAAATACTGATGCCTTGATTTCTGACCAGCACTTCTCCCTGTTGTAAAGGGACTTTGTTTTTGCTGAAATGAGAGATTTTTGCTGAAATGATAGATATATTCTATGAAGTTTTGCTAATTTTTCAAATAAATTAATTTGAAACAGAAATAGCATTATACACTCCTTCTAAAACTCGTAGCAGGGAAGAGTACTGAGAGGTTCAAATTTCAATTTCACCTATCAAATTTTATTTTCTATTAATTTTTGGCAGTTTGAACACTGTTCTTAATTTTACTACTTTTTACAAAATAAATTAAGGATTTAAAAAGCAAAGTATATAAAGACATTTTCCAGCAATTCTGTACTGCTACATGACATACCCGTGCTGGGGCTGCTGCTCGTATCCTGAATATGGCCTGGTTTTGGATGGCTTTGTCAATATGAGCTGAGACCTGTCCCACTTCATCTCGACAGCCAGCAGCACCTGAGACATGTAGCTTAAAGCTTTCTTGAGTGTGTTTTAATTACAGGCACTGTTTTACATCTGCCTAACATAACCTAGAATGAGAAGCTGTGTCTTAGAGCCACACAGGGTACTACTTCAGATCTTCCTGTTCGATACTTAAGAGGCAATAAAAGTCAGGATTTTTGTACCATCCTAATTACTGAGGCAAATACAATCTCCAGAACTAGTAGGAAAGTGCCATGAGGCAGTGGCATTTGATATCTCTGAGGAATATTCAAAAAATATTGTTGTTACCCTCTTGCCACAGGAAGCAAATCTGACCACATCTAAAAAAGATGCAAATGGGACTTGCAGGGGATATAAACCCCTGTGTTTACCCATCAGCTGTTCTTATCTGGAGGTCAAAGACCTGTTCGTAGTTTTCCATTGTGCAAGGGCTCTCTTTGTACAATGAGCCAAAATTAATGGAATTGGTATCCCTTTCTTGCAGAGTGGTCTCTGTTCAGGATCATGAGTGGAAATGTTATTTGCCTAGTCAGCTTCCCCCATTCTGGAAGTCTCAACTTTCATGCTGAGATAAATCCATTCTCCACAAAGCAGAAGACTTATTCCATGGGAGTGTCCACCTGGAACAGCTAAACCAGAATGGTTAAAGTATACCAATTCCCAGGATCACAATCCCAGTTGATTTATTTTCTGTACATACCAATTGATTCTTTGCTTTCTTGAAAGAGTAATTATTATGGAAGAAATTATTATTTGAGAACAGAATATCTGAAAAAGGAAGAGAATTATCATACTACAGTAGAATAACATCCCTGACCAGCCCTTAGTGTCACAGCAAGTTCTTTGATCTACTCCAAGAACACTGTAGCCACTAGCTTGCTTTTCCCTCAAGACAGAAAGTTGAATCACAGTATTTCCCAAAATACTTTAATGAGGAAGAATTCCAAATTAAATTAAAAAACGTTGTGAGGACACTACACCCCAAAGATACCACTCACCATAGACATTTTTAGCCAACTGTGTTTTATTTCAAATAATAACAGTAATTAAAAATACATATCTAAGAAGCCCGAGCAGATTAGCTAAAGAGCATTTTAGGATTATAAAAGCACTTTCCGTTGCATCAACCAGATGTCATTTCAAATGCTACTGTTTGGATTAATTAACTGAGTTCAGGATACCACATATATAAAAACTGCTAGTTGTACTACCCACCCTCCCCCATATCCTTTTGTAATTTGTTATTAAAATCTTGGCCAATTAGAAAAACACAATCTATAAAGTAAAACAGTACACTGAACCAATCAACAGTAATTACTAAGACTAAGAACCATTTAAATGATTTATGGCAGAAATTAAATGATTTTAAAAAGCATTGTAAAGGTGTGGTATGTTCCACACATGCACATATACAGTATGTGGAATGTATGGAGTCTGTATTAAAATGCTGTGATTAATTGCCTCACAGAAATGCCACAAATTGTGTATTTCAGCAAAAAAATAATTTTAACAGGACATAATTGATTTAAAACACTATTCTGGTTAAGGAATACAGCTATAAAGTGCTTCAGACTTTCATGCAAGGGCAATTCTATCTCTCTTATAGAGATGCTTAATGACTTTAATAAGTCTGTAAAACTATTTTATAAAGTGGTAGCTTTTAAATTACTTTCACCCTAGCAGAGATTACAGTCACTTTATGGAATATAATGCAAATACATTTCTCAGCATATTAACAAATCCTAACATTTGCTACATTGAAGACTGGAGGAAAAGTGCTGTCTTTATTCAAATATAGGTGGCCATCCTCTAGATTTTCCTTTAGGCCAAACTAAATTAAGTGTGGATTAACTAGTTTATGATAGTGCTTCCTTGTGTATACCAAAAAGCACAGTATAAGTTTGACCACTTTAAGCTGGGTCAGTTCACCTGGGTTGGGCCCTGTGTCCAGTCTCCAGAGCTGGCCCATGACAGGTACTTGGTTTAGAATTGAAGAGCAGGGTATTAACAAATATTTTAATACTTTTGTCATCAGACTTCCCACATGGTAAGTCATAATTTTCCTCCTTTTGCTGCTCTGGTAGATGCAAGACCTTCAGCTAGAAGACCTGCCCGTTAAAGAACCAAACCCAAAATCAGTGATGAAGAAATGTTTCAGTCATATCAGTACCTTGATGACTGTCAGAAAAGAAAATTACATTTAGGCAGAAGGTCCCATTATGTAGAGCTGCATAACTGTTAAAGTTAACCTTTAGTAAAAGATATCAGTGTAGCTACATGAAGCTTTGGTTCCTTTAGTTTTGCAAGAATGACCTAGCAGAAGAAAAGCATTGGAAGCCTCTGAAGGCTCTTTAGCAATTTACAGTGAAGCTGAGTGAATAACTAGGAATGAAATAGCTGATAAAAATCAAATTTGTTGTAAAAAACACCTAGATTAATCATAGTTTTATGACAGATTACCTTTGTCATTCAGTTTAAAAACAAATTGTAACTTCAATAAAGGAATTTTTATTTTTATTTATATACCACATTTTAATTGAAACTCTAGTGTGTTCTTTAGTGCATTCACTTTATCTGTGACACCATGGCAAAGTTTCCAGATAATGCTAAAACATGATAGGATACAGGACTGTTTTATTTCAGTGTTCATCAAATTCCAACAGTGATATTATCTATTGAAAATAGTACTATGAGGTGTGATGGCACTGGAACTTTTATTTTTGAGGGCATGCCAATATAACACGGGTGCTCCAGAGGTGCTACAGGGATGGTGGGACAGAACATCTGATTTGTGAATATACAGAAATACTATTTCAAGCTTAATCATGTTTGCAAAAGAAAGAAATTTTCTTTTTTTTTTCCTTTCCCCCCCCTTTTGTTTTTTTCTTTCTTTTTTTTTTTTTTCTTTTTTTTTTTTTTTAATAAGAATCTGTCTGGGAGCAGAAAACCAATTTATCTAAAGTAAAACAAATGCATTTTTCCTACCTGTGCAGCCTCTGCCTATTTCAGGTTAAAGATGGGATAATTTTTTTTAAAAAAAGATAATGAAACACATTTTCTCTGTAGTTTTCTTTTACCTCTCTTTGCAGCAAGTCTTTCATGGAATACTGATCAAGAAATATGATACAGGTAATTGGATTGCTGGAGCAGGGTAGTTCCCCATCTGAGACGGACCATACAGTTTCTGTGGTCACTGGAATCAAGTCTATAGAAAACTCACATTCTGCTGAGTTGCAGACAAGTACTTTGAGAGCAAAGCACATGGAAATCATACCCTTAAATCACAGAGCAATCTAGGATGAACAAAAGACAGACCACATTAAAAGACAAGGAAATAAATTTTTGCTTTCATTCAAAAATTCATGCATAAACTGCAGATATAGATAGACAGCAACTATGTTATCAGATATGTGAAAATGTGCTGTTTAAGGGAATTTTTTTCAAAATGTTCAGTTCTAACAAAATTTTAATGATTAATTAAGAATATGTGAATAAATTTGAATACATTATTTTTTGAGTGATCAACAGTTTATTATCTTCATAGTCTTATTTTAAGGAATTTCATGGCTGTACAGCAATACTATTTGGTGGGTTGTCCTTGCAGAAGATGATGCAGTAGAGGAATTGGGAAAGGAATATGCTCAACTAATTAGCACAGTATTAGATCTTGCTGCTATTTAAAAATCTAACTAGGCACACTTAAACTTTGGAGAAGTGAGTAGGAAAACATAGAGCTTGGAAAGTGTTTTGAGAACATTTTATAATAGCTTTTATCTCATTATTTAATACATTCTCTTTGGCAGCAATTCTAATGCAGGTTTGTGGGTTTTTTGTTTTTTGGGGATTTTCTTTACTATCAAATCACTGCATTCACACCCTTCATTTCTCTCTAGTTACAGTAAATCAGTTGGGAGTCTATAATTTTATTTTCTTAAATTTTTCCTTTTATTGTGTTTTTGTCTTATTACTTTTCATTCCCCACTCATTACTGTGAGAAATCAAAAGCCTAGAATGTGCATCATCTCACCTTACTCTGCAAAACTTTGCAAAAGCCTTTTTTGAGGGATCCTGTCTGTTGAAGGTTCTCTTTACAAATATCCCTCCATTTCCTCTTGTCTGGACAGGAAAGATAAAATCTGCTACAGAAAAAGCTGCAGGTTTCTTTCCACTTGGATATTAGAATATGTTTTACAAGTACCCAACCAACTGAATAATCAAAACCTTTTAATAGCAATTTACTATGGGCTATATACAAGAATAATAGCTTTGCTTACAATTTAAATCATTCTTCTACATTGTCTCTTTTCTGAGCATGTGAAAAAAAACCTTAGAGCCTGACTGAAATGAGTGGTTTAATATACTTGACAGGAATTCTCTCTGGGGCTTCCTCGGAGCTTAACTCTAGCTCAACTCTTATTACAGTTTTGGACACAGACTGTTGTGTGTTACTCACAGAGCAGCCTCAGGAGGAAGGACAGACTTCCCTGGGAGCCCACACGTGTCCAGATGCCTTTCTGGTGGGCAGGTGATTGGCAATACAGCCTGTCCCAGCTAGGGACCTGCCTCCAGCCTCGTGGGCAAGGGAGCTGCCCAGCTCTGCACCAGCTGCCTGGCTGCACAGGCTATCACAGGGTGGAAGTAAGGAGCACATTTTGGTTTGAAAACATTAATGCATCCCTGCAGCAGTGATGTTGTGGTGCCTTCTATATCAGATATTGTGAAATTAGGGCTTTATAAAAATATATTCCATTGGGTGTATAAGGTGTGTGTGCATGTTATTGTCTGGATTTACAAAAGTTTCTGTTTCAAAAACCTTGTCCCATTTCTGGGCCAGATATGTTTGGAAAACAATGGCAAAAAAATAGAAGTCCCCCTTGTAAAGCAAAATGTTTCCAAGTGAACATAAAGCCTCATGAGTCCTGAATCTTACTTCATCAGACCAGGCCAGAGACACTATTTGCAAATGATGCAACCAAGTTTCAAGGGAGCAGCTGAAGAAATTGTATTGTCATGGAACCAAGGTGATTATTACATGGTCTGGCAGTTTTACCCTGACTGGATTTTAGAGACTCACCAAAGATATGCTATCACTTGCCTCTGCAACTGGACAGAGGAAAGTGAAAATATGATGAAAGGCTCATAGGCTGAAATAAGGACAGGGAGAGATCACTATTCATTTACCAACATAGGCAAAACAGACTGGATTTCAGGAAATTAACTGAATTTATTATCAATCAAAATCAGAGCATGATAATGAGAAGTAAACCAAGTCTTAAAATCACTTTCTCCCTACCCCTCCCTCCTTCCTGGACTCCATCTCCTCCCCCAGTTGCACAGGGAAATGGAGAATGGGGCTTATGGTCAGTTTATCTGGTCTCACACTGTTCCTTCTGAAAGGGGAGGAGTCCATTCCCCGCTCCAGGATGGGGTCCCTCCCATGGGAAACAGTCCTCTGCCAACTTCTCCAGTGTGAGTCCTTCCCATGGGTTGCAGTACTTTACAAACTGCTGTGCCATGGGTCACTCTTCCATGGGGTGCAGTCCTTCTAGAGCAGCCTGCTCCCACGTGGGTCCCCCAGATGGTCACGAGCCCTGCTAGGATCTGGCTCCATCGTGGGCTTCCCATGGGGTCACAGCTTTCTTTTGGGCATTCCCCTGCTCCACTGTGGGGCCTTCCACAGGCTGTGGGTGGATCTCTGCATCCCCATGGACCTCCATGGACTGCAGGGGCACAGCTGCCTCACCAAGGGCTGCACCATGGGCTGCAGGGAATCTCTGCTCTGACGCCTGGAGCACCTCCTCCCTTTCCTTCTCCACTGATTGATATCTGCAGGCCTACAGCTTTTGCATATTCTTACTCCTCTCTTCTTTGAGCACAATTACAGCTGCACAATAACTTTTTTTCCCTTTTTAAATATGTTATCACAGAGGGGTTACTACCACCTCTGATGGGCTTGGTCTTGGCCCGTGGTGGGTCAGGCTTGAAACCATCTGGCATTGGTTCTGTCAGACATGGGGGAAGCTTCTGGCAGGTTATCACAGAAGCAAACCCCGTGGTTCTCCTGATACCAAAATCTGGCCATGTAAACTCAATACACATGGTCTTGAATAATTACACATTACTCCTCCAAGATGGTTCTTTTTGATATCCAAATTTATAGAAGAAACACTATATTCTGGCCTAAGAATGCATTTCTATGGTATATGTACACTAAAATTTGCATTTAGAGAAGACAGACTCAAGCTGGATTTTGTGACTACTTTCTCTATGGAGAGCCCCACACTATTCAACACTGTGCTGTAAAACAAATGTATATTTTGAGAAATGAATATCAGACTTTGAGAGTTGTGTTTAGTGTACTCAAATCCATGAAATCTGTGACTGCTGAGTTCTCAAGGGATACCAGGAACAAAATCAACTGAAATGACCTTTGTTTACAGGACAAAAGCAGGCTGCAGGTAATCAATATGTAATCTTCAAAGGTCTCTTGAGTATCAGGGGATACTGACAAGGAAGACATCTCTCAGTATTCTTCTATTTTGATCAAAAATAAAACCTCAACAACTTTGAATAACAAAACTTTAATAATATATGTAAAATATATATTTTTGATATAAAATCAACAATTAAATATAATAAAATAAATTAAAATATTGAGGGCTATGGGTTACCACTGCCACCCTGCACTATCACTATAAGTCACTGAAATATCTACAGCATACGTCATAAATCTTGCTTCCATCGAATAGCTAAATTTGGTCAAATTTCTATTTGTTGGTTAAAAAATGTCTGCTTTGTTATCCTTGTGCTGAGAGGGCCAATACCAGGTGATTCAGAAGAATATACTAGAGATCCGATGAAATGCTAATAATCTTCTTGAGGAGGTTTCATTTTAATCCTCTTGCATAAAGTAATTTCAAACTGTAAAGCATAAAATTTTCTGATTGTTATATTCTTTTTTTCTCCTAGCAGTAGTCAATGTTGGACATTGTCATTCTATAAAACCTTGGTTGAATTGTCCTACCCAACTCTGTAAGTTCCACTGTCTAATTATGCTTTCAGTGAGGAAATATAACCAGCTGGGAAAGGAGCTGAAAAAGTATTTTCTTTATTTCTTTGCCTAAGACTTTGCCTAGAGAAGCAAGTAGTCCTTTACAGTTTGTTGAACCAGGAACCCAGCTAAATTAAGTTCAAGGTTTTGGTGAAAAAAACCCCACAGATTAGGAGGAAGAATTGAAATTAATCCTGTGAGTAAACTATGGAAATGAAATTGTTTACCATTCTTTTTTCAGTCATAAGATGCTAAAATAAGAGGACTGCCTAAGAGCCCAGAATTTTGTTCCATGTAATAGTGACCTAAGGAGGGAAAAACTACTGGAGCTTTGTGAAGTTTGATTAATGTCTGAAGGATTTCAAATAAGCAGTTTTGATATTGTCATCTCAATTAGAAACAAATTGTTGTCATTGACATGCATCTTACAGCACACAGCTGGAAAATCATAAAAAAAGACTACAGAGGGCATTGAAGAAGCAAGCAGAAGCTTTTCTTGCACTTAAAATTGTCTGTGGTCAATTAAAAAGATAGCAGGAGTACAGTGAGACTCACTGTGTAGTTCTTGATGCAAAGGTAGCAAAACACCATCTCTAGATGGCTGAATGGGTTTGATCTGGAATGCACTGTAACTCATCCAAACCAGTTCACATTATCTTTGCATCTACACGAATAGGAAATTACTGCTCATGATATCTCAGAAGTGCTTAGCAGGAAGGAAATTTCAGCTTAGAACTGAGGTTCCTAATTTTAATTGTACTAATGCTACTGTTCTGTTTAGATCACCTTCGGAAAAAATGTATTTCTGTGGGAAACAAAGAGTATGTTTTTTGTTGTTATTGTTGGCTAACACATACACACAGACACAAAAAGAAAAGTAATAAAAGAAAAACTTTCACAGCTTTCCCATTATTAGTTCTGGGAAAACACAATAAAGCCACAGCTGGCAGGCACATTTTTTTCTTAGCACTTGATAATAGAATTAATTGGTAAGTGGAAAGCTTGCAACCCTTTTTCTGCTGCAAGTTGCCCTCTGCTATCATTTTGAATAGATGTTAAAATCCAAGCTAATTGTAATTCACTTAATAATGAAGAAATACATTTGCATCATCAATAATCAAGGCTTTTTTTTTTTTTTTCAAGTAATTTTAGTGTAGAATGTCAGTAAACTGTGGACAAAGAGATGTTCAGGTTAGCATGAGTAGTTCAGGGTGATGGGGTAAATTCAAATGCAGCACTTTAATATATATATTTATATCTCTCCAGTCTGTGTGCTTCTTGCTGTAATGACAACCCTCTCTATAACAGCATTTCAGGAAGCATGGGGCAGGGGTGGGGTGTGGGGGGGAGAAGAATATCTGTCTTTCTAGTGCCCTACAAAGCTGGAGTGAGCAGTACTGTGAGTGATGAACAGCAGCTCCAGCAGAGTTGTCTACAGTAGTTCAAGCCCATTGCTCCATCCCCATTAGAGATATTTATCATTTAGTCACTGTGCTTATGCAACAGTATTCTAAAGCTGCAAAAAACACCTTGCCAGCTCTATATTAGGGATGGGTGAATTCATTCTGATAAAATCAGAACTGCTCTTAATTTTTCCAAGACCTGTAACTGAACCAAAACCTGATTTTCATCCATCATTTTTCAGACCCGAAAGTTTGTGCTTTGCAAGCAGGGCCACAATGTATCAGCTCAGCAAGGTCCCTGATGCAATGGTTGGTGGGCATGGTATAAGAACATGACCAGAATGGAACAGATTATTTGGGAATTTCTCCATCCCTTTCCATCTGCAAACTTCTCTCCTAGGCTTCTTGCCAGTGGTGAAACCATGGTGAGGATGTAATCTGCTGGCAGGCCAAAAAAAGCATAGTGTCAGCAATATGGATTGATACATATATTTAGGAATTAGGTGGATTTGAAGCACAACATAAACTTACAGTCAGTTTCTTTATTCTGGGAAATGTTAACCAGTAAAATACTGCACAATTAAAAAAAAAAATCTTTTTCTACTATTTTGATTCCCATGTAATTTTTCTCATACTTTGATATTTATAAGCCATTATAATATACATGGCATTTACAAGCAGCTTCCAGCAAATTCTTGTGCAGGTATAGAAGAGAAGGTATATGTGATTATAGCAAAATTCCTATCTTTCAATACAGTGCTGCATTGCATCTTGCTGGCTTATCACCCCTACCTAGGTACAGATTTGTAGGTACTAAGAAAGTATTTCTTTAGTGAACACTTTCTGTATATTGACCAGGTTGGAGAAAAGATCTTCCTAACACCTGATGGAACATAAAGGAAGAAATATGTATTACAGCAGTGATGGAATATAATAAAATTTTCAGTCCTTAAAAATGTTGTTGAATTTCAGGTTGTTTGTTTGTTTGTTTTTTTTTTAAAGTGACTAAACAATAAGCAAAATACAGTCTCAGGGATTGAAACTAAATTATTTTCAGGGTTTAAACTGAAACCATGATTTTTCAGCACTTTCCCTCCAAAAAAGTAATCTGAAGTAATAAGCCTCCATCCTCTGGTGAATGAATGTATTTCTGCCTGTTAATATTCCAGGACTGTTCACAATTTACATTTAATCATCTGCAGCCAAGGAGCAAAAAATATTCCAACAAGTTTTGAAGAGGTAAAGCAAAAACTAATGTAAGCATGATCTGTTAGAATATTATTTGATGACCATGGTCATAGATTCAGTACTGAAGGCTCCTAGGGTGACATTTGACATGGTATTATCTCAGAATTACACCTGAATCCTCTGTAAGAAATTATTTCTATTTTCATTGACAAAAAAGATGTTTTGTTGCAGTCAAAAAGGCTTTGAATCTGTTCTCTCCTCTCCAAGACAAGAATGTTGGATGACAGGAGAGAATTCTCCAGTGGCTGAGTCTTCTGTTTGTGCAAAGAGGAGTATTTAACATGGCTTCTTATGTACTCTGATGTCTTTACTGGACAAGTAAGTGTTTACTTTGACTAACTTTCAGATTTTTCAGTTGTCTGCTCCTGACTCTACAGGCTTTTTGGTTTCTTTTCTTCAGAAGACTCACTCCAGCTTTGCCAGCAGTGCTAGTCAGACTAGCTGATTGCTGCTCTGGGTGTTGTCTAACATGACTATGTTTGAAAACAACAGTTTAGGAATATTGCATCTATGGAGTCCAGGAATGGGCTGCTTATTGTAGCTTGTTATCATTTTAGGGTTATTGTGAGTGTATTGGTATATAGGCACTAAAGAGAATTTGGGGTGTCTTCAGGGGAATAATCTTTGACAATTAAAGTATTAGAGAAACTGGGATCTGTTCAATATTGTCTCAGCTTGTTCAAGAATCAATGCCACGTGGGTAGAGAGCTCTGCATGTCAGTGGTAGTCCTGTTGGGGCTATTCTTGATTTACAAAGGAAATGAGTAGAATTCATCAATACATTAGTAAAAGTCTGGAAGACAGGATGATGTCAAAAAAGCCTCTGGTGATCACTTCTGGTATTTAACCATAGATGAAGGTGTTGTTGGATCTCTCAGATCTCCAATGTGTTACGTGCTCTTTCTTTTCTGCTGTTTCAGACAAAAGCTGATATGTCAGATATATCACTCAAGATCGTGTCACCGTGTGGTACACTGAGTGCACTCATGAAGTTAGATTCAGCTCTGCAGATCTGAGAACCATGTCTTTAATTAGCTGAAGCAGCTAGATGTTAGAGAGAAATAAGTTCTGTAGCACTTCAGTACCTGTTTCCAGCTATGCGGTGAAGCAACATATTTGGTATGTAGACTATTAAGTCAGCAAGAAACACAACAGGAGTTGTAGCTGTTGGCTAAAATTTACCAAAAATAAATTTGATCCTGGAAACAGTGTAGTGCACCCCACTCCATTAATAAATTGTTAAACTGGAAGCTCACATGTACTTTCAGTAACCACTGACATTTTATCTTAAATAAGGATGAGAAATTTCACTTACTACAAAGTAAAGCATTAAAAAGGTTTCTTATCTATGGGACCAGAATAGGGCTATTAGTAACACTGTCTGCTTCTTTTTAAAACCCTATTAGTGTCAGGTAATATGTTTCTCCAATGGCGCTTGATATTCTCTTGGCTAAAAAAACCCTGAAAATGAACTTTCCAAGGGAATATTTTAAGTAATAATAGCTGGCTAAAGAAAATGTAACCCTTAGTATCAGTAAAACATAAACTGGCTTTGTTCTTAGGACTGTTTTCACAGGCATTAGCAATGTAATCTGTTATTTCTATTTCTGTGTGTGTGTTTCTTTTTCGGTCTTTAGGTATACTTGTATATACCTACTAACCAAATATTCAGTTTGTGCTATTTCTCTGAATTCAATAAGATGCATAGCTAAAAGGCAGGACTATTCTGACAGCTAAACTCTAGTATTTATTCTTCTCTGTGTCTGCAAGGCAAGGTAAGAAATGGGGATCCCAAGCTGCTGTATAAGTATTGATCAATCCTCTTCATGTCATGGTTACTTATTTTAAATAACATTTCAAGTCTGTAGACCTATAGTTGTCAAGGTATGCCTCACAGGTTATACCTTCAGAGCCAAAACACCCCAGCTGTTCAAATAGCATGGACACTGGATGGTGTGAACAACACAGCTAGAATTCTTGTGGAAATTGCAGAAACTGCACTGCTTGATGGAAGAATGAAGATGGAAAACACTATACCACATGGAACAAGCATCATCTGAGAGACATCTCGTGTCTCTGCTGCTAAATAAAGCAGGAACAGAGCATAAACACTGAACAACTGCCTGTCCATTCTGGGTATTTCCTGTCATATTTGCATGCAGAGCAACAGTTTAATGATCCCCAGACACTGTCTGGGCACAGTTTGGTGGATAACATGTACTGTAGACTATATCCCAAAGGTAGGATGAATAGGACTGTTTTTTTCTCTCTCTATTCTATACATCCCTTCATTAATTTTTGTGCAGGCACGTGTGCATGTATTCAAACTTCACGTCTTGCAACCTATCTTGATATGTAATATTTCCTTTGTTTTGTGCCATGAAAATATCTCACTGTGATGTCCTATAACACGGTCCTTGCTTTGTTTCAGACCCCTAAACTGAGAAATGTACAACACACTGTCACACTGTGTAACCATGTCCTGAAACCACCTGAATACTCAAGGTCTTTGGAGCAAGCACGATGTGATGTAGATGACACCTGTGCTTGCCCCTTTGGCTAAGGAGGAGGAAAACAGTCCTTGGCACACATTTATTCTGTGGGGCCAGTAGAGATATATCCAACAAGAACAGGCAGAAAATAACTCAAAAGCAGAATGTGCAAATATTAGACATAGAATTAAGCCTACTGTGCTGGAGATTTTCTGGAAATTGCTTTGATGTCTGAATGCAAGTAGAGAGTGTCTGCAGTTCTTTGTTTTACCAGTGTTGAGCTGCTTTTCAGAACTATCCTTTAATTTCCTAAAGTGAAGCTTAAAGCAAAAGAAATTAAATACTTGCATGATTGTAAAACAAAAACATCTCCTAAAATCCAAATGTTTTTTAATGTAATGATTAATTCTGATCAGTGGTGGCATAAGGTTTATACTGAAATGTCCTCCTGGAACTCTGCAGTGAATTTCAGGCAAGTGGGAGAGAAATGGTCCCAGATGATGGATCACTTGCTGAGTGGCTCAGAGCAACTTTCCCCAGCATTCATTCACTGGATGAATGTTCCTTTTAAGAGTGCTTTGGAGGTCAAAAGTCTTTCTGGCTATGAAGGCTGTGAAAAAGAGGAAGTCTTTCACCAAAGCACTGTTTGTCACCAAGCTCCCTGGGCTGTGAAGCCTGTTTTTCATTGTTTCATGCCTAATTCTGATTAACTGGTTTGACAGCTACAGTTTTAGAAACTACCAAATAAAAGAGGAAAAAAAATAGTTGGGATAATTTTTCACTGAGAATTCATGGGGCAGGAAACCAGTTTAGAAATCTTATGATTGGCTAAAGAACACAAAATCTATGGATTTAGATGATTAAAAGCTAGATTCTGATTTGCTCACTCATTCTGGGTGGTAACTCACTGTTAAAATTCTCCTTTTCAGTGAAGCTATGGGACAGCTTATGCCCTGAAAGCATGAAAGACAAAGCATTGGGCTGATTCACATGCTGCAGTCAACCACGACTGATAAACATTTACATCTTGAACAAGACTGTGTGCCATGCTCTTACATTCTCTATATGAAATACAATGGTACAAGTTATTGATACAGACCTCAAACTCGCTGTGAAAAAACATCCCATTTTATGTGGTAAGTCTTTTCCACAGCTTCTTTCTCCCTCAAGAAAGGGAGCCCAAAGGTTTCAGGCTCCTCACCAGCTGTCAATGTAGTATCAAACACTGGCAATGCAATCTGAGTTTCAGGTCAGTATTCTATCTAATGGAGCATCCCTTGTGAGAAATTCTAGAGCCAGAATAATGTCTGTGTGCTACCTCCAAGGTTATAGCTGGTATGTCCAGTTCATGTTGTCCTTCTGTCATGTCAGCCTCTGGCTGCATTTTCAGTTCTCTGACCATTATGCATCTGGTGTAAAAGAGTGCAAACCTGTACCCTTCTTAGTACACCAGGCTCTAACATTGTACATGCTTCTTTACTTTCCACTGACCTTCACTTACACAGTACCAGAGTCTCTCTTTCATGTAAAAGGGCAGAGGGACAGCCAGGCTACCAGGCCTGCAGTTCCTGTAATCTGTGCAGTAGGAAAACACTGCACTGAAAGCTGCCTGTACATGATCCCATGAAGCTGTATAGAACAACAAGCCTGGTGAATGAAGTGCTCTCTATATTGTTCTTTATTGCTTCTTTTGTCCTTGATAAATCTCAGAAGTGCAAATTAGAGACATGTGTATATAACTGACAATGAATTTTTAAGACCTTGATACACTTGGTGTCACCTGTGTCTGTGACAATAGCAGTGCAGCATCCTTTCCCTTGCCACACAGAGATATTTTCTTGCATAGCTGTGTCTAATCAGGGTTTACTTGTTTCAGTCACCTAAAGCCAGAAATATAATCCTACCTATCTGATTCCAAGACAAATTAAATAACTGTTATATGTCACGTGGGCTCCCCTTTGTTATCAGTGCTCTGTGGTTAGATCTAATTAGAACAGTGAAATACTTAAGAAAGCAGGAGTGAGGTGGTTCCCAGGAATGCAATTATCAACCTATTGCATGATCCTCTGAAAACTCCTGTGGTTAGGGATCTCCCAAACCTTCCTTCCTCCCTTCCAAAAGAGCTTGTCTTGTCTTTACCTTCTCACCCTCACCAGTATTTACAGACTCAGAACTTTCATGATCTTTTAAGCTTTGTGTAAAAGCTGATATGGAGCAATTTCAGTGCTGTCTCATGCTGGGAACAAAAAACACATTGTACCTTTTGAATTTCCCCTCACATGGAATTAGCATTGATTGAGGTCCTTAGCATATCTGTGAGATAGAGAAATACAATTCTTTCCCTTTTTACAGTTAGAGAAATAATGGCACTTTGCAGTTCAATTTAGAAAGTCATCAAAGAAAGTGATATAGGGAGGTTTATGTGTTTATATTGATGGAAGCAGACGGACACATTCTGGCTTCACTTTCAGTCTTGCCTATGATTTCTGGGCATAATTAATGTCCAAACACATATAATTTGTCTTTAACAATGCTTACCACCTGGGTATAAGATTTTTTTTTTGTAATTACCAGATTATAACTCTCAAATCAGCTGGGCTGTCAGAGTGAGCTTTTCTAAACCTACTGCTGGAGAAAAGTGCCCTGTGACACCTGGATTCTAGACTGCAGCTAGTGCTTATCACAGCCTCCACCTGCAAGCATTGGTGTACTTGCTTTTTCTCAAGGTGCCCAGTAGGAATTTGTATCAGGGTCCTCAGAAATGTTATCTGAAGTTTTCGCAATTTATATCATAGATGTTGCTTACTGAAAAACACAACTGAAATAACATCAATGCTCTTCCATTTGCACTAAGCTAGTGCTGGTCATGTTTCACAAGGAACTCTGTGGTTTGTATTCTTAAATCTCCAAAGTGAAAGGGTGTTGATATATCTCCTAGAACATATGTTGGCATCATCCTGTATTTAACATTGATAAATTGCAACAGAGAAACTGTTACCTGTTATTTTTCTGCACAATATTATTGTGCTTCTTAGACTACTTAGTATAATATCAGTCTCAGAATCACAGAATCAAAGAATCATAGAATGGCTTGGGTTGAAAGGGACCTTGAATATTGTTTAATTCCAACCCTCCTGCCATGGGCAGGGGCATCTACCAGTAGACCAGGTTTCTCAGAGACCCATCCAACATGGCCTTGAAAACCTCTGGGGATGGGGCACCCATAGCTTCCCTGGGCAAGCTGTTCCTGTGCCTCATTGCCCTCACACTAAAGAATATCCTCCAGGTATTTAATCTGTATTCTTTTTCAGTTTGAAGCCATTTTCCCTTATCCTGTCACTAGATGCTCTTGTAAATATTCTTGCCCCATCTTTCCTGTAAGTTCCCTTCAAGAGCTGCAATTAGGTCGCTGCAATTATGTCACCCCAAAGCCTTCTCTTTTCCAGGCTGAACAAACCCAATTCTCTCAGCATTTCCTCATAGGAGAAGTGCTCCATCATTATGATCAAATCAGTGACTTCCTCTGGATTCACCCCAACAGGTCCATGTCCTTTCTGTGCTGGGGTCCCCAGAGCTGGACTCACTACTCCAGGTATTGTCACAGGAGAATAGAGTAGAGGGACACATCCACCTGGCCTGACCTCTCATGCAGCCCAGGATGTGTTTGGCTTTTTGGCCTGGAAGTGCACATTGTGAGCTCATGTCCTCTTGCCTTCCATCTCATTAACCTTTGAAACTGCTTACTTGAGAAGAGGAAACATTCAAACTCTGACAGCTGTACCTAGAAGCAGAAACAATAGAATAGCAATACATCATTCTCCCACAGCTCTGCATCCCTATTGTTTCCCCCTTGAAGTTGAAATAGGTCTTCCTTTCAAAATCTTCTCCTTTAGGTACTAGAAAGAATCCATCAGTATAATGCTGATAGGCTATATTCTGTCTGTGTAACACATCAGGTCATCCATCAGCACATCCATTATTATGCCAGGTGCTTCAAAGCTTGGGAAGCCACTGGCTCTCAAAACCCATTGTATTGCAAGCTGCTGTTAATGCACAGAGACTGTCTTCACTATACATATCAGTGGGAAATCGTTAAAAGCAAAATACTTCTGCTAGAGGACGAATCTCAAAAGGTTTGGTTCAGACAACACAAAAAAAAGTTTTTCAGCAACTTCTTTGTTATGAAAATCAGCTTGGAAATCTCATGAGAATAGGTCTTCTCTTTTTGAGAACTGCAGTATTGTCCCAGTTTTGGTCAAAGTGAAAATACCAGTAGAATGATCTTTTCTTAAAATAGTTCAATAAATCAGTGGCTGATTCTTATCAAAACCAGGGAGAGTAAGAAGTCTGTGAAAACGCAAAATGCTAAACAGGGAAAGAAAATGTTTGAAAATGGATAACATCACCCTGGAGCTGACTTCACAAACCTGGAAAAATCCCCCACAGGCCTATCTCCGAGAAGGTTAGAACCATATGTTTCTGTGTATTCGCTCTTTATGTTTTCAGCTAAACCAGAAAAGAAAGAGAAAAAATAATAAAGCCCTCCAGCTCTGTTACAGCTTTTATCATTTCAGATATTTCCCTTAATAATTCAAAGTAAACTAATTACCTAATTATGTTAACAGGTGTCAGTCATTCAAATACAAAGAGCTACTAGATAGACCTGAACTGGGGAATTATTCTCTTTAAGTGTCTGCATTTAATATTTGAACCATAATGGCATTAAAACAAGTGATTGAGTTCTTTTAAAGACATTGCAGCTTAGATCCATACTGGAGGCATTCACCTGTGAGGCAATTATGCTTTTACCTCCCATTACAGTTCTTTGGCAAGCTTCCTGATGCATCCTTTATGTGTGGCCCCTCATGTCTAAAAGCCTACAGTAAAGACTTGTACTGTTTTAAAGGAGGATGAGGTGATGCTTGTTAAAGAAGGGGGAGAACATTGGCCTTGCTGTGAGTGTAACTGTGTTGGTAATTATCCTGTGTCCATTATCTTCCTTAAAAGTACTGCATTATGCCAGGACAACAGCCAGGAGTACTGCTGGGCTCATAGGGCCAAGTGATATAAAATTATTAGATGTTCTAAAAAATACCCAATACCAAATTTTCAATTAAAATTTAAGATGTTTTTTCTTTGTAGTATATTTTGTGAATCACAATTTTCTCCTGTCCTCCATGGCCTTATGTCCTCCCCCTGTCCCTGAATAAATGCAAGTGGCTGCCTGTGAGTGCTCTCCAGTTCCATAATTTCCTGAAAACTCTGACAGGGTTTTATCTCAGTAGTATGTGGAAAGTCATTAAGTGACAAAAAAATGAGACCCAAAAATACAAACAAAGCTTATTCAGATGAGATAAAGGAAGTAAACATTTTATAAGTGTTAATACTGATTTGGGACCTTCCTTTATAATCAAAATATTTCAGGGTTTGAAAGTTTTGACTTTCAAGGAAAAGAAAATCAGGAAAATGCAGCATGTTTTCTTGTTTGTGATGCTCAGAGCAAAGCTAATTTTTCTAACAAAGGCAAACTCTAATCATGACAGTCAATATAAATATTGCTTAGGTGACCTGTAGTTAATTTTTCCAGTCTGGCACATCCAAGCACTGAGCCCATCTATTAATGCTCTCCTAGGGGAATGCAGACACATGCCATGTGTATGCATATTGTTTCTGCTGCCTTGATTTCTTACTGCTGTATTTCATCCAGTGGCAAAAGCAATACTTGTTTTGGTGCTGGAAAACCTCAATACAAACCTAGGTCATGATTTTCACAGGGATCTAATCTAGCATGACATTACAAGAAGCTAGAGAAATAGGTGTGGTAAAGTCAGGGGGTGGGGAAGAAAGAGCTTGACTCGAATTTGGGAGACCTGCTTCTTTATGACTGCCTACAAAACAGTGCTGTGGATAAGGAATGGTGCAGAAATAGGAGTTGAGCCACAATGCAGGCATGTGATCCAAAGCAGGGAACTGAATTCAGGCAAGTTGTCTTCTTTCAGTATGCAAATGCTTAAAATTTGGCAAAAAAAGAAGTTCCTAGACTTCCTAAAAAGATACTCTGATTTTGTTACTCTGAACACCTTTTTAATATGTAATAAATGGAAGTGAAGTGCTTGGGTTTGAATAATAATTAGACAAATTCATGGGAGAAATGCTCATTAGAACAGTTAAACACAAAGACAGCAGCTCCTACCTTCAGTCTTTGAAAGTCTTGCTACTACAAGGTGTAAAATTAACCTGAGACCATATGAACCCACATTCACCCTCCAGTTCTTTCTGAGGCTCTGTTGGCTGCTGATGGTGTGCCTGATGGGCCAGCAGTCTGAACTGAAATGGCCACTTGTATGGTCTTACATTACTGCATCTTTGTGTTTGGTATTACTTTTACAAAGTGTATTTGTGTTGAGGCAGTGAGCAATGATGGTGTCATGGCTAGAAAAAACACGGACAGCAATGACCAGAATGAGACCTAAAATTATTCTTCCTTCAAATCTTCAATAAGAAATTTTACTTAAGTCCAAAAGATACCTGGGAAACACCCTCAAGATACCCTCCTCTGCCAGCCAAATTAAAAGAAAAAGTTAAGAAAACCAAAAGTCTTGTCCATGTGCAGGTATCAGGCAGAAAACAGTTCATTCATTTTAGTAAAAGCATTCATTATACCAAATTCTTTTGTGTATGGAAAGAGGTATCTTACAGAGAGTGGAAGGATCTCTGAATGAAGAGCAAAGAGAAAACAGGTGCTGTTTGAAGTTTTCTTCATATGAACATCTGCAGATAAACTACTCAAAAACTCCACTAGCCAAAGAACTGTTATAGCAGATAAGCCATTATGCTGTTGTCTGTCTATTTATTTTTAAGGAAGACTGAAATGCATGCCAACCAAACAGTCCTGCAAATACAACTGTACTCACTCCATTTGTTTTTGAAAAGCAAAACAGTTTCTCTGCTAGGGAAAGTTTATTTAAAGTTAAAGAAACTGTAAAAGGATACAGAGAAAGGGCCTGGGGCAACACTCCCCTGCTTTACACAAACGACTCCACTCAGCAATGTGTTGTGGTACTGCCCCATTTTTACCATAGGCATCGGTGGCAGAGCACAGGTCTAAAACGGGTTCAGCCTCTAGGAATTTAAGCCCACAGCTCAGGCTGAAAGGGCTGGAAACTCCACATCTCTGGGACTGTGGATCAGGAATGAGAACAATGCAGAGGAGAGATGAAAATACTTCCTACACAAAGTGGCCCTTAGCCTGCTGCTAGGAGACCTCTTTTGGCACTGCAGGAACCAGGTCAATGGCACACAGACTGATGGCAAGGACAAAACCCCAGAAAAATTAAGCATCTTATTTTAAGAAAGACTGCAGGATAAGGAGTGTATTAGCTGGACTCTGCAATGGCAACAGAAAATTTTGTATGTGCCATAACAACTCATACAGGAAGGTAGTATTTAGGTTAATATTTAATGTACTGTTTGCTACTTATTTATTAATTCAATTTTCTTAAATCTTTGAAAAGGATATCTATAATTCCTTCGCTCACTACTTACTCTCTCATCTATATTCTCTGTGTATTTACAGAATAGCAACAGTAACAGTCCTGAATGTTTCCTATAGGTATGTTTTATGAACTACTTTTCTTTTGTCTTTGAAGGAAGACAAAATTCTTTTCCTCAAACAATTAATTTTAACCTTGAAAAAGAAGAAATACCTCCGTGCCTCTAAATGTAACAAAATAAACCCATTTATTTTCTGCTTGTTTCAATACAATCCTATTAACTAACTGAGGATTGAATTGTTCCAATTATAATAATACATGGAAAAATATTTAACTAGGTTTAGGACCTTGAAATATAACCAACTTTACCTGAGAAAAAATAAATGCAGTTTACCAGGTAGTGCTGCAGATGCTGTGTGCTTTTCAACAGAACAAAATCAGAAATGCAGATTCAGACAGGGATAGCTTGTAGTATTTGAAGGTGAGTGTCAGTTTTTCATCTCTGGTATGCAACTTAAATTGTGTTTCACTGTAAAATGTCACTATCTTGGCGGCCCTGGAAATCCAGCAATATTATGAAGGTAGTAAATAAGAACCAATAAAAAATCCTCTTTAGGTACTGTGTCAACAGAAGCAGAACGGTTTGGACTGGACAAAATATGTCTTTCTTATGTAAGGCTACAAAACTCTTTGGCTCTGTAATATTTTTTTCTCTTCTGAAAATGAAGAAAAAGAACACAATAAATCTCTGAAAATTCTCTGGAAATAAAATGCTGAATATGTAATTCATGGTTGACAAAATGACTTTTAAAAAGCAATTTGGTAGTAAAAGTTGAATTCTCCTGTAATAAGTGCCAATTTTACTTTCAGAATCATATTTTTCAGAAAAGGCATGTATCACTGAAATACCATTGAATAACAAGTGTTACTCAGTATCTTCATTAATGACAGAGAGAGGGATTGTGTGTTCACCTCTACCAAATTTACATATGGCACCAAGCTGAGTGGTGCATTTGACACAGTGGAAGGATGGGATGACATCCAAGGGACCTGGACAAGCTCAGGAACTGGGGCCATGAGAAAAGTACTGCCTTTGGGTCAGGGCAGCCCTGGGCATCAATCCAGGCTGGGGGATGGATAGATCCAGAGCAGCCCTGCTGAGAAGGACTTGGAAGTGCTGGTGAATGAGAGGCTGGACATGACCTGGCCATATTCCCTTGCAGCCCAGAAAGCCAAACACTTCCTGGGCTGCATCCAAAGCTCCGTGGGCAGCAGCTGAGGGAGGGGATTCTGCCCCTCTGCTCCACCCTGGTGAGACCCCACCCACAGTGCTGCATCCAGCTCTGGGGTCCCAGCACAGGAAGGACATCGGTCTGGTGGAATGAGTCCAGAAGGGGACACCAAATTGATTAGGGGGATGAAGCACCTCTGCCATGAGGAAAGCCTGAGAGAATTGGGTTTGTGCAGCCTGGAGAAGAGAAGGCTTTGGCATGACCTAATTGCAGCATTCCAGTACCTAACAGGGGCTTACAGGAAAGATGGGGCAAGATATTTACAAGATCATCAGGATAAGGGTTTTTACAGGATAAGGGGAAATGGCTTCAAAAAGAGTAGATTTAGATTAGACACTTGGAAGAAATTCTTTAGTGTGAGGCTGATGAGGCACAGGGAAGCCGTGGATGCCCCATGCCTGGAGGTTTTCAAGGCCATGTTGGATGGGGCTCTGAACAGCCTGGTCTAGTGGAACATGTCCCTGCCCATGGCAGGAGGGTTGGAACAAGATGACCTTCAAGGTCCCCTTCCAACTCAGACTGTTCTGTGACTGAAATATTTGACTTATGAAAAATCTGTAATTTGTTAATGGGTTATAAATCTTTGGAGTACCTTTTACCTGATGTAACTGAAACTGTCACTCCAGGAGAAAATGTTGTCCCTGTGAGTATAAATAAAATGATATTACTACACTCTCCAAAAATTGGTAAAACTCTTTTGAAATCAATAGTAACATTCTCACTGAGTAGTGAGGATGTAAATCACTAGATTACTTAAAAGGATACATTTTTTCATTAGTTCTTAGGTGTTTAAAGATGCACTCTGTAATCTGGTCAGCAGTTTTGCAGCCATTTCCTTTTTTTTCCTGCTTTTTGTCTCCCCCTTGCCCTGCCACCCTTCCTACCCTCTTTCCCCCCTCTTCTTTTTTGCCCTCTATCCTGCATCCCCTTCCCTGCCTCAAGCCAAACACTACTGAACTCTTCCTTTCATCTCACAGTTTTGGGGAAACTTAAATGATATGTTTCTTTCCTATGCTGCTATAAACTCCTTTTGCAAGTATCCCTGCTTTTTTGAAGGTTTACTTTTTGGGAGCTGCAGCACTGAAAGCCCAGATAATCATGTTATCCAAAAGAAAACAGGCCCGGTATGAGATGGAACCCTTCTTTGGGCAGTAACTTTTGTTAGAGCAATGTCCTTATTACATGACAGTGACATGATCTAATGTAGTGGGGTCTTTACTGGATACCAGCAGATCCAGCTGCCATTTTTGACAGCCCTGCTGCTATGTGGGATGGCTGCTGGCAGTCACTTCACTTCCTTGCAGCATAGTCCCATCTCCTGTAACAACAAAGATATTATTTCCATGTCCCTCTTTCTACCTTTCTGAGTTCAGTGGACGTAGAATGTTAAACTTGTGAAACAAAGCAGGTGTGTATTGAGAACAGTGCAACTTCTCTATAAACCACTGAAATAGATCAGTAACTATGACCTTCTTGCACATTTAGAAGAAAATAGCATGCAAAACAAAGAAACCCTTTATTATACAGGTAGAACTGAGACACAGACACAAAATACCATTTCTCATTCCACACTAAACAGACAATAAAGCCAAGAATATAACCTGCATTTTCTAACTTCTGAACTAGTCCTTTTCATCAATAGTTCTTTAAGCTGCTTCTAATATGTGCCATATTTCTCTATCTTCCACTTGCTCTGCCACTCAGAGTCCCAGGTGGGTGGCAAATCATCCTAAAATTCTTTCATTAAGCAAATACAGCTCCTAGCATCTTGTTTTCTCAAATCAGAAGAATAAAGAAATCTTTGCACATTATAGGCACACATTGTTCTTCCCAAATTGATCTTCTCTTAAAAAACCTCTGATTGCTACTATGCTGCATTTCACATGCAAATACATTGTATTCCTTTTTTACTTGTTCATAGTTTAATTGGAGAACAGCAGGTGATCAAAATCACAGTAGTAAGAAAGGTGCGTTTCTGTAGAACAGATGAGACTTCCATTTAAATCCTTACAGGGGTGCTTTTAGCTTTCTCTATTAAGCAGCCTTGCAACTTTCAAATCCCATAGCTATAAAACTGAAGCAGAGCCTTACCTGCCTCATAAGTTCCCTCAATCACACAGGCATGAAGAGAAATCTTAGGCTGGTTTGCTGGCTTGTTTCTTTGTACTTAGTCTGATTTTTTTCCCTGCCAAAGCCTTATCACAAGAAAGCATATGAACTTAAAGAGAAAATTCAGTTTTCCTGTCACTAGATAATTTTTTAAAATTAATTATCAGCAAAGGCACACAATTGTTGTCCGGGTTTAAAGAAACAGATAAAAATGCAATATAAGTGGAATAATCAAGCAATCCACATAAATTGTGTAAGATATTTAAGAATATAAATGCTTTTTAAAAATTAAATATGACATCTATTTGTACTGGCTGGTTATGTTTTAGACATGTCTTTATACTTATGTAATAGTTCCCTCTGAATAACTGCCTGTATTTGTCTCTCTGGAGTCAAAATCTTTGTATTTTCTAAGTCTTTATAGGCACAAAGCTAGTGATATGATCTCTTTCTGACAAACCATGAATGAGGTAAATAAAAAATAAGTAGGAATGAAAAAAGATACAAAAAATATAGAACACAGCAAACTCTGCCATTTTCTGTGTTCTGGGTTTTTTGTACATTCTCACTTTGTTATGATTTTTCACTCCTTTTTCTAAACATATATCCACACATCTATGAAATATGCCCCTATCATATAGGTCTTCTCAACTGTTAAAATATATGTTAATACCAAGAATTCCTAACAAACTGCCAGGGACTGTCAGGAAGAAGATGATCCCAGTATTAATTGCTGACTAACAAATAGTATAAGTGGGAAGATCTGCAGCCTGTGATTTTTTTTTTTTTTTTTACATGGGACATCTTTCATCTAATACCTTTACAGGCAGAAGTCTGGATAAGTCAGATCTTTCCTGCCCTGTTGGTCAGCTAATTTGTATTCTTACTGAGCAGAAGAGAAATGAATACTAGCCATTGACACAGATATTTCTGCTTTTCCTAAAAATCAGTAATCAGGGAAAGCTCTATCTTCAATGATTCTAAGTAAACCTTAGCTTGGAACAAGGTTTATATTTATGTCAACACTGCCCAGTTCTTTATTAGCATGATTAAATCAATGTGGAGGATTTCCTCAAGTTATCTGCAGAGCTAGGAAACACAACTCCTTACAGCTAAAGCATGCTTGGTGTTTCTTGTCTTACACAATTGCTGCTGCAGATTACAGAGAGAACTGGTTTTTGTTGTGTCAGCTTGAATTAGTAAACAAGAGGGTTTTTTTACCTTTGTAGTACTTTCTGGGAAAATCTTGCACACTCCATTGCTCTGGAGTGGAGATTTAAGGAGATGGCATTCAGAGCACCTTTGGTTCATTACCCTCTGCTTATTAATGTGTTTTGACTGTGTAACATACATTAACATTTGGACTTATTGCTACTTTTAAATCATATTTGACTGAGAAATAGAGGCTTAAAGGACATTATATTCCTGCAAGGTTCCTGAAACTAGGCAATTTGAAAGAGGGCAAGAAAGAAGAACTAAAAATTCTTATCCAATACAAGTAGAAATATCTTTGGACCCTTCAATCTATGGACTCCAGATTGTCACAGAATCACAGGAGTTTGGAAGTGATCTCTGAAGAATGTTGAGTATAATGCCTCTGCTCAGTGTAAGATCAGCTAGGGCAGGTTGCTTTGGGCTGTGCTCATCTGAGTTTTGAGCATCTCCAAGGATGGAGACAGCACAGTCAACCTGTTCCAGTGTTTGGAAAGCATCACTGTAGATAGAGAATTATATTTTTCTTAAGTTTAAATGTAATTTCTTGCCTTTGAGTTGGTGCTGATTCCCTTTTGACTTTTCACTGTCTACCAATAAGAATTCTGTCTCTTTCTTCTTCAATCCCCACACATAGAGTATTTATACATATCACTAAGACTCCCATGAGGATTTTCTTCTCCAGGCTCAACAAACTCAGTCAGATGGTCCAGTCCCTTCATCAGTTCACTGTCCTTCACTGGATTAGGACGTCATGTCTCCATTTTACTGTGGGTCCAGAATAAGACAATTCATATTACATAATTACATTATAAAAATATCACGGTGTTAAAGAATAAATTCTGGATATTTTAAATAACAGATAATAGTTTAAGACAGCAGATGTATCAAAAAAAGGTACTGCAAATCTCTGTCTGAAAAAAAAATTCTGAAAAGTATACTGGCATTTCTAATCTTAGAGTAATAATCTCCCAGAAATCCTTGAGGAAGGACCATGGAGTAAATAAGGTTTTTTTACATCCCTTCATTTTCTTACTTTTTAAAAACAGAGACCAAATATCTTGTTTGAGACTCTTCTTGTTAATTTTTGAAACAATTGAAGAAAAAATATTTCAGCCCTCATTAAAGAATACTGATTAACTTTATGTCTCTAGATATTTTCATAATTCACCTTAATTTCATACTTCAATAATACTAGGGATCAGAAAGCAAGAAGGAACAGATGTTTTGGAGATTATCAATCAAAAGACTAGCCTAACCTGTAATAACAAGGAGAGAAAGCTAAATATCTTTCTGAACATTCATATAGTTAGGAAATCTGATGCAGCAATATAGAACCTGATTCTGCTGCTATATATTTTTTTATTAAGCAGCACTTTCCTTCCAAATTACAGAGTTTTCCCCCGCAGCTTTCCTTATAAATCTTCAGAATCAAAATATTACTGCAGGATTTCCCTGTTGCTTTGTTGAACTCACGCATTCACCTGAAGTTAAAACTTCAGTGAAAGGAATTGTGGAAGAGCACAATCATATTTTGAACATGTGCTATATGAAACATTCCCTATGTTGAATATGAACTTAAGGTTGATCTCATTTTTCCTGATGAGGTATATCATGATCATAGCTTGAATTACAGAAATGGAACTACCCTTAGTACCTGGAATTAGAGACATGGCAGAGCATGCTCAGATTAGCATTTAGTGTTGAAACTGAAGTGTTATGGAGTGGTGGGAGCTAGCTTCACTCTGTATTCTTGGTACCTCCAGTGCTGTTAGCATTCCTGTCTAAAGAGATTTATTTTATTTACTTTAGTGGGTGTTGGATTGGGCTCTGAAGGAGGTAGTCAAAACTTGTGGAGTACAACCATTAGCAGGATGCTCATAAACAGTTCAGTCAGCATAATAATGTTGGATCCCACACCATGGAAAAAGGGTAGAAGGTTTCTGAGAAACTCAGTCATCTGCACTGTGTCACAGAGTCAGTGGGACTGCTCACATTTCATCTCCTTGTGCAAATGCAGGTTGCTGTATGTGCAAAGAGAGTACCTCCTTTTTCCTTCCATTCCTGTACCCCAGATTGTAGAAAGCCCTTTCCTGCAGCTGAGACATACTAGGGAATTTCTTTGGACATCAAAGCAAAGGTCTATTGAAATCTTACCCTTGCACTTCATTTTCTCTTTCTCTTCTACTGAAAGGGGTGACAAATAACAGGGCCTGCTGTGGAGGTCACTGAGGAAATGGTGCTGAGAATTCACTCCCTGGACAGAAAAAGGTAAGGCTTGCCTGTCACCACATAGTTGTTAAGAGCATGAAAGGTATGTTCAGTGCGATGGTAAAAGATGGGGAGAAATGTTATTCACAGTTTTAGTCTTTCATGAAAGAGGGTTTTCCTGTTCTTTCAACTTTTGCTTGGGTTCAAGGACATTTGTCTACCATACCTTGCTTTTTTTCCCTGCAGAAAAAGTAAAAGAGAACTTTCATTGTAATCAACCTTTCTTTTTTTTTCTTACAGCTCTCAGTGAGGTATTATTATCTTGCAGGTGCAAAACTGGGAAGTGGAGGGCCAGAGTGACTTGTTTCTGGCCGCCTACTTGTTCATGAAGGAATTAAACACATCATTTTTGTGTATGATGTAGGGCTATTCCTCTTGTCAGACAGAGAATGGCTGCAATGCAACAGTCTCTATGGACATTCCTGGCCATGCCATATTTCCCTTTTTTACTTGGCAGGTAGATTCTGAAAGATTTATTTGAAAACCTGGCTAATATGTTATACAAAATTCAGAAACTATGAAGTAGCTCAGTGTGGGGCAGAGGAACAGAAGAATATATTTTCTTTTACTGCTTTCCTCTTCCTACTGAGTTCTTCCATCACCTGCTAGTATCTCCCATACATTCCTATCTACTATCTACTAAATCAAAACTTTCAGCTGTGCTTGAAAAGCCATGTTGAAATAGGGGCCTGGAGACTAGGTTAAGCAGCCCAGGCCTTGGTAAACACTGTGCCCTAAACACTCTGTAACATCCCCTTAATTTATCTTCCCTGATTTCTTGCACATTCCTCTTTTACACTGTTTCTCCATTCCTTGGCAGTCTAAATAATTTATAGTAGAAAATGGAACTGTGGATGGAAACAAGTCTGCAAATTAGGTGTGGCCTAATCCTCTCAACTCTTAATAGCTGGTGAAGGACTGTCTCTTGCATGCCTACATAGAGAATGAGCTGACAGGAGCAGGAGGTGTGTACCATTGCTTTCTTTCTTTTCTTCTTTTTTTTTTTTTTTGATTTGGGTTCTCTAATAAGCAGATAGACAAAATGTATTTTTGGATTGACGTTTGTGAAGCTGAAATTTTATAGGAAGGGTGGGACCTCTTTATTTCATTTGCATATATTTACCCTTGGAACAGAATTCATTTATATGAATTTCCAGGAGGACTCTAAAGGTTATCCAAAGACCATCTCTCAAAGGGAATTCTCGTAAGATATGTATGCAAAACATGCCTATGCTGTCAAAAGCAGGTAATTTCACATGCAAAAATATGCTGTTCTAGATTATGAAAAACAAGCTGTCGTTCGTGGAAGCCATGGTTTACCTGTGCAGTTAATATCTGCAGATATTAACTAGCTAGGAAGGGACACCTGCAGGAGACCATCTAAGTCATCAGGTCCAGTTGTCATAAGTGCAGTTGTTACCTGTATAATCCAAATGACTTCATAAAACACCTCAATGGTGCACTCAGCATGCTACAGAACTGGTAACATCAAGGTTAAATATCAAATGACATAAAAGGCTCCAATGGGCCACATGAGAAGGAGAAGGTGAGATCAAGGATATTATCATTGTCTTAGATTCTTTTGCTGTAGTTCTGTGAATAGCCATACAGTGCTAAAAAGCCCACTTTCCATGGAAAGGCTATCAGGTTGTTTTTCTTGGAGTTTCAAAACTAGACTAGACAAGACCCTGGTCAGTTTGGTCTGGCTGGCCCTGTTGTGAGCCACAGGTTAGACTAAATGTCCTCAGGAGGCCCCTTACAACCTAAATTGACTTTATTATGCTACAGTTCTTTTATTGTTCTCAACTCCAGAACTTCTGTATGAATTGGAGTTCTTACATGGTTTTCTATTAATTTACTGTGGGCCAAGAATTATTTCAACTGTTGTCATCCTTCCCTAGTTTGGGATACCCTTTGTCTCTGATTTTTGAGCCTTACTCTAAGACACACAGTTGGGAGTGAGATAAAGGAGCACAGAACATGACTAAATGTTAGTGCTTTCATCAGGTCATGAAAAAAGCCACTTTTTGGCCATGTATTTAATTAAACACATCAGCCTGATTCTGTGATAATAAAAGAAAAATGCACTGATGAAAATCCTGAGTGTAGAACGACTTTGCTATACCTTATGTACTGCAACACTGTAGCACTGTACATTGCTGAAATTTGGGCAAACAGTTTCAGAGTTTTGAACCTGACATCTGTACTGTTTGCTTGAAGGAAAATGTAGACACGTTAGATGGGAAATGTGCTTGTGAGGCAGCCTGAAATCAGTTTCAACTTTCGATTGAAACAAATGGTAGAGTTTAGAATTTAAAATTGTTTGAATTTAGTAGGGCTGGATTAGGCACTTAGCTGTGGAATTCCTTAGGGAAATTTTCTTGCCCTTGTGTAAGCCTAGAAGAGCTCTGATCAACTAAACTCAACACAATGCTCTAAGAATGATCCCATTCATCATAAGAATGGACAGGTCCTCTCCGTCAGTGAACATTTGTGCTGATAGTGTTATTCCAACTGAGCTCAGCAGAAAAGCAAACACCCACATCTAACTGATTTAATTTTTTAGAGCATAATTAATTAAAGTAGTATCTGTGATCTGTTAATTAAAAGAATGAAATCTGAAATTAGATTTTTGGTAAAACAGAAAATGTGGACTTGGCAAAAGTTTTGAAACTCACATAAGGCTTCTGATAAATTCACATTGTATATGCAGTTATTTGGGGGGTGGGGTAGAGGTTAAAAGAGGGTCTTTTATCTCCCCCACAAAACCATCTGTGAGCCTTTTTTTATCTGACAGGCAGTAGAAGAGGAGGAGATGTGTAGGAAAAATTAAATGTTCACATTGTTCAGCAACAAAAAAGGCATGTGTCTTAGAAGCTCTCTTATCCAAACTTCTGCCTTCCTAAAAGCCCTATAAGCCATATTTAGGTTGTGTCCCCTGAAGTGCATTGTTAGCCTTAAGGAACTTTTTTAGCAGAGATTTCAGCGTGTCCAATTACAGTCTGAGAGCCTGATCCAAATATCACTGAAGTCAGTATCTCCACATTCCATCTCAGCAATTGTAAATGAGGGGATGGAGGTCTACTGTGCAATGCCATAAAAACATTCTCCCCTTTAAGGCACATATAACTAAAAAAAATAAATTCCTGACACATAAGCAAACATTAGCAGAAGAAGGTAATGTTGAATATATAACACTGTAAAACATGCTGCAATTTATCCAGAGAATTTGTCACATTACCTAGTTTTCAGATATTTTTTAGATGTCTTCAGACATCTATTTGTTGTGTGTTTCCAGCTATTCCGAATCCTGAGATTGGTGATTTTCCAAAGTCAAACTCCATGAAAAGTTGAATCCATGTTATGTGATGTGATAATAGATGAATTAAATTATATAGCTGTGTATAGCTGTAAGATATAGATACATGTATGTAAGAAAATGAAAGGGGAAAAAAGTGGAAACAATGTTCAGTATTGGTTGCTATTTAACAGGAATATCTTTAGAAGAATTATACACTGAGTCTTAGGATACTTTTATAATTTCATCATATATCTCTATCAGGGTGTCACTAAAAACAAAACACATTTTGAATGATTTTTAAAAATGATTTTAAGTATTTGAAAATATCTTGTTGACTTCATTTGCCCATGCAGTTGTCTCTCAAAACCAGTCAAGTGGGGCTTTAACCCAGCATTCAAATAACTCATCACTTGAAAAGCAAAAGAAGTGAAAAAGAGAATAATGTCTGAATTCAACACAAACATGCATAAACACAGACACACAATATAATTGCTTATCATAGCAGGTATTCTCACTAGTGTCATATATAAGACTAACAGATATATTCTCAGTGTGTTTGTGTACAAGTGCAACACAACAGACACACTACAAGAACATTGTGTCTAAAAGCTGGAAATATGTCTACATGCTCTTCCTGTAGAAACTAAAATATTTTCATCAGTATCTTAGAAATCAGATATACTTAAATTAAAAAGAACTTTAAGAGAACTGATGAAGACATGGGATCTGAAGTACAATTTCAACAACCTATCTGGTAATCTTTATTTTATATTTTAAGGAAATAATATTTTCTGGCATATGTTGAAGATAAATGAATGTGGAAAAATCTCAGGTTTTGTCTTTATATTTAAATCTGATGACAAAAGACCTATTAACTGGCAGTTATTAATGCTAATAACTCGTAGATGGATTCTTGTTTTTAATGGGTTTGGGCTTCTCTTGTTAGGAACAAGATTAATCAGGTATTGCCAACCTGAGATGTGTATCAGAACATAGTAATGATGAAGCTTTCTTTTAGGTTTTATAGCCAGGAAATGTTCTCAAGATATAAAATAAAATTATTTTTCTCTAACTATAAAAAAAAATAAAAATCACACTTGTAAATTGATTTCCATAAATTTAATTTTATGATTAAGAAAAACATTATTTAAAGTAGATGAAAGCTGTTTAGCATTATCCACATCCTGATTTAAATCCTTGTGTTTTCCACCTACTGTTTGAAGAGTCTCTCCAGTAAAAATTTGTTCTTTTGGTCTGAAAGTATGTGGCGTATGACACAAATCTCCAGTTTATCAACGATCACAGTTTCTAGTGCCTTAATAATCTGCAAATATTATGTAGTGACAGTTCTCATGAGATGAATTCCAGCATCTCCAGATCTGAATGACATCATCTTCTGGGGGAGAGTGGGCCAAAGGCCTGGCAGGCCAAAGTTTGTCTCTGTTACCTGCACCCTGGGCACTGGAAGTATCAGGAATATGCCTCAGACAAAAATTCAGAAGTGCTCAGAACCTTGCAGGCTTTTAGCCACATCAATACCAGCAAACAAAAAAGGCAAAGGCCTCTTTATTTCTGTTGTTGACTGGCAGGAAAACCATATGGCTGAAGTGTCTGCCCCATGGCAGGGTGGCCACACCCTGACTGCCAATAAGTGGGCCCTTGCATAGACTCTGTCCTCAGCTGTGCCTGGTCTTTGCCAGAGAGTAGACAAAAATAGAAGAAAAGAACACATCAGGGTTTGTCTACATTATCCAGATTAAGTTTACCAGTATAGGCAAAGCCTTTTTTAAACAATTTATTTCCTGAGATTTCCGTGGAGTTCAAGGATTTTGCCACACTAAAGGTCCAGGTAAATATGGGACAAGATGTTACTAGTGGTGTCTGTTGGGTGTCACCTGACTGTGTTGCTTTGAGAAAGTAATTAATTTGCCTTATAGGGCACAAATATAACAGTCTGACAGCACCTATGCCTCTGGTTTTGATGGAAATGCTTCCAAAGATGGTAAGAACATAAATGTGCCACCTCATTTAATGCAAACATTGTGCATCTTTGCAGGCATCCAGGCAGAAGGGAAGCTAGGTCCACAGTCCAACTACATTCCATGAAGAGTCTCCCTGCAACTCCTTAAGGTCTAAGTCATGCACAAGAGTGTGGAGCAGTGATATATATTGCTCTGGTTCCAGCCAGCAGCTGGGAGGGGCCATGGCCAGGACCCAAAGGCTATTCTATACCATTGCTGGGGGTGGAGGCAGGGATCTCTTCTGGGGAGAAGGAGTTCCTTCTGCATGAGAAAACGTGGTGGAGGGAGGTGTCCAGTGTTTTCTATTGTAGGGGATGTTTGTCCATGTGAATAATTTATTTTCTTATACTTTTTATTATTAATATTGTTGCTGTTACTGTTTGTTTTCTTATCTCATTGCTGTTTCAAGTAAACTGTTCTTATCTCAACCCATGATATTTGCCTTTTGTACCTGCAGTTGGAGGGGGCAGGGGGAGCAGTGGTGGCAATGAATTGGGGACTACCATTCCTAAACCATGACCATGGTCCAGACAGGAAAACTCTGCTCACCCTTGGAACCATGTGGATCTTCACAATGCTCACTGAGATGAGCCCATGGTTTGTGCTAAACACCTAAAATGCCTTTGGGCATCATTGACAGTTTTTCCTAGCTCAAAACAGTGTTAGGGATCATACTGACATTAAACAGGACAGGTGCTGGGGGCCTTGTGCTCAATCCCACTTGTAGACTTTACTATCATAGACAGTTGAAGTGGGTACCACCAGGAGCAGAAAGAGAAGATGCTTGTTTGCAGGAGAATGTGTTCTCTCTTTAATTCTAATGATTCCCGGCTATTTTTATGTACACTAGTTAGATTTCAGACTGATGAGAAGGAGTCTCATTTGTGCAGATGGGAAATGCTTATTATGCTAATAGTGTTCTGGATTGTTAGCAGAGATTATTAGACAGAGATGTTAGAAATGCCTCTAGTGGAATTAAGTAGGTGACAAGGTAAAACGAAGAGATAAATGACAACAGTGATTAGGAAATGGATTATGCCAAATACATCCGTGCAAAGGAAGAGGGGAAAGGGACTATTCTTACAAGAAATTGTTTGATCAATGAGGTATCCATGAAAAAGATACAAAAAGATAGTTTACCTAGATGAAACCAAACACTGCCTGCGAGATTACATGTGATGTTTAATCTGGAGAAACCTGAGAGAAATGTCAAAATGGTCAGCAAGGAGGAAAAACAGAACATCTGAAAGTAAGGAAGACATAGACAGGCTTGTGTTTTATAATTAATATATTCTGTCAAATATCTATATCATGTATGGGCAACTATATATTTTAACATGTGATTTAGTGAAATGTGTGATTCATCTTCTCTGAACTTGTAATACATCAAGAAAGTCCAACTTTAGAAACAGCCATACAGGCTGTCTGGTCACTCCAGTCTCTCCAGTTGCTGCTCTCTGGCATGTTGCTTCCACACCTGCTTCCATTGTTCCAGCTGGAAGATGGGATTTGTGACTCCAGTCTGAAAAATAAGCATTTGGCTTAGTTTCTGACGTAACACATGTCAACAGCCTAACTGTGCTGTAAACGTTCACTAAATGCTTGATGGAAATCAATGCTCATTTTAAAGTGCTATTGAAGCACTGCAGTTTGATATGACAGAACTAGTCATGGTAAATAAATGATTTGAGGAATATGGCTTTTTCCTTGTTTGTGGATCAGCAGTGAATCAATCCTGCCAATATATTGATTATTCTTAATTATTCAGTATGGGTAAAAGCTTTCCTTGTTGTGTCAATTACCATCACATGGCATGTTCAAATATTGATCATTTTGACTGTTCACACTTGCAGTATGTGACAGATCGCTAAAGTTTCTGGAGCTGTTTTAACTCTCTCATCATATGCCTGAAACTTCTATGAGAGGCAGAAAAGTAATGAACAGCAAAAAGTTACAGTCATTAGCTGGTAACAATTGTTCTTACTTGCATTCAAACTTCCCTGCTTTTGTACCTGACAGGCAATATAATAATATTATATAATATATAATTGCCTTTTTTTTTTCCTCCCTGGTACAGAATAATGTCAAACAGAGAATTCTGACAGGACAAATGCTTCTTCTTTCAGATTAATTCTGAATAACATCTGTGGCTTTCTAAAGAAATAATCATGAATGCAAACATTTACTGACCAGAAAACTTGTGTTGGCTAACATTAAAATAGGTTCCTGAATTTTGTTTGGAATGGGCACATGTGAAGTAGCTGTTTGTGATTTCCAGAGCCACTGCAGAACCTCATACACCATCCAGCTTTCTTTTCTCCTGTTCTGATTATCTTGGTGGAGGGCCAGATTCTCTGGTCTACTTAACGAAATAGGGCACCCCTAAATGCATGGGTTGGGGCTGGTGTGCACTCTGTTGCTGTAATACCCGAGTGCCTCACAACATTTAAATTCTCTGGAATTTATCTCCATTTATCTCCATTCACAGGCAGTAAACTAGAGCTAAGAAAGGCTCCCTGACTTGTCTAATGTCACATAGGAAGACTGCAGTTGTGGACTCTAAACATCCAGGACTGAAATATCCTTTCAGGTTGATAATGCACGAGATACTTGAGCTGTAAAGCACATCAATAAAGATCATCTTCCATGAAGAGATGCCCAGGATACAGAATGTGTGTTCAGCTCTTTTTGGTGCTTGATATGAGGGGAAGAGGAGAGGGAAAGGCTGTTTCATTCCTACTGAAAAGCAGCTCAGAACAGATTGTGCATGTATGTGATTTTTCATGATGGTGCAGATGTGAACCAGTAAGCAAGAAGGAATCATTTGTGCCCTGTTATGAGAAACTCTTTATTCCTCTCATTTCTGACACTGAAGATCAGACAAGGAAAGTTCATTTGGTGTCCCAGCAGGGAGGGATGGGTTGTGTCTCTGATGGGAAGGCAGTAGGAAATATTTTTCAGAGTGGGAAGCTCCTGTTTTAAACACCACCAGTTTTTATGAGGCTGCCTAGTGATGATGGACTGTTTCTTGCTCAAAGAAGTAAAAACATTTAACATGAGGGCTTACACAGCCTGGACGTGAACAGCTATTCTTTTGTGTATCCTCAAAGAAAGACTGGAGCAAGGTCATCTTTACTTAGGGCCACAGCAATGAGGAGAATATTTCTGCACCAGAAGTGTCTTCATGAATCTAATTTGCATCTGATGATGCACATTTTTTGCAATACAACAATTTCATGTCTTATTTTACAAACAGCTGAGACATCCTTACAAGACAACTTTTTTTTTTTTTTTTTTTTTAATTGAGAATAGACACAATGTCCTCTTTTTGCTAGTCAGACTGTTCCCACACTGTCACAAAAACATTGTCACAGGCTAAACCTCCAGCTGTGACTCTGACCTCTGTCCTTCCTGGACAGTAAAATCATCAGTCAATACTTGAGACCCCTGCAAACAACAGGCTTTGGTGAGAGTACCCTAAAGCCTCTAATGCTCCAAAATTCTGATCACTGGGATAAAAAGAAGGCATCCCTGGGTGAATCGCTGCACAATATGAGTCTCAAAAATGACTACTTAACCTATTTCTTTGGTTAAGTAACCATTGAAAGGTTAGTAAAATGCTCTCTCAGTCAGTTCACTTTCTTCTTGGATCTCTCCCTGGCTTCAGATTTACGTACAGCACAGACAGAAAATCTTTTGGGGAAATTCAGACTTTGCAAAGATTTTGGGATACTTACCAGGGAAAACCAACATAACATATTGGGATTAAGCAATCTGAATTGGAACTGCAACATTTAAATCTGGACAGGTGTTACTTTTGTTTATATTCAATTAACCTGCCAAATTACTTGCCCTAAGTTTTGTTTTGGATATCTTGGAATCTAGAGATTCGTGGTAGAGAATAGAACATGAGGAATACAGGATACTGCAGTAAGTAGGCCAGGTAATGCCAATTCTTAAATGGAGCAAGAATGTAACATGATGATTCAGTTCAACAAAATGAAGTTAAAAATTGCAGTAAAGTAATATTTTTGTAGTGTATTTTGAATTTTTAAAATTATGCCATTTCCATTCCCTTAAAGAGCAGTTTTTGTAATTTGCATCCATCACAGGAAGATAAATATTCTGCAGAAGAAAAATTCCCATTTCTATTTGTCAGTTGCAGACCTGGCAACAATTATATGTACTTTTTGACTTTTCAGGATTAATTTATTGCATTTAAAAATGAAACAGTCAGCCTGATTAAACTCTACTTAATAGAATAATCCAGCATGCATAAAAACCATCTGAAAATATTTATCTGAATTATTGTATTTTTAAATATATCTTGACATTGGCCAGCAAAGTGTAGATGTATTGTGTTTACTCAGCTAGCCAAGTGCTTACTTTCCCACTAGATAAATAGTAGATGACACTGCTTCTCTAGAGCAAGTGGCAAACTACAGTGAGGGCTGACTTGTCCTGAGAGGGGGACCACAGGATCCCTTAATGAAATTACAAACCTAATTGCATGCTCTTCTCCCTGTGTCCGATCAATATAAGCATGGAACAGATACTGGTGCCTGCAATTATTCTATTCTGCTGGTGACTTTTTCAGTGCCTCCAGAAAAGCTCAAAGGAGCCACACTCTTAATCCAGCTGTCTCAGAGCCTTCACACAGATGAACAATTCCAGATTGCCATCTGCCTAAAATTGAATATAGAGCTGCTATTCTGTTCTAGTAAAACTCTGCAGACATATTTCTGTATTTTCACTCTCCTTTGGGATGATCAGGGAGCTTATAAAGTTTTTTGGTGGAGAACAGAAGGGAAAAAAAAAATGAGGCATGAGGTAAGGGATTTTTGTTCAAATCCCTGCTCTGAAAAGCACATTGTGACTGAAAAAAACATTGATTTGGGAATTAGTGAAAGGTAGCTCATGAGCCAGTGTGAACATGTTGCTTTCCTGCTTCATTCTATGCCAGCTCCCTAGGACTTCAAAGTTTGAATCAAAGTTTCTGCCTTCTGTTAAAATTTTCTGTGAGCTGCTTTTCGCCTTCTGAGCGTTTACATTTTCTCCATGATGATCAGAGAATTTGGTAGGTACTTTCCACCAGAGAAAGTACCTACTTTCCTGCCTAAGAACAAGCTGGTGAACAATTCCTTGTGCCCAAATATTAGTTCCTGTTCACTAAAAGAGCCCTGCTGAGACTTCCACAAGAAAATAATTTTGTAGGCTACACAGTATGACTTCACTGAAAGAAACTTACACATGCAGAACTCTTTACAAAGTTAAAAAAATAATTAAAAGTTAAAGACTCTGCATACATCCTAAGTTTAGTGTTAGGAAAGATTTATTGCTGGTTTCAGTGTGTATATTTAAAGTGAGTCTGGTATGTGTGTTTAAAGGAAGAAGGTAGACATCAGAAAGGTAACAATTTAATAACAGGTTGCCTAAGAATGCCAGAGCCCTTACTGTGGTCTGAATGTAATTGACAGCTATTATTCTTCACTCAGGAGCAATGGCCCACCCCAGGAGCAATGAACAGACAAATCACAAAGTATCATGTTCTTCTGGATTGAACAACTTCAGGGGCCCATGGTTAACTGCAAGGCCTCTTGTTCAGCTGCAAGAGTGTCTTTTTATTTGTTTGAGGAAGTGCCCAATTGAATATGGAGGTGAAAGAGAGGCCATTTCTCTTTTCTATTTTTTTTTCCCCTTTTCCCCCTCAGCCTCAGAAAGGTCAGGAGCCTGCTTCATCTGTCATGCTTAATCAGCTGATGAAAACTCTGCTGGTGCATGAGGTTGTGACTCCTCTATTTTAAGCATAAATCTTAATGGAAGAATCATTCTGTAATGTGTTACTTCCTGAAATGTGAAGCTGCTCTTTTAGGAGTGTGCTGCAGGCTTGTGGTAGCATGGGTGTACAGTGTTTCTGGAGCTCTCCCAGGGCACCACGCTTTTGTTTTGTTGTGATATATGTGACAGCTTCCCAATTGCATATGATAAGACATGTTGCCTCAGACTCCAGCAAAAGGCTGTAACAAAAGGACATCCCAACTGGAATGTGAAACAAGTCATCATGACTACAGTTAACAGGATGCTGCAGGATGAGGAACAAAGATAGGAGTACATTTCAATTGCCAAAATAAAATTGCTCATTCCCCTCAAACCCATCATATTTCTGATTCAAAGTGTTTGTGGAACAGTTGAAAAATGCTGTGTGTCTAGTTAAGGCTGGCAAGAGATGTGCAAGCACTGATCTAGAATTATGCAAGTTGGCACAAGTGGTCTTTTGTCCTGGGTGGTGGGTCTGGCTAAACATGCTGAGGGACAGATATTGTGTCACAATGTTGTGAGAAGGGCACGTATCTTAAAAAACCATTCTGAAATCCTTGTGGTAAAAGATATCTTTTCACTAAAAACTATCTATCTACCTGACATGTTCTAGTTCGTAGTCTTTAGATATGATATATTTTGTATATACATACATTCCTGGAAGGTCCAAGAATTTTTCTCAGGAAGAAGACCCTACAAAGAAAAAGCTGAAGGATGCAGTGCCTTTTCTACTGTCACAGAAGACATTTAGAAAGCAAAATGGGAATTAGTTGGAACATAGAAATAGGAAATCCATGATAGTGAGAGATACTTCATTTTGCTACAGGATGGAGGAAAAGAATAACCAGCCTCACACAAAATAGAGGTTCAGAACTTCTCCTTTTTAGTGAGCTTAATCTCCCAGAAACACATGACTGGAAAAAAGAAAACAAAACTACATGGGGACTTTGTGTGGGCTCAGAAATGGAGAGGCCTTGATGTGGCCTGTGTCAGTTATTCTGGCAGGAAAATATTTGCTACAGAACTAGCTGGATTTCATAAAAGTTTTCTCCCATAGGTTGATGTGCAATTAAACTGTTCATCATTGTATTAATGTATGGATTGAATTTTTGAAATCCAGCACTAAGAAAGAGTGGACTGCAACAAAGTACCTTCACATCTGCCCTCTATTCCAGTTTCATCCTCTTAAATAGGGAAGCATTTCTCAGTGTATCACATTATAAAAGAAAATGCAAGTGAATGTGCAGACCAGAGATGGATTAGATGCGTGGAGCATTCATCAGCTCTCCTCTGACATACACAGAATGTCAGACAAGGACCTTGTGCTTGTCAGAATATCATGAATACTGCCAATACTTTCCTGTTTTTTTGAACGTGGAAATATTACCTTGAGCATAACATACATGATGCACCTTCAGAGCAGTTGCAGGCCATTTAAATATACAGCCAGTGCAGATGGGCATTACCTTGTGTGGAGGCTACATCATGGCTCTAATGCAGCTTTTCCAAACATACAAGCTACAACTTCAAGAAGAGTCATGATGGTGGTTCTTGTTTCTGGAGCTAAGCCAGAAGCTCAGTTTTCGACTACATGTTAAGTTGCAGCAGGGAAGGACTTGGGAACTGATATCCTAGTGACAAAATGCAATTCTGCATGTTACAGCGATGTCCCAAGGTTGAGTGCATGTGTGCTCGTGTGCATGGTTCATGTTGCTTGTTCTCCACCTACTGGTGGCGTTTTAAGGCCTCGAAGCCCTAATGCCCCTCCTATAAGTGCTGTGGAGGTTACCCCTACTTAACCCCATAAAAATGTGCAATCAACTAACTGGAAAATTCTAATTAAGCCTGTGCTCATGGTGCAGACATCCATATATGAAAGGCACTCATCTTTACGAGCAGCCTGCTTGCCACTGGAGAGCAGCAATGGGTTTGGACAAGCTTTCCTTTCCCAGCCACTGGAGCATGGTGGCCCCGGATGACTGTGTAGATGGCTGGCTTGCTGAGAGCCCATTTCTCTCGTGCAGACACCCATGGTTCCTTAGTTTCAGCTGCCTATTCATCCATGTTCCCCATTCTCAATAACCACCATTTCAGAAACAAAATGAACAGGGGTGAACACAGTTATCATTAGGAAAAACGATGACAATTAAATATAATTAATAAACACTCCTATTACAGGGCATATGCATGCTGTGTGCCTAAACTGGACTGAGTCTAAAAATTAGTACACCTCATTACCCAAATGAATTGGAATTACACAGCCCAACTTCCACTATTAATATAGCTTAAAGAAATCCTCCATTTTTTCTCATGTATATCTGTTTTCAGAAAACTATGTGTTTTTTAGTCAAAAAATATTAGAATGAACATTGCTAATCACATCAGTCCAGATGGTTGGCTCTCTTCTTGCCAAGTGGAAGTATTGTAACCTATTTAATGTGCAATTTACATAAGCTCCATGTTAATAAAGATCCATGAGCTTGTGGACTTTTTCTCTACTCTTTTCTATGTCACGGGTTCAGTCCACAGAGGCAGAGCACAGTGCTCGTGACTGCCACTGGTGCTGGCTGCTGAAGCTAGAACTGCTCAGTACATTGCCCCCAACCTTTTGTCCCTGTCTCCTCACAGCAGTATGGGATCCTATAATTGATCATTATCCACTTTTGAAGTTAAAAGTACAGTTAGGAGCATATATGCCAAGCCCACATAAATCTGTGGTAAAGGCTGGAGTGAAACATATCTCAAAATAAAATTATCCTGTTACTGTGTGCATTCAGCCTGCATTCTCAGACCAGCTGGAGTGTATTAGTACTGTTTTGTGTTTATGGGCTTTTCATCTAAACCTTACACAATTTAATTTTCTCTGGAAATTTACTGTCTTTGAGGCTACTGTGCACCCTGTCCTTCAGTCCAACCAGCATTTTTTTGTGGCAGGTCATACTATGCTGGCAATCACAACATATTTTTCTGATGGGTGGAATTATGTGCTTATAAATTCCTGTTGGTATCTCTGTAACCCATATGAGAAAAGTTTTTGTTGCTGAGAGCACATCTCCAGTAGGTTTGGCAGGTCATACACTTTTCTGTTATCCAACTGTAATGTGGCAAGAAATCATAAACCCAAAGATTACCTAACATTAAATCATTAAATCACGGGCTTGGCTGTCCATCCCCCACTTTCTCTGGATCAGTAGATACCTATGGAAGGCAGAGAATACTTTTTTCAAGTCACTCTAAGAGTACTTGTGCTTTAAAGAACTTGTGTGTACAAATGGGACAGACACCAGCTGAAGATGGGAAACAGGTAAACTTGTTTCCAAGACCATATACGAGTTTAAAGGCAGAATTGCACAGCTCCTTCTACAAGGTTGTTCTACCTACATTAACAGTAAAATCTGACCAAAATCTGGAAAGGAGACCACCTGTGTCTAAATACTTTGCCTTTTGCTATGCTGTTGGACTGTATGGGCTTGTTCTGTTAAAAGCACTAGAAACTGGTTAATTGTTTATTTCATGTTGAATACTTTGATATTTAATTTGACAATTAACATTTCTAAATGTATTCAAGCCTATTGGGAGTATGTCCACTGGTAGGATGTAGTGGTGGAAGGTGCACATCTAAGTCTCTTTTGCGCAATAACACACAATTAGATGCTGAGGGCTTAATGATTTTTTGTTTTGAATTCAGTCCTTGATGCAGCTGGAGAAAGGTTGGAGCTAATGAGATTAAAGATCAGATGCACCAGGATGAGTTTGGCTCAGTCAGGGATTTCTCCTACAAAAAGCTGACTACAAAACTAAATACTTTCTGGAGAAACATCACGCAGCCCAGAGCGGTCTGAATCTGCTGTTCTTATGTGTTTGCTTGGCAGTTCAGAGAAACACAGCATTTTGAATCCATGAAACTTCAGATGTCTTTGTGATGTCTTATTCCTCTACCTTTCAGTAGCAGGTCATCAACTTCCCCAGGAGTATGAGCATGCAAACCTGTGTTTTATGTGACCAAAGGACAAGCATGCTCCTCTCCTCTCCACACAGGGACTGTTTTAAGGGAAGTCTCCACCCCCAAGGTGGTGCAGCCCATTCACTGCTGATGTCCTGGCACTGGAAAAAGAGCCAAAGACATCTGTGAGAGAAGGAGGAGATTATCCACTCTAAAAATTCACTTGTACTAGTGGTAGGACAGGGCACCAGACAATCTCTTACCACATTACATGGTAATTATAGGGAGAGCTGGACTGTACTGGTTGCTTCCCCTGGATAGGCCCAAATTTTTACTAATATAATTTCCAATGTCCAAATGGCACAATGTAATCTGTAATAAGCAGATAACAGGACTCTGATCCCAGAATAAGAAAGCAGGAAGAAAAGCAAGCAAGTTAAAATAAAGGCATATAAAAACTCAGCTGACTGGCAGGGCTATGTGGCCTTTTAAACTGGTGGCTTTTAAGCAGGGCTCTCACATACATCCAGTGGTCTTTTTAATGATTTTCAGCTGCTGGAGAGTCCAACTGAAATTTTTGTAATAACTTGTATGTCTGTGTTCATGTGTATGTGTGCACATGATGGGGGTTTCAGAGAATAAATTCTTATAAAGCAAGAACATCCTAGATTATCCATCACCAAGAAAATACTACTTATGGGAATATTTACTGGTTACATGCTAGAAAACATGAAAATCAAACAATTCGATTAGTTTGTAAAGGACCTTACATATTTGTCTTGTGCACAGCTTCTTACACAGAGGTCAAGGAGATTCTTTGTCTTTAGAGACCTGGGGACAGCCAGTAAAATCTGCCCCAAGGGCTGCTCCAAAGGCACAGGATGCTTCCTGCTCTGTGCCTTCTTGTCCCAGGGCTGGAGTGAACATGTGTTCTGCTTGTGCTTTACCACAGCAGGTGGGGCTCAGGTGGTTTTACCAAGAGCTGCAAAGTTCTGGTTGAGATTCTCCTGCCTCAGTGTAGCAGCTGCTCTTGCAAGTCCTTGTCAGGGCTGACAGAGCTAGAGTAGCTTTAAGTTTTGAACAGAGGGAAGAGAATTGATAAGATGACTCTCTACTGTGTCCCTTTCTGCCTAGTTTTCTATGAGTCCTTGAAAACAAACAACTCAAATTCTGAGAGAGACTATTTTCAAACATCACCAGTCTCTAAGACCCCTAGCACAAAAATTCAGGGAATGTTTTGTTGACACAAAATTGTCACCTGCATTTCTGATGGCTGTTGTCTTGTTTGGTTCTTATTTTGGGTTTTTGCCTGTTTCAACTGAAATGTCAAAATATCAAAATATCCTTTACATGTGTATGGGGAAGATAGAATTACTCAGGTCTGATTTCTTCTGACCTTTAGAAAACACCCCATAGTCTTCCATTGGCTGCTTCTAATGTCTCCTGCTGCTTTAACCTCTGTTTTCTTACAAAATGTGTGTTTATGGCATTTTAATCAAGTCTCCTTATTAAATGTGTGAGCACCATTTTATGTGAGGTGAAGGCTTGAGTACAATCTGCATCAACACCTCACAGAGCCTGGTGATTATACATAACCTACATAACAGCTTTTCTGTTACACTTTCGACTAAGTTCTCACTCACTTCCTGAACCTTGACAAGACAGGCAACCTTCCTTCTCATTAGGATCTCATGCCCACTGCCCACCATTACAGTCAGTTATTAATGAATGAGGTGACAGCAAACTAAGCTACATTTACTGGTACCTGCTAGTACCAGCTAAGTCCTCTTTATCTCTTAACATAAAAAAAAAAAACCAAACAAAAAACCCCCCAAGCCAAAAAAAAAAGCCCTGGTGAGTACATGTGCTTGCAAGATTTACAGTAGGGATTAGAAATTGGAAGAAAAATTTTCCTTCCCATTTCACATACACAACCTATTGCCAGGTCAGGATGCATTCCGTCACTTAACACGAGGGAAAGCTCTGGCATGAAAACCAGGATGTGTTTTAACCTATTAATCAAGACTGGTGTAAACCTATCTTTAGACCTTGTCCAGACAAGAAAGAAAAATCATGTCCAAACAGAAATAACTAAAACAATTCTTATGTGTTTTATTTCCATGGGTCTTTTTTCCTTTTCATTTTTTTTGTCTTTTTTTTTTCTTAATGTTTAAGAGCTAGTTGAAGTTTTATTCCTGAAAGATGAATGTGGCCCCCTTAAAGGACTTATTTCAGGTCTGTATTGATTATGAGCATTTGTATTAATGATGGAACAGCCACAGGAATCTCCAAGCAGTTTTTCATTTCTACTGGATGTTATGCCAACAACTAGAAAGACTTTTCTCCTACAAAGACTTTTAAAAGGTTTAAGAACCTAAATGTATTAAAACGTTACCAAAGCAAATCTTCAGTGCTGGACATGGCTGCAGAACTCTAGCAAATATCTTACATGAATGACTGAATTGTCACTTCAGTAACTACTAATGCTTATTTTGGACATTCAGATTACTTCTATTGCCTGTTTCTGGATTTGATCCTGACCTTACAATTTGTTTAAGTGAGAAAAATCACCTGGTTATTGTGATGGTAGGAACTAGTCCTTTCATTGCTGCTGTATATTGGTGTTCTCATGAGCCAGTCTTACTCACTCATAAAAATGATTTCTCTAAACAAAGTTGAATCTCATTGCAGCCATTTTCTAATTGAAAAATCAGGTAAATAGAAAGGTAAATAGAAGTAGAAACACGTTTCTGTTCCATTTGTTCTGTTCTATCAGATTCTCCCCTAGCAGATAAGAACAGTGCCACATCAGGGTTTATTAACTGCCTCTCAAATTCAAGAAAGCTAATTTTTAACCTGCTTCTTTATAGCCAGCCTCAGGCTTTAAATCTCCCCATATGACCTCAAGTAATAATTACAGCAATTAGTCCCTACCCCTCTGGGATAATTACTAGCCTAAATTGAGCTAACTTTCCTCAAAGTTCCCCTAAAAAGTCATAAAGAAAAAGGGGAAAAAAGAAAGAAAAAACCAAAGCCCCACCAAACAGCTGAGGGAGAAAAAGGAATGTAGACACAAGCAAGCAGAAGTAAATGGGAAAAGGAAAAGCAAGACAAGACAATTTTCCACATTCCATTCCCGTGTGCTGCCTCTCTCCCAAGCACCACATACATAACATTCCTTCTTGCAGGCAACAGGCCTCCCTACCCCAGGTGCCATCAAAAATTATGGGAGTGGAAAAAAAGAAAAGCTCATGTCTTAAAAGAAACCCTGTTTTTCATCAAAACAGATTGCTTTAAGGCAGCCATCTGACTGGAAAGAGGAAAAAAAGAATTGAAAGATTCTTGTGCTCTAAGTTTCTATGTAATGCTCAGCCAAAAGGATAACTGAACAGTAATGAGCAGAAACTTGAATTTACCAAACTAAAGGGAGAAATATTGCAGTGGAATAATTTGCTAAAGGGGATTAGATTGAGGTCAACATAGCCCTCTGTGGTCAGCTACAACAAAAGAAGAATCAAGTTGAAATTCATTACAAATCCAGTACCACGGGTAGAAATGCCATATCCAACAATTTCAAAACTTGTCTGTGTGCAGAATCAGTGCAAAACCTGATGATTTTGAGTTTATTTTTAAAAGAAATAGCAAAAGCTGTTATTTCTTTAAAAGCCTTCTGTTTAAATAACATTAAAATACTTCTATTTTATTTTAGCTTTCTTTTTGTACCATGCAACATAGAAAAATATTTAAAGTAGACAAATAAGAAACCTTCATAGAAGCACACAGAAATGGAATTGTTTAAACAGTCATACCTTTTTCCCCCTCCTTTTTCTTAGTGAAAATGGAATACTGGTGAATTTCAAGAAGTACTTTAGTAGACCCACATGGACACAGAGTATATTCTCCCAATAATATTAAAGCCAGCTCTGCTTCAGAACTTAATTGTCCACTGTTGATTTACTGCAAATCTATAAGTGCACTCAATCTAGCAAGACATACAATGAAATTAGTTTATATAAAACAATTATTTTCCCTGTGAAGGAGAGAAAAATAATTGATAAAAGAATCTTGAAATTATTTTATTTAATTTGTCTAACTGTATTATGCCCTAATTCATTCTGATTTTTTTCTCTCAGTGGGGAGATCCTGGTGTCTCCTATTACTGCCCCCATTTTCTTAAGAAATATGTTTGTTCTGTGTTCTGAGTAAGAAATATCAATACAGGCACTGACCAATCACTCACCTTTCCACATCTGCTTGAATTTGAAGCAATCACAACGAAGGAGAGAAACTAGTGCTGTAAAATATTGGATTACTGTACTGCTACAAAAAGAAGGATAAGCAACACCTAAATCCTCACATAATGCACTCCTCACATATGGTTAATGCAGTGTGAATTCAAATGAAATATAGAAGCCTAAATCAGGGAGAGCAGATCATGGCTGACATCAGACACTGCAGGCATATTTGTATTTTTTCAGTATTTCCTCAGAGATCAGGGAGCACAGCTGACAGACATTCGAATGAGGTAATTTCCTTATCCTTGAAGTCGGTGTGGCATGCACTTGGTCACTTCAGCTGGATGAAGTGACACACATAAGAACTGCCAGCTTCATTGAACAGAGTGAGATATAAAACCTCATGAACCTTTGCGCATTTGCACCTTTCTCACTGCTGGTATAAAATATCAGTGGTAGAACATGCAGTTGGTAAATTAAAATATTAGGGTACAAATATTCATCAGTCAAAAATCATGGAGGGCATCAGGTCTTGTAAGGAGTCCGCTCTAAACAAAAGGATTATGGAAAAACTCACACAGCATCTCTCGTGATATAGAACTCTGAGCTTCAGGGCAGCATTTAAAATTTCAGAGAAATACAAATGAATCTGTCCAGTGTAGAAGTACCAAGGATAAAGCTAGAAGGGACAACAAAAAGATAAGCACGAGTTTAGAAATATATTCAAAAGATAACGTCCAGCCAAGTTCACACAATTCTGCTTCATAAATAAAAAACATTCAATTTTATTTATTAAGATTATGTTTCTGTTGTATCTGGGTCAAGGGGAAATGCCCTGCATTGCAGATGAATCCTAATGAGAATGCACACTAAACCACTACATTAAAGCTATTTCGGTGTTTGAAAAATAGTCAAGTCCTTCTGTGAAGGTGCAAAAAATGTTAAAAATGTAGAAATTGAAGGAGGTAATAGGGTACATGGTGGCACTGCTAAGCTGAGTGAGTGTGGGTACATGTCACATACCCACGTGGGTGTGAAGAAGACTATGTGTGGGAGGACATGGGAAGAATTTGACTTCTATAAGGGGATTAAAACTTAACATCCCATCTAGGAAAGATTTTTTTAGCTTTGAATCTAAAAATGTGTCTTTGAAATAAAGTCTGTACATCACCTCTGTAAATCTGATCATTTTTAAACATAAACAGAAGGGTCTTCCACTCAGTTTTCATTGTCAGGAAAACTCAGAATTGATATTAAGGAAAGTAATGTGTAAAATCTCAGTGACATACTGATTTCTCAAAGTCAAACCTGCCAAGAAAACACCAACGTGCTGAGTAGTGGCGCAGCACTTCAAGACGGATGATTTCTAGTGCAAATTTGATGGCAAAAGTATAAACTTTGCTACCTGTTTCCAAGTGCATTTCTTACCTTTTATGCTAAAAAATTATGGTCTTGATCAGTCCTGAGGGCAAAGAGCCTGGCTGCAAGCAAGTAAATGTATGTATGCATGAGAGTTCAGAGGAGGATTCTGCCTAGCAAACACCCTTCCAATAGAGAGTATTCTCACTCAAGGTTGTGAAGCTGGGAATATAATTGTACTGGGAGTATAATCTGTACTTCCCTGTGTTGAAGCCGTGTGGATTTTAACATACATAGAGAAGAGTGTGGGTAAGTGGAGAGATTCTGGGAGGGAATGTGTCAGATCTATAGCTACACACAGTGTTAACACATGCTTGGACTCCTACTCTCTTCATTCTCTCCTTTACATCACCTGCCTGCTGAGTTAAACATCTTGGAGGTGGTGAGACAACCCAACAAGGAAGGATTATTTTCCCAGCTCTGGGAGAAAACAGAAAAAGTGTAAATGGGGCAGCTGATACAAGGGGTGTTAGAATTTTAGCTTAGGACATAACTTCTGCATTTGATTTGCAGCATTCAGCAACAAGTTATGCAGACACAGTGTACTGCCAACTCCTTTCCCAAGCACAAGGAAGGTTTAAAACTTCTTGGAATATAGATAACCCGCTGAAGATATACCCCAGTTGAGCATGACTTTTGTTGCCTACACAATGAAGTACATTCCTGGGTTTTGCATGTATCACTTCTTAGCATTTGTTCAGTTTGATGTGGTGTAGAATCTCCAAATATTGAGTCTTCTGAATTCAGTGGTAATTGCAAGGGTTTAGCACCTTTTAAAATATGGGTAAAAGCTCTGTAGTTGGTTAGATTCCTAAAATTAAAGTTCTGGATCAGGCATTGAGTCATTTGACCAAAACTCCTGTCTTTGCAAGCATTTGCTTCTAAGTACGCTCCAAGACAATTACAGACAGAATATAGTATGTCATCAATCAATTTTAAAGATTATATAAGGCTCTGAAGAAGTAATTAGCTATGGTTTCAATAACTGCATTAGTTGTCCTGGCTCTCGATTCTTGCCATCCATGTAAACATATATTTTCCCTTTGAGTCTTACCACTCACAAAGCTCAAGTATTTACAAACAGTGAGAAGTAGGTCACTCCCACTTCTTCAGATCCTGAAGCTGTAATGAAGTACAAACATAAATGCATTCATGTTGAGTCAACTTTTATTCTCACATCTATCTGTGGAACTGAAGCCTAAATAGGGTATGTATGCAAAACTGTAGACAGAAATGGTTGGAGAGAAATGTACTACAAGCCCACTATTAATCTATCCTTTTTTATTGTCCTCTCCACTTTGTAGTCTTTAAGACATTATTAATTTTATATCTATTTCCCCTTCCATATCACTGCTCTTAGCAAATTTCTTTCCTGTTCACTAGTTAATTCTTGTTCAGTAACTAATAATTCCTGTCTTCGTTAATACAATATTTCCAAATAACCACCTTTAAATGGGATTTTTATCATGCTTGGCCTCTCCTGGATCATTACTCTCTTTAGGAATTTGAAAATTACTAAAAAGCTATAGTTATTTTAAAGTATGAACACAACAGAAGAATAAAAAATTGTTTCACGTTAGAAAAGTAACATAGCTGTAACATTTCTTGTGGCAATAAAATATAAGCAATTAGAGCTCAGAGCAGGTATCTGAAGTGGTAAGATCCCTGAGTCTTGTATGAGACACATTTTGACTGCTTTAAATTCTGATATTAATCTGACAAGACATATGGATCTACAACCGAGGCAGTCTCTTTGTGTTCCTTCTTTAATCAAAACAGTGAGAAATACTTTGCAGTACAAGTTCTCAAGTTTATTTTGGATTCTCCCTTTAGGACAAGGAGTGGTATATATTTAAGTGGTATACATTTAAAAGAATTGGTATACATCTGAAAACTTGAAATACCTACAACTCCTTTAACCAGATAAATCTGATTTTTGTCCCTAGTTCTCCTCAGTCCATGGACTGCCACATCAATGCAATGTGAAAGGGATGTTTCATGATTAAGAGGCAATGCAATGATGACTCAAGCTGTAGAGGGAATCTCAGGGACTGTATGCCCAAGGTAGCCGTGCCATGAGGGGAGGCCTGTGGTCACTTCTGTATCCCTATGGTAAATTTTTACCTGTGCAGAGTTTAAAAAGTCTGTAGAATTGGTGTCAGCCCTATGCAGAGAGATAAGAGCAGCCTCACATTCCCAAACACCTCATGGAGAACGTCAACCACCCTGATATCTGTTGGAGGGACAGCTCAGCAGGGAATAAGTGAACCAGGAGGTCTCTGGAATGTGCTGATGAAAATGTCCTTCTATAAATGATAGAAAAGCCCACAAGGAGATGTGGTATGCTGGACCTTCTTCTCACCAACAAGCAGGGGCTGGTGGGCAGTGAGAAGCTTGAGGGAAGCCTTGGTGGAGTTTGAGATCCTTACAGCAGCAAAGAGGGCATGCAGCAAGCTCACTACCCTGCACTTCAGGAGAAAAGACTTTGGCCTCTTCAGGAAACTGCTTGATAAAGTACCATGGGATAAAGTCCCAGAGGGAATAGGGACCCAAGAAGGCTGGCAGTATTCAAGCATCACTTCCTCCAAGTGCCAGGTGCATCTCTTATGAGTAAGGAATCAAGCAGAGGGAGCAGAAGAACTGCATGGATGCACAAGGAGCCTCTGGCAAAAATCAGACAGAAGAAAGAAATTTATATAGAACATGGGGAAAGGGGCAGACCCCTTGGGAAGCATATAGGAATGTTGTTAGAGTATGAAAGGATGCAACAAGGAAGGCTAAGGTCCATTCAGAATTAAATCTGTCAGGGGAATTCAAGGACAGCAAGAAGGGCTTCATCAAGTACATTGGAAGCAAAGGGAAGACTAGGGAAAATGTGGGCCTCATGCTGAATGAGCTGGATACCCTGGTGACAGAGGATACAGAGAGAAGGTGGGGTTACTGAATAACTTCTTTGCTTCAGTCTTTACTCCTAAGACCAGTCCTCAGAAATCCCAGATCTTGGAGGTAAGAGAGAAAGCCTGGAGAAAGGGAAGACTTTCATTAGGTCTAGGAGGATCAAATTAGAAGCCATTTAGACAAAATCAACACCCATAAATCCATGGGCCCTAACGGGTTGCATCAATGAATGCTGAAAGAGCTGTCAGATGTTATTGCTAAGCCACTCTCAGCATCATCTTTAAAAGGTTGTGGAGAACAGCAAAAGTGCCTGAGGAATGGAGGAAAACCAATGTCACTCCAGTGTTCAAAAAGGGCAAAAATGGGGACCCAGGCCCAGGAAAATGCAGGCCACTCGGGCTCACCTTCACCCAGCATGTCATGGCTAAGCTTGTAGGTGGCATCTCTAAGCAGGGGGAAGCAAAGAAGGTCATCAGGAGTAGTCAGCATGGATTCATAAAGGGAAATCATGCTTAATCAATCTGATAGCCTTCTATGAGGGAATGACTGGCTGGATAGATGACAGAAGAACAGAGAAAGTCTTTCACCTTGACTACAGCAAGGCTTTTGACACCATCTCCCACAACATCCTCACAGGTAGGCTAAGGAAATACGCATTAGATAAATGGACAGTGAGCTGCAGTGAGTGGAGGAGCTCAGAGGGCTGTGGCCCGAGGTGCAGAGCATAGCTGGAGCCCTGCAGCTAACAGTGGTCCCCAGGGGTCAGTGCTAGGTCAGGTTGGAAGCAGGGACAGAGTGCACCCACAGCAAATTTGCTGGTGATACAAAACTGGGAGGAGTGGTGGATACACAAGAAGGCTGTGCTACCATTCAATATGACCTGGACAGGCTGCAGAGGAATTGACGAAGTTCAGCAAAGGCAAATGCAGGGTCGGGTGCCTGGGGAGGGATAACCCCATGGACCTGTACAGGCTTGAGCTGAATTGCTGGGAAGCAGCTCTGCAGAGAAGGTCCTGCTGGGTGTCATGCAGGACAGCAAGCTGTCCATGAGCCAGCAGTGTGTCCTTGCAGCCAAAAACGTCAAAGGTATCCTGGGGTGCATTGGGAAAAGCATTGCCAGAAGATCACAGGAGGTGAACCTGCCCGTCTGCTCAGCCCTGGTGAGCACATCTGTGTACAGTTCTGGGATCCCCAGTTCAAGGAAGACAAAAAATTACCAGATAGGGTCCAGAGAAGATCTATGAAGATGACGAGGGGACTAGAGAATCTGTCTTATGAGGAAAGGCTGAGACTGCCTGCTTAGCCTGGAGAAGAGATGACTGAAAGGGAATTTTATTGGCACATCCAAATATTTAAAGGTGGGTGCCAAGAGGATGGGCGAGACTCTTTTCAATGATGCTGAGTCAGTACAAAGGGTAATGGATGCAAAATGATGCACAGGATGATCCATTGGAATATGAGGAAAAGCTTTGCTCTGAGGCTGGTAGCAGTGGAACAGGCTCCCAGAGATGCTGTGGAGTGTTTTCCTCTAGAGACAGTCAAAGCACACCAGGATGCTCTCCTGTGCAATCTGCTTTAAAGGTCTCCAGAGGTACCTATCAATTCTGTTAACCCTAACAAATCTGTGATTCTCTAATTAGGCCCAGAAATCTTTTGCACCTAAATTCATGGGCAGGCATACTCATGCATCTCCCATGAATGTCAATAAGAGTAACCATTTGCACCAAAGAGCAATAATACACCCTTACTGATCTTATTTCTCCTTGATTTTCTCATTTCCTATCCATTTCCTTCAGGCTTAGATGGCTCACAGTTTCCCTTCACTGTTGGTCTGGTAGAAAGTTATTTCAAGCACTACAGGTCTGCCTGTGGTAATGACCATGCTAAATGCCATTGTGTGGTTTGGATCTTCACAAGTCGATGCTGCTTTGTTACTTTCTTTCTTTTCTTCTCAAAGGTTATAGGTCTAATAATTAGAGTGGCCGCTTGATGAGCACATTGAGACCCAGGTTTCATGCCTTAATGGCAGTGTTAAGAATAAAATTACAGCTCTTCACAGCAATCTTTTTTTGATACAGTGTTAACTGTATTGTGTAAAGTGTGGTTATTATACCCTTATATGCCAGAAGAATGTCACTTATGAGAGAAATGAGGAAGATTTTGCCTCTTGAGACATTCTAAAACTCTGTTGAAAGAAGAAAACTTAGATGCATAAGCCACCTGGACAAAAGACCTCTTTATTTTCAGTTTTAATCAGCAATAGGATTATTATCTAGGCTACTAGACCTGTAGGACAACCTTCCCTTAACCAGTGACCCATATCAACACCTGAACACAGGGCTGTACCTTATGACTTCAGGGGGATTTTTGAGTGTGCCTAAACACATATACTTATCTGCCATTCTGCAGTAGTTATATTTTCCTGAAAAAGGACACAATTCTAGCAGTGCTGTCAAAACAACTGCTGTACAATGCAAACAATACCAACTTTAAAAATGCAGACCCACATATATATAAGCAAAAAGAGAAAAGAGACTGATCTAAGGGCAGACAAAAGCAGTGGCGCTGAACCATTTATGAGTCTTTAAATCTCAGAAGAGCATATTCTTCTCATTTTGAAAATACTGAATTCCTGTGCAATTGAGACCACAGGGGTGTCTGTGAGGACAAGTCAGGAGTGACACATGCCAGACACAGCTGGTTCCAGCCAGCTCCAGTGGTGCCACCAGAGGCCACAGCACCTGCTGGGGAAACAGAGTCATAGAATGTTTTTGTTTGGAAAAGACATCTAAGATCGTCCTGTCCAGGCATTAATGCAGCTCTGCCAAGTCCACCACTAATTTTCCTCAAGTGATGTCTGGTTTATCACAAGAGTAACCAGTGAGCAGTCTCCCTAATTTTGTCTCAACACAGATGCTTCCTCTTCTTTCAATTTTTCCCTGGTCCTGGTGTGAGAGCTGAGGTGGGGAGTGGGCAAGTGGCTGATGGGGAGTTTAGCTCCTAGCCAGAGTTAACCCACCACACTGGGTGCAGTTTTTAATACTGTGCCCTTTGCAGTTTGAATACCTGAAATACTTGTCTAATTTTAGTCTACAATTTTTCACTAGGATGTACTGTGAAATGAGCCTGTGAACTTGCAAAGCATTAATTGTTACATATTCAAAGTTTTTCTCTAACTTACAAAAAAGCATTTCTAGTTGGTCTTCAATCTCAGAAATTTAAGGAGATTAAAAAATATATATAATAACAACAGCAGCAATTAAAAAGCCCCACACCCCCACCAAACCGAACAGAAAGGAATGAGACAATTACCAATGAGAAAGAGTGGTTGAGACACGATTTCTTGTCTTTTCAAAATGTTCCATGTAAAAATGGGAAAATATTGCTTGCATAGCAGAAACAGACTCCAGAAATCACTGTAAATGACTTGAGGATCTGAGGGGACTGTTCTGGCTAAAGATAAAGTGAAGATGAATAATCTTAATTTATCTTTGGGCAGTTCTTGATATACAACTTAAAATTCTTTGAAGTGTCTAAAGAAGTTTAGTACATAAAGGAAATAGTCTCCAAACAGACATTTTTTTCAGAACAATTATAATTCCATAGATTCAAATTCCTCCCTTTTTACAAGTTTAAACAATAAAATGGAGCATGTAAAAACTATTTGAATTATATCTTTTGGGTATAAAATCAGTCCTTTAAGTCAATTTCACATTTTTCATATATTTTGAACCTTCTAAAAGGAATATCTTCTGAAATTATATTACACAAAGCCTTGTGTTGCAAAAAATTCTCATTAATGTTGATTTCAGCTAAATTGCTTGCAGTACATTAGATTATTTTCTTGCCTAACGTTGCACTCTGTTATTAGTATTGTTGTTACTGTTCATTTTCTTATCTCATTGCTGTTTCCAGTAAGTTGTTCTTATCTCCGCCCATGATCTTTGACTTTTTGTGCCAGTTCTCCTCTCCATCCTGCCACAGGGGCTGTGGGGGGCAAGTGAGAGAGCAGTACATGATCTGGGGTGGGTTTTAGTGGGAGCACTAAATGGGGGAACACCATTTCTAAACCATGACAACATCATAAAAGAAAAGGTTCAGAAGTGAAGCAGGATTAGGGCAGAGAGATTGCTGGTCATTCCTCTATCTTCTTTCTCATGAATATTCATCCTTTCAGTAAGGTTCTACAATTTCAGCAGTTAAAAGTCATCTTTCAAGTGAAAAAAGAAGGTGAAAAGACAGGGAGGCAGGCAGGCAGGGAGAAGAGAAATTCCTAGAAGAATTCTGGCACTCCTGTGTTTTTTTATATTTTCCAAATATGGCAGAACAATCCACAGACTAAATGCAACTCTGTAGAGGAAACCTAAATCTTCTCAAATGCATACATATGAGATGCATATAAATTATGTCCAGTCAGAGATACAGACATTTTTCAACTCTGAGGAATGAACTTCTGTAAGGCTAGCAGAGAAAACACAGGAGCAACACTTGTTACCTTCTAAAAGGTATTTTAAGATCTACCTTACCAGTAACTCAATGTAATTGAAATTATGGCACGTTTTGCATAGCGTGACTTAAGATAGAATTTGTTGAGTTTGTTTATATAATGGATTTAGATAACATTCACTGGAGCTGCTTGTGTTCATTTGGCATAGATGAACAATCATGAATGTACTGCATTAGATTACCAGTATCTCAGAGGTTACTTGAGAGGGTTACAGAGTAAGGGATCACTTGCTCTGTGATCCATCATGAAAATAAATAAATAAAATTGAGAAGTATTGAAGGATTTACTTCATGATATCTTCCAAAAGTGGATGGGAAGAAGCACTGGAAACTGTGAATCTTATGTTTTTCTTGATGTATGGAGACATCCAGATTGGACAATTCCATATTTTCCTTCATCACTGCATCTTTCTGTTACTGACCACTGAATCAGTGTCCGCACCATGAAAGGTTATTAAAATAAGCCAAACTGCATGTTCAGGGAATTAGTCTTGTTATACACTTGTAATGTGTGTACAAGCTTCCTATGGAAGAAACATGCCTGTTTCAGTGCATGCTCACAGCACATATCTGTGCAACAATTTGGTAGCAGAGAATAATTTAAAATGAAGATGGCTCATTCCCTGCATGTTTGCATATGCGTATTGGTAATGATGAATGAATCATGAATGGAATGCTTCTGTGTGTATTTTGGCAGTGCAGGAGTTGCTTTGCTCCCTGTTCCTACTGCCTGTGTGTTTTGGCATGCTGGTTTTGTGCATATTCCTAAATAGGATATAGATTTGTAATGCTGAGGCTGGGTTTGCATGTTCTATTCTTTCATCGCACTAGGCGGGACAAGAATAATTGAAAGGGGAAATGGGATATTGTTTTTTTAATTTAATGATATCAGATGTCAGGAGGGAAACTGAGAAAGTGTAAAAAAACTTTATATCACTATTGGCTGAGAATTGCAAAACCAAAGTGGGTCTGATTTAAGTTGTGTAGCTGAAGAAACAAACCAAAATGTTTGAAAATTTGCCAAAAATAACACAGAAATGTCAGCCCCTGCTTGTCCCTCAAAGTCCTTGAATCCTTATATATGAGGTGTAAAGTTGGTTTATAGTGACTTTAAAAGTTTATTTGAAATATCCTTATCCTAACTGTGTCTGATTCTTCTATTAGCTGCATCAGGATGAACTAAGAATAACTTCTGCAAGTAAATGGCCTTAAACTGGCTTGACAGGGAACCTGGCCCACTAAAGCCAGTTCTGCTTTACTCCCTGCCATGCCAGTGACTACCGAATTGAGCAGTGAGAAACATCACCTTCTATTTTGGCCACCGAGTACATGTAAGAGTGAATATGTGGCTAAAGCAAAGTGCTGGCTGTTGAGAGGTCTGGTTTATATTCCAAGCTCTACCACTAAGTGCTGGTTTCTGAATTGGCATGAGTATTTTCACCCCTGCGTTCACACCTTTTTCTTCATTACAAAGTTAAGCTGGTATCACCTCACATGGATGATAGAAAAATAAATGTTTTAATAATTGTAAATTTTGCTTTTAACTCATTTAATAAATGTTCCTATTAAGCAAATATTAATTATGAATCAAGTTTTCTTGAGGCTTAGGACAAGAGCTGGACAAACTTACTGAAATACAATTTATAATCTTTACATATCTCTGATTTTTTGTGAGGTTCTAAAAGCTTGTAATATAGTTTTACATTTTTGAGGTGAAATTAATGGGATCAGAACTGACCTTTCCTTTTCTCCTGTCTCTTTGTGCTGAGATTCAAAAAGCTACACTGGAAGTTCAGTCTGTGTCTCAATACAGGTATGTTGAAACATTCTGAAAAGCTGTATCTGTGAGAGGTGTTTTTTTTTTCTTCTCCACTTTTCTTTTCTTTTTTTTCTTCTTTTATTCTTTGTACTGCTTGGAAAATTATGAAGGTGTGTGCAAATTGCTAATAAAAGTACTGAAGCTTGATGTGGGAGTAATGTCTCCATCCCAACTCTGTGTCATAATAACAGGGCCATGATATTCTCTTTTAAGAATAAGTAAAAAGGAATAATGTCCCATTGCTCACTAATGGCTATTACAAAACTTCCTCGTGTTCAACAACAATAGGCAAAGCCTTTCTCTCCCTTTCCTATTTTGTACAATAAGAGCTCAGAAAACTCTGAGAACTCCAGGAAATTAAGTCAGTAGGTGTTTGTGGCAGACACATCCTTCAGTTTATTTACAATTAAATTATTTCCTTCAGGCTATTTAAAATTAAATAAAGTTGCAAAAGAAAATAAGACTTTGTAGTGTTTCAAAGTATTATTAGCTGAAAATACATATAAGAGAACATGTCTGGAGAGAAAGTGAAAGGTAGTGCAGTCAGACAAAGCCATTTGCCTGTCTAAACTCTTGAAGTCTCCCTGTGTTTAGGGCATCTGTATCTTGGCACAAGTTCTCATAACACCATTAATCCTGTCTCTTCTCCCTGACAAGGGTATCCCCATGATAGATTTGGCACCCTAGCAAGTATCAGTCACAAATCCTGAGATAAAGCAGCAGGAACAGTTCCAGGAAGAAGGCAGTGAGTCTTTCTGAACACTCTGATGTTTTATTCCTTTATGCAAAAGGTTCTCTATTTTTCATAAATGTCTCACACTATATTATTGTTTAGGTCAGCTATTTAATTAGCGATCTTCTAAACTCTTGAAAGAAAAAAGTTACCTATCTGTGGGACATTCTCCCTTCATTGCATTGACTCAGTTGCACTGATGTATATTCAGAGCATCTCATTTGGCATCAGGAAACTCAGATTTACACCAGATAAGAGAGAAAGAGGATTTATATGTCTTTGTTGTCTTTACTGGACACCAAGCAAACAGCAAACTCCTCCAGAAGGCAGATGTTTCAGGGCTCTAGAGCCAACTTCCTGCAGCATCCAGGATGAATGTGGGAACGTGCTGCTCTCACTGATGTAGCCCCTGTTATTCTGTGTCAAGTATCACAGCCTCATGGTCCACTCTCCCAGTCCAGTAAATTTGTTCCTTGTCCAGCCTTTTACTCCTCTTTGCTGTGACAGGAAAATGAATATGAATTACAGTGGAGGTCAATTGTGCAGCCATACAAGACCCAGACCCACAAGCCAGATCTGGATATGAAGATCTGTGAACAACAGCTCTACTGTGTGAAACAGGTGTTAAGGGTATATGGGACTGGGGAAACTGGGAGAGGAGATCAGAACAGGGTCTGTGGCTAAAAAGAGGCTTTGAATTTCTAAGACCCATTATCTCCTGTCTAAATCAGAGAGGGTAAAATTATACATCTGTTATTTCCTATTTGGCTGCTAAATCATCTCTAAGATTCTTTGCCAAGGCTAGGGCTTTTACAGAAAGCACAGCTCCCCACTCCCAACACTAAAGATAGGGCTTGAATATATCTTTACAAAACTCTAAACTTCATAATGTGAGGACTTAATCCTAATTGCAAATATAAAGACTGAGATCTAATACAGGAAAAGGATTATCCCATTCCTACCTACAAGAGGTATTTTACACCATGCTGATGGCAAGGGGCCCGAGCCTGTGTCTCTGACAATTTCTACATTCTTGTAAAAATGTTCAATGAAGACAAGGCACTACGGCAAGTCTTCTGAATGTGTTTTGTAAATCAGCTAACTTTGCTCTTTAAGTTGAAGCCATAGTTAACCATATGTGGGAGAAGGAAGATGTGGTGAAGAAATTAAGATTCAACATGGAGACAAATAAATGATATGGAGCTCTGAACTAATTGTAATTTAATTAAACATAACCATAAATTTTCTCTAGTGATGCTAGTCATTTGAAGCAGTACTTATTTTGCTTTTCTGGTTGTATGGACTGTTTTTATGCTCAAAAAGGAAATGTTATGAAAACAGCATTCAAAAGTGTGCAATTATATTTTTTCTATGATCTCCTAAAAAAAATACTGTATATATGAAATATAAAATAAGCCGAGCCTTTGTGCATGTCTCCTAGATAAGTTTATTTTCTGCAACAGTTGAATCACAGAAGAATAAGAAACCCCTAAGTCATAACACACTTTGTTCTTTGGGGAACAGAGGTGGGGCTTTAGCACTTCACTGTAATCTCCTCATCAGGAAAAGTATGTCTTCTGTCTGGGCTGTGTCATGCTGTATTTGCTTTTGCAGTTGTGCCCTTCGGACCAGGTTCTGCCACTGGTTACACTCAGGGGTGCTTATAGAAGAGTACAACAGAGGGACAAATTTGGTTCTCTGTTTGTAAGCAAGCACCCAGGGAATGACACGAGTTGCCTTATTAGGCAGCACAAAAGAAAGCAGTGCCGCTTGGCAATCCTCACGTATTCCAGCCGCCCGCGCCTGCAGTCGCTCAGACCTCTCAGGCCTGTGCTTTTTCACTGTAAAACAGCAAGCCCTTGAAAATACAGTGCTGGCTTGGCAACTGACCGCAGCCAGATAACAATTGACACCAGGACTAATTTAGTAATGTGCAGTTTTAGGGAGTGACATTTACTGTATCTCCTGGCGCAACTGATACAAAGCATGCAGCTGTGGCAAGCCCCGCATGGTATTTGCAAAGTGTCAACTTGAAAGAGTCAGGCTGCTCTTATGTCTGCTCTCAGAGGCAATTGCTGCAGCCCATCAAATCAACCTTCATGTAATATAAACAGGGAGACGTTCTCCCGCCATTCAGGGCTGCTATTCTGTGCGCTTGCTGGCTGTATCATATGTCAACACATTGTACAGATAATGAAAATGGGGAGTCTGAACTTGTACAGGAGATAAAGGTTTCCCCGGAGAAGCAAAATTACAGTGAACCTGTCAGGCACAGATTAAGGATTTTGCAAAATAATCAGAGACACAGAAGTTAGCCCTTTTGATATGACTGTTAGCTGTGGTATGACTTACTGTGCAGAATAATTCTATTAAATTAGTTCATTAATATGTAAGTTATAATGATCTCTGTAAAAAGGACTTTCAGCATGAAATACAGGTAGTTCTTTCAGGAATTCCAGGTGGGTGGGCTGAAAGGTATTGTGATTATGATTGCAGAACTAAAGATCTCACAAAAGAAATTTTCATCTGGATTTTTGCAGTAGATATTTTGAGGTGAGGTATAAATGAGTGTTATCAAATCCTCAGATAAGGATATTATTTTCATCATTTCTTACCTTTCATTGAAAAGGGTTGTTAAGCAAAGGAAGGTTTCCAAACAGAACAATAGAAGGGGGGGTGTGTGCAGTTTTACTTTCACTCATTGACTTTTTGCCAGAGCAAGTGAAATGCTTAGTTTTCAGCAATTCAGCAACAGTCTTTAATAAGAGCTGCAGTTGTGAACTATTGCTGTGCTGAGAACAGGATATCTTGTCCTGACATCCAGCTGCTCCCCCGGCCACAATCACTGGAAAGCTGCTCTGGGGCTACCTCTGTCCAGCCCTCTGCAAGCCACATGCACTGCACGACTCTTTCTGCTGCAGAGCCCCACAGGCAGCATGCAGATGGCAAATCACAAATGGCATCACAGTTTCCCCTCAGTAACTGCTTCCTGGTTAGCTCTAACCCTTGGGAAATGGATTGATCTTAATATTAAACACCATCAAAACTTGCAGGTCTATCTCGTAGAGAAGAAACACCTGTCTGGAAAAAGATGCCAAAGTTGTTACCATTACACCTGGTTGCTTTCCATGTCATGTATTTTTATATTTTTTTCTATTCTCTAAAAAGATCTTTTCAAGCATATGAACTTATAAAGAAATCACTGATCAATAGCCCCAGCAATAAAAAGTTTCTGCACAGGGATATTGAAGAAATGAAGCAAAATTGATGCCAACAATTTCTGTTTAAAATTTCATTTTTGAAAGTAAGAAGTATTTGTAACTAGAGAACTTCTAGCTATGAAGCTTTAATCAATCAAAAGATGCTTATGGCACATTTCTATTAATTCTAAAAATATCTCGATGCTTAACTGAAGCACAAACTGACCTGTGAACTGTGCCAGTCTCAGTGGTATTTCTGCTGTATCTGTGCCCCTGTACTTAATGTTGGTACATTAAGAACACAAAACGTTAAAATGTTACGATTTCTTCTTCACTCCCCTGCATTATCCCATAACAAGAAGTCACAAAATTCACTGTGGGAAAATCATGATGTCTCCATGGTTTTATTACTCATTTCTTTTTTTCATTCTTGTAATAATAGCAGTACTGTTGTCTTAAAGGAACAGCTCCATGTCCAGGTCAATGATTAAGCTCCTCCATTTATATCATAGCCCATGGATCAAAACCATCCCAATTTCCAGAAGCCTTAACTGGCTAAATTCAGCATCTGCTAGAGTGAAAGCAAACTCTAACTATTCTGGCATAAGGATGTTTTTCTGTCTGAGCTAATTGCATGGGTAATAGGAGAGTTTTGAGGGAGCAGGAGCTGCTGGTGTGTGACACCCAAGGAACAACCTGCCCTTTCAGCAGCCTGGCCAGCAGACAGGGGCCAGTCTTGAGGACACAAAGGGGGAAGTGAAAAGACAGAGCCTACATGTGTCCACAGCTCTACAGAACTCTGCAGGGAACAATTCAAGGCATTTCTTGATCAGTATTTCTGGATCTTATATTCCCATTGCACCGCATTTATGTTTCAGGAGTGGGATAACACATGGGTTTTGAAAGAAATTGTGGGAATATTAGATACGATATTTGGGAGAGAAAATATTTCTGTTTAAATGCTGTCTGCAACTGACAGAAGTGTAGACCTTACTGTGATAGATAATAATTTTCTTCAAATTATTCGGTAGGCTAGCAATCAAAAATGGGCCCTATATGGTCTGTCTTAGTAACAGAATAAATGTATCAAAAAGAACAAAGGAAAAGCAGAAATGTCATCACTGTCACATAACTGAATCTCAGAGAGTGCCACATTTGCCACGAGAGCTGTGAAAGGCTTTTCTGTAGGTCATAGAGAAGGAAAAGCCTGTCCAATTTTATGGCCAGCATCGAAGCAACATTTGAAAAATTTTATTTTAGTCATCTTCATCCCTTAATTTAGGCTGGGAAAATATGTTTGTTTACAAATTGCCAGGTTTTCTCTTGGTAAAATCTAAAGGTAAATGTTTCTGTGGTGTTTGAAAACAATTCATCAAATAGTTCCTAAGTTAGAGATGACTAAAAGTTTAATGGGAAAAAAATAAAAAAAGGTATTTTCCATTACCTCCAGTGAGATACTTCAACTTTTTTTTAAAAAAAATGTTTTCTTGTTTAAAATATGATATTTTTTAGCTGTTAACAATTTTCTATGTGGGCCAAGCCTTTTGGAAAAATGATATGTCTATTCTATTTGAAGACAATACCCTTTATGTTAATTGTTACAATTTCTTTTGTGGCCAAATTGTCTGTGACGCGGAAGACTTTTTCTTCTTGTTGTTTTTAATGACTTTCTTTTTTGAGATGTGGGGTGTGTTGTTTCTTTATTTCCTTAGGCAAAAGCAGAAATTAAGCAACATAAATAAAATTCAGATCAACAGTAAACCCCACATTTTGTGTAAATGGCCAGATTTTTGCAACAATTTTTCTTTGTTTCATTAGATGGCTAAAAAATAGCTAATTAGCTAAAAATTATAGATCATATTGGAGTCTTCCACTTGTATGATATTTAGTTTTAGCAATATAAAATGTATTGTGTTGTTAAGTAGTATATTTTTGTTTGACCTAGAATTCAGTAGAAATTACTGTGTTCTTCCTTAGACAAGAAATGAAATTGCCAATTTGACAAGGAGCTGTAAATTACTCTATTTTTTTGAGTCAGTTTTGGAAAATGATTACTTTACTTTACTTCCAGTGATGTGAGTACTCCAAACTAAGCCCCTATTTGTTCCATTTCTTTGTATTCACCTTTACAGAGTTGATATAACCCAATCTGTGGAGCTGGAGCTCCTATTGCTACTCTGCTGAAATAATAGCTTTACAGACATCACAACAGTCACGGTGCTTCCCTGGGATTGTTTGTTCAAGATGTTCATTTTTAGAAGACAGTGATATGTAATGCCAGACTTTTCCCTATCTCCAGGGAACAAATGTTGGGAATTGGTGCAACATTTTAAGCAATAACTTGGCATCTTTTAACACTTTACATCATTGCTGGTAGGAAGCATATTTGTACAGAGCTATAACAATGTGTGCAAGACAAACCCGATGTAAATATCTCATGAGAGAAATGTTGGCTGTAGCTGTCTGAATTAAATCATATAACTTCACGTATTATATAAAAAAGGCATCCAATTTATAAGACTTTTTCCTAAAGCTGTTAGCAGAAGGTTCCAGTGTGTTATCATGTGATTAAAAAGACAAAAACTTTTGTTTAAATAGAGCTTTTAATCCAGACATGAAATCATTAAAATAAAATGGAGAGATGATATTTTGGATGAGAACTCAAGAAATTCGGGTGAAATCCCATCTGTGCTGCAAATATTCTGCTTGAACTTTGAGAACTGATTTAGTCTGCATTTGCCTTAAATCCCTCTTTATGAACTTACGGTGATGATACTCAATTTTTCCTCCTTGGGGAACATCCTAAGAAATGCATATGTGATTTGGAGCTTACCTCCCTCATTTCCCATAATACTGAGAGTAAAGAAAGGAACTTAAAAAGTGAATATCTGACTGGATGAATACTTGACATGATGGTAATTCTAATGCTATTGTACAAAGCTGGTATCGCATGTTAATGACATGCCAGCAAATACAGCCTTTGAACTGGTATATTCTCCAAGTATCTGGTTGTCATTTGAATCCAATCATTACAGCTTACATTCTGGAAAAAGATCATTTCTCTAACTCAGTTGCTCTTGAAAATAATTTATGTTTAGATCTCTCCATCACAAAATCACTGGAACAAAGGCCATGTCTCTGCATTATTGAGACAGTGGGATCCTCACTGGGATCAGAACATGTTGCGGGAGTATGGATGGTAATACAGGTGCAAGTACAACAGCAGTGTGAAAACTGGTATTTCAAACTGTTTTCTGGAGGGAGGGAAAACGTACCTGCCCAAGTGCTACCACTGAGACAAAGTTGCACAGTAACCTTTGGCTGCACTGCTTGCATCACACTGTAAGCCTCAGAGTATGAATGATTATTGAATGGAATCAGGAGACCTTCACTACCTTATCAGTTTATTATTCTCACTCTTTTTAAAGTGAAATTGTTTCCCCCAAAGAAATTTAAAAAAACCCAAAAAACTTTTGAAATTGACAGCAGAAAATAAGACCAGAGATGCTAGCAATCATTTTTCATTTGACCATATCCCTGAACAAGATAATTCACCTATGCTTCAAGTCTATCCTGAAAAGTGTCACTGTTTTCAGAGATAAGCCTAAAGCTGGAAGCTCAGATCAAGAACAGATCTCATTGCTGTGGCAAATACCAATGTACACCCAGATTCATTATTACTCGTTTTCACAGGCTTTATAGTAGTTGAATTTGTGGAGCTACTTGCACTCTACAAAGGGGTTTGAATGGTTTTAATTAAATGTTGATAAAACAGAAAAGGAATCTTGGGATGTGAAAACAAATTAATTCTGGTCATTAGTCACCTGACAAGCATATTACAGTACAGATTTTTTATAGCTCCATGGATGCTTGTGAAAGTGGAAAGATGGTATTCTAAATGGATTCCTTGTTAGCTGCTTTGAGTCACTGTGAATATCACTTTAGTTACCTACTAAATTGCTGAAGCAGTTATGTAAAGTGCTTTCAAGGCAGTACATTACCATGCCTGTATCTGATTTTGAAAATGAATTCTGAAAGCTTCGCTGTAAAAAATATAGGATCAGCTTAGTACAGTTCAGAAACTGCTGTAAAATCTTGAAGTGAATGTAGTAGAATATTTTGGTGATATGCAGCTGCCAGATGCAGTATGTCCCACATCTCCCCTTCCGCCCTGCTTTGCTCTTTTCTGTTTGTTACATGTCACATGAAGTTAACATTTGTCCCCTGCTTTTTGCATCCTATATAGTAGTCCTCTCAGCTGTGAATAAAATAAGTCAAGTAATAAAATAAGCTAACACTGCCTTAGCTAAACCATGAGGAATCACTCTGATTTCATACATTGGTCAAGCCTGTTTGATAAGGAAATCAGTCTGTGTAAATACAAGAGTGTCATGTATATAGAAAAATCTCCCTCAGGTTCCCTAAAAACCTGCTACTGAGGTGTGTATTACTGGGCTTATGAGGGACACATAATGCTTTCTATTTCTATATAAATTGTGTTGGCAGTTCCAGCAATGAGATATACCAGATCTGAGAATTACTTTTACCAACTGCTACTTGGAGTTGCTTTATTTTAGCTGTTATGCAGAAAACATCTTCTTATGTCTCAGTTTATCAGCACAGACTATTACAGAGACTGAAGGATGTTTGGATATCCAGATTATATATTAATTTGCAGTAAAGTAGCAAATTGGAAGGGAGCATAAAGTAAATGAACTAAACTAGGCCAGCAAGACTAATTTCTTTATCATAACATAGCACATTGTAATCATTAGATTTTCCACCAAGAATGAATCTTGCTTGCTTTTTGTCTGACAATAGAGCTGACAAAGAAAAAAGAAGGGAGAAGAATGAAACATTTACATTTTTCTGGCTGACACAGATTTAGAAACCCTTGAAGAGTGAGGCTGCCTAGTGAGCAGATAGGAAATTGGTATCATTGACACCAAGATCACCTTTGCTATCTGACCTTTAAGACTTTGGAGCACATGTCAGTAGCAGGCCTGGGAAACTTTGGGAAGCCCATAACAATCTGTGTTAAAGGCAGCTTGTCTCCCTGCTTGCCCTGATATTCTGGGTCAGGGAAGGTTTGGGCTTCTCTGTTAATAGAATAAGCCTGCCCAGAAGGTACCAGTGATACAGGTGTCTGGGTGATGCAGGGCAACCAGAATTTTAATGAAGGTCACTATTTCCAAGAGATGTTGAAAGTTTAAAAGAAAGAAAAATTGTTTGATCAGAATATTTTGGCCAGCTGAACCTTCCACCATTCCTTGGGCAGAAGTAACCTTTTGGGTAGGTGGGAATTCATTGTCTGAAGGTGAGTGCATTCTAGCTATCCAAACTCTGCAATTGTCTGTAACCCTGTAGCATGTCTGTAACCCTGCCAGGGTATCAGGATTGCCTCTGCATCTAATACTCATTTGCACAGAACCAAAAAAATCCAGTATTGAGCATAGAGTGATAAACTTGCCAGTGAAATAATGTGCTCCTGAAGTACATTCCAAAGGAGATCTGCATGGCAAAACTTTGAGGGGAGGGCAGAAGAGGAACAATACCAGCAGCTAGCTATGGGAAGGCTCTTTTTGTTTCAAAACCCTGTGCCTCTGAAGTTAGTAGCTGTCACCTACAAAATGTTATTATCTCTAGCAGAGGAGCATGAAACAGTGTTAAACAAAAGGAAGAATTAGGTTCATTATCTTAAATTGGTTTATCTTGGAACTATCTTGGAACATAATATAATTTTTAAATAGTGCATTAAGGAAATAAAATACAAATGAACAATTGTTTTAATATGATTGACCAAGAAACTGCTGTTGGTTGACCCTGAATGGATGCCAGGTGCCCACCAAAGTTTTTCTATCACTGCCCTCCAGAGCTGGGCAGAGGAGAGAAAGTAAAATGAAAGGCTCAATGGGTCAAGATAAGGTCAGGGAGAGATAACTCACCAGGGACCATTATGGGAAAAACAGACTCCTCTTGGAGAAATTAATTTAATTTCTTGCCAATCAAATCAGAGAAGAGTAATGAGAAACAAACCCAAATCTTAAAACATGTTCCCCTGACACCACCTTTATCCTCTGGCTCAACTTCACTCCCATTTTCTCTCTCTCCTGCCCTCAAATGGCACAGGGGGATGGGGTATGGGGGCTGCGGTCAGTTCATGACATGTCTCTGCCACTCCTTCTGTCTATGGGATAGCACTCCACACACTCTCTCCCTGCTCTAGCCTGAGATCCCTTCTAAAGGAGACAGTCCTCCATTAACTTCTCCAATGTGAGTCCTTCCCATAGGCTGCAGTTGCTCATGGACTCTTCCAAAGTGGATCCCTTCCCATGGGGTATCCTCAGGAGCTGCTCCAGCACAGGTCCCCCAGGTGGTCACAGGTCCTGTCAGCAAACCTGCTCCTGAGGGCTCCTCTCTCCTTGGGGCCAGGAACAGACTGCTCCAGTGTGGGTTTCCTACAAGGCCCCAGCCTCCTTTGGGCATTGCCCTGCTCTGGTGTGGGGCCTTCCACAGGCTGCAGGTGGATCTCTGCTCCTCCATGGGCTGCAGGGCAGCTGCCTCACCATGGGCTGCACCACGGGCTGCAGGGGAACTTCTGCTCCAGTGCCTGGAACACCTCGTCCCCCTCCACTTCCACTGACCTTGGTGTCTGCAGGACTGTTCCTCTCACATGTCTCAAACTTGTCTGATCTGACTCTTGCTGTGCACTTTTTTCCCTTTCTTAATTATGTTATCCCTGAGGCTCCACCTCTGTTGCTGATGAGCTTGGCCTTGGCCAGTGGCAGGTCCATCTTGGAGTCAGCTGGCATTGGTTCTGTTGTAATCCTTCGAGCCTTTGCTACCAAATGTAATTCTTACGTACATGGAATGCCATATGTTAAAATCAATGGCACTGATTTTAACACATGGTGTTGCTTTGTAAGAGTCTAAAGAAAACCAGAACTCTGGGAAGTTACCACTGAGAATGTAATAGTATTCAGGTTCTCTTTCTTTTTTAAAAGAAGACAGTTTTATCTCACAAAATGGCAGTTGGTTTGGCTGATTATAGTTCTGAAAGGCTAATATTGTTCAACTATTAAAATATACATCTCATTGTGAAATACATACTGTGCAAAATAGACTGCTCCCCTCAAAACAAGCAGAATAAAATTTAAAAATTGGAAAAAGAGCATCAGTGTTTCAGAACATATCTTATGGAACAATCTTTTGAGGTCAATGCTCATTTATATTCCTCCACATAGAAAGTCTTTGTATTCTCTAGGCTCAAACTTCACGTTCAGGAGCTAGCACAGATTTGGTAGGAGAATGAGAAAAATATTTATTTTATGACATGGGACTGTGCTGTTAGTTCAAAATGGAGATCCAGTCAGTGAGCACTGAACTCACATCTGACTTACTCTTCAAAACAAAAAAAAGCTTTATAAGGGAGAGTTTCAATTTTCTAAAATCACTGTTAATAAATTCCCCAGCTACCTTCTTGTACTATAATACATTCAAATCCACTTTTCAAAGACCTGAGGTGTTATGAGGCATTGTGTTTTCCTCTATCCCTCCTACCAGTGACAATAAGACCTCTGCACCCCAGAAAGTCAGGCAGCGTGGATGTTGTCTCACAGCTCTTGCCCTGTCACCTGTGACAAGACAACTTACAGCAAACCCAAGGCTTGCTGGAGCAGTGAGATAGGGCAGAAAGGTGGCTGTAATGGTAAGGAAACTGCAGATCTTTTCCCTATACTGAACTGAAACGGCATGCTAGTCCCATTGTTTTTATGTACATATTTTTGGCAGTAAGTGAATTGGAATATGTTGTTTTCTGCTACCACAGAGAGTCATCCAGCACTTCAGTTAGTGAACACATTATTTCATTCTGAGGTTTTACTATTACTGCTCCAGATTCTGGTCTGCTTGTACTGTCTGTAAGGAGACAAAATAAACGTGGTCGATTTAATCCCACTCTATGAGAAAGAAAATAAGTATTTTTTTTCACACAGAGAAGACTTAAGATTTTAATTGTGAATTCTCAGCAAAACTAACTTTGACTTGGAGACGTCCCATGTTCTTTACCAGGAGATAAGAGGGAAAAATATTTTTTGGTAATCATTCTCAGTATTTTCCTGTGTTTAGAGTGACAGTAAAGAAATTTCCATGGAAGGCGTTTATGAAGCAGTCTGATTTGGCAGAAGGCACAACAAGCAGTGCTACTTGGAGGGTTAACACTTGCACCGGTTGTGGAGCTTTGAGGCACAGAGCCAGAGGCCAAGTGACATTAGCTGCTCAAGAAATGCACTAATCGCCTTAGAAATGCAATGCTTGGAGAGTCTCTTAGGTATTATGTAATGGAAATTGTAAGGGAAAGGATAAAAGTCAAACTTTGTGTATTTACTGAAGATTATTGACGTAGTTGTGACCTCATTGACGGACAGTCACAAGACACCTTTTGTGTACTCCAGCAGCGTAATTGCCAACAGGCAGCTGGCAATTAGCACAGTGCCACCCAGGCAGGTGGAAAAGTGGTACTGTACCTACAGACACACTCCAGGAGGTATTTCCCTAACAGCTGCCTGCCTTTTGTGCACCATACACAGAAGGTGCCACAGGACTGACTATGGGTCTTGTAGCAATCATGGCAGTGCCATCTGAAGGGTTGGCTTTCCCCCCTCATGTCAAAAAGGACATTGAGGTACTGGAGCGTGTCCAAGGATGGCCAATGAAGTTGATAAAATATCTAGAAAACACGTCTTATGAGGAACAGCTGAGGGAACTGGGGTTGTTTTGTCTGGAGAAGAGGAGGAGCAAGGGGAACCTCATTGCTCTCTACAAATCCCCAAAAAAGGATGCAGCCAGGTGGAGGGTTTTTCTCTTCTTCCATGTCTCAAGTGACAGGATGAGATTAAATTGCCTTAAATTGCACTAGGGAAGGTTCAGATCAGATATTAAGAAAAAAGTTCACTGAAAAAGAGGTCAGGAATTAAAATAAGTTTCCAAGGTAGTGAAATCACTGTCTCTGGAAGTGTTCAAGAGGTGTCTGGATGTGGCACTTTTGAGTATGGTTTAGGGGTGATTATGTTGGTGCTGTGTTGATGGTTAGAGTGGATAATCTTGAAGGTGTCTTTCAGACCTGATGATTTTGTGACTCTGTGATTCCCCAAATCCTCTTTATGATGGCTCAGCTTGAAACACCAACAATGATTTGAGCCTGTAGAGTGTTTTTGTTAAGATCCATGCAGTGTGAAGGATTCTAAAAAATGCCAGTGGGTGACTTGTTTGGGGTATTCAGCCATCTCTTTAATAGGTAAAGGCTAGACAAGCATAAGGGAAATATGTTAATGAGTTAATTAAGATTGCTGTGGATCATGACTCATCCAGAGCAGCAGAAAACCCAAAGTTAAAGAAAGCAGCACTGATCTGCATGGAGACATTTGGCATACAAACATGGTCCCTGGGTGAAACAGTTAAGTGGCATGATGTCCTGATGAACTTACAACTCCTAGAGGCCAGAAAGTGGCTGTCAGAAGCCAAGAGCTGTGAAGAGAGGATTTTGAATATCTAAACATATGATACCTAACTCCCTGAATATTTGAGAGTTCCACCTCAAATCAGTTGAAAATTTTAGACTGAATTTGTAGATGAACCCTCTATAATCAAGCAAACTGCTCTGCAGAACAACTTTGAACTGCCCCATGGAAATCTTATGGTGGGTGTGGAAGGATGGAATGCAGTCCATGAGTTTAAAAGCAGTTGTTCTTACCTGCTTATATTAAGAGCTGAGAAAAGTAAGGAATTAAAAAAGGAATGCAGTAATTTTCCTACTACTGAGCAGTTCAGGTCAGGTATTAGGGCTCTGTGCAAATCTGTTGATTTAATTGAAACTCTGCAGCTGCCTCTTTGCCAGAATTCACAAGCCTGATAAACAAGTCCCACAAAGCTCATAGGCTTCAGCTAGCAAGTCCACTGCTGTTCAGCTGATGGCCTCATTCTGATATAATTGTAAAAGCCAAGGACTCTAAATAAAAAAGAAGAAAACAAAAGAGTTACAAAATTCTCTATAAAGGAGTAAAGATTCTGTTGGCAAGTCTTAAATGTTGCTACTAGGTTTTGTACTTTTATCACAGAAGATAATGTGGTGGTAAAAGATAACTTTAACTAGAGAGAAGATAGAAAAAGTATTTAGGAATTGCTCAAGTGAATCAGCTTCAGTGGGCTATGTGCTATGGCATCTGTTCTTTGTGACAAGTGCTGCATAAGTGAGGAATGGGGTGGTAAACAACCCCGGAGCAGCGTGTCATAGGAGAAACCACTAGAGAGAGGACTACATGACTCTTCATGACTCCAAATAGGTCTTACTGGGGCCCCTAGTCTTGGAAAATACTAACCTGGCCTTAAAATATGTCCCTCATCTTCATTTTATTGTCAACCCCCACTTTTCCCCATGCTACTACCATGCAGGATCAGAATTAATTCAGGAACTGTTTGCAGCAATCATAGCAAAATAGAGTCAGAATAATCTGAAAGTTTTTTCCTTTCTACAAGTCATGTTTTTGCTTCCCCTGCATTTTTCATCAGTTTTATTTGCTGAAATCACAGCTGACATCACCTTGAAACACCACACCATGAACAAAGGACACCACTCCTTTCTTGTCCTGTCCACTGCATTTGGCAAGCACAAGGATTGAGGCATGGGAAGAAAAGGCTTGGGAGCAGATACTCAGAAGCCTTTCTCATACCAAAGAATTAAAGATTTTTACCCTCTAAGTACCAAACTAATTCATTTGAGGTTTCATATTCTGAACAGGGACTGTGCCCTTTTGCAGAACCTAGAGAATTCTGGTCTTCATCCACAGCAGCAGTGAATGATGAGCTGCATTGCTACCCCCTCTGCCAGCTAGCTTCATATTTCAAGTGCCTCCATCAAAGCAGAAAACACGGTCAAATAATTATAAAACCATGTGATTTGATGGGCCTTATCGTATATCTTAAAAGAAACCATTCAGCTGATATGAGAGCCTTATTTTCCCAAAGTAGAGAACTTTTAACAGCAGAGGAAATAACACACTGTTTTCAATCCTGTAACTTGTTGTTGGTAAGAGCAATACAAAATTCTAGTTCAGAAAAATTTTACACAATAGTGATCCAGATTGCTTCTCTATTTTAAATACATAAAAAGCTCAGGGAGAATTTGCTTCTTAACTGTGAGCCATGGTGTGCAACCATAGTGATGCAATTTGCTGCGGAAAAGGGATTAAATTAATTATATCTACTCGCAACCTAATCTGCAAAGATTTGGTTGATACATGTTTCCCTTTGAGCTCCGATCTGGTCCGTGTGACCCTCTGGTTCTGCACCTGCAGTGCCCTTGAAAAAGCTGCCATAAAGTCCACTTGTCTGTCTTGTGGGTCTGTCAGATGAAGGTAGAGCCCTGCCTCTTCCCCAGCACTTCACAAGCACCCCTGGACAGCGATGCAGCCCTGCACTGCATTCCCAGACAGAAGAGCGGGATGGTGCTCAGCCACCCAGCAGAGCCAGGCACGCTCATGCTTAAGCATTAGGATCAAATAAAGTGGTTTTGCTTCTTCCAGCTCTGCAACAAACCGTGATCACCTTAATAGACAGTGATCACTGGGTTCCCTAAGCAAACACAAAAATTAGTGCTTTGTCTCCAAGAACAAAATGCAAGTGGTAAAGTATTTTTTAAATTAATAATATTTATTTTGCTTTACTATGTTATTTATTTAAATTACTCTTGCTTTACTGTTGTTTTCAGAGATGTCATATACTACCCCACCTTTCCTATTATTAGAACGTTTCACTAATTGAAAATTAGTTTGAAAATCAGCTAAAGAGTAATGGAAGCATCTTTACCTTTCATGCTCTCAGTTGAGAGCCCCAAAGGTATTTAGGATGCAATGACTACAGTGTCCAGCCTTGGCCAGATTGTTCTGAACTGATCGAATCTCAGAAGTGGAATCTGTTGGGAAACATAAAAAATATTACTTGTTAAGTAACAATCAGCTCTTATTCTCTTTTGATATATGTCTAAGTAAGGAAGGTTGATATGCAAAGCGGTTAACGTGTAAAGTTACACCATAAGATTCAAAACATAGAAAGGAAATGAAAACACAAAATAATGCAAACACACACCAAAAAAAAGTTTGTGTTTCCAGAGTATGATATCACTGAGTTTTCTGTGACTTTCTCTGTATCCCTATAATCCCTAATAGCCTCATAATTCCAACTCAAGACTTGAAAGAAATCAATGACAATGTTTCCACTGAATTTAACATTTCCTTCTTACCAAGAGACACATATAAATAGCATCAGTTTTATCATGGAATAAAACATTTGTCTTCTCACAGAAAATAGTATTACAAAAAAGAAGAGTTAATGTAACAATTGTGGGAGATTTTCCTTGCAGAACTGTGGAGGACATTGATGACAGCAATGTGATTTGCTACGTGCTTCAGCACAGCAAAAGATTTTGACCATGAAACCATGTTTAGAAAAGCTCAAGTCAGAAATGGAATATAGGGGAAGGGGATCAGTGTATGGCAGCAGTTACATGTGGTGGGACCTGACCTGTCACAGTATTGCTTTGTAGCAAGAACAAGAAATAAACATTAATTTAGAACGAGAGTTGCCACGTGTGACTTTCAGAGCACAGCGTGAGCCTTTTACATCTCCACTGTTGCCAGGCCTAAATATTTAGATTGAGACCTTGGTGGGAAAAAGGGCTTATAGAAGTCATTTGCCAATTGAACTGCCTGGCTTGATAGAATTGGATGGGGCAAATGCAGCATCACTCTTGTAGCCTGCTGGGGGCTTCCAGCCATTGAAGTAACAACTGGAAATTTTGCCACATTGTTTTCAATTAAAAGAGTATATCTAAGAAAAAAAAAAAAAAAAGAAAAGGCACAGTAGATGGATGATCTTGCACAAAACCTTGCATGCTGTTTGACAGCAAGCTCTTCCAGGGGTTAGAGCAGCCCTCAGCCCGTGCTGCACCCTTGTGTGTTTGCCCAGGGAGCAGCAGCCAGGGCTCTGCACTGACAGCACCTCCGAAGGCAGATGAACACACAGGTGCGTGTGTGGGTGGGGAGTATATAACTAAGGAAGAAGAATAGCAAATGGGGAGATAAACCACACAAAGGGACTATGTTTGAGCTTTGTTATGAAAACTCAGAGACAGCAAGAGATGTAATAGTTACTTGCTGTTCCACATAATGAGCTAACTGGTACAAGATTCTGCAAAGGCCCAGGACTCTTCCATGTTTCTTAAGGACAAATGAATGCCTTTCATTTTGCTAGAAGAAAAGTTCTTGTCTGAATAAATATGAGTGACTTTCCTTCCCTGACATGTCTTATGTGACATTATGTACTGTGTTAAAATCTTTGATGCAAAAATTTCAGGCACAGGTCATTCTGTTTTTAAGGTTATATTCCCTTGGTTATTTAGTTCTGTATATTATACATTCGTAAGCTTTTTACAAGCTCATTTGTGTGTCTCATGATTAAAAATTCTGTTTATGTTTTTTCGCTTGTCAAGACATAATCAGCTTTCATGCTGTGTCTATGTGATATCTTCAATAATCAGTTAGGTTTATGGGGAAAGCAGGAGCAGCAATGCTGTACAAAGTGCTTCTTGGGGATGAGCTGAAGCTGTGAACTCCGTTTTCATTCTGCTTCGCTTAAAATCTGAAAGCTGTGGGCTGCTGCCAAGGGAAGTTTCTCTAACAGCCTGGACTCTGTTAGCTAACTAGCTCCCCCTCTTGAAACTCCAGAAATGCTGACAGGAGTCAGGGATGTAAAGGGAAGTGAAATGAAATCCATCGGTGTTGGAGTTCTCTCATTTTTATAACAGTTGTGGTCTTGGGTATTTTTTCTTATGTGTAACTGACAGCTGGGGAATGTCCTTATCTTGCTGCTGCTGGTTTCTGAACTGACCTTGTAAGAATGTTAAAGGGGCTTTGGTGTCTGTTGCAAAGGAATTCAAGGCTGCAGAGGTCACTCTAGTGCCAGTGCCCAATGGAGAAGGGCAGCAGAGCTCCCCGGCTGAAGGGCGCTGGAGAAGGATGGTGGAGGACAAGGATGGCTGGGGGACAGGATTGTTCAGCTCCACCCCGCAGCAGCCCCTGCTCGGGACTCCAGCAAACACCAGGGCAGGCAGGGAAGAGCCCATCTGTGCAGGACACAAACATCAGCTGTGCCTCCCGGGGCATTCCTGCCTGACAATGAGCGCAGCTGACGCGGGGAGGTGGCAGCTGTGCTGCTGCGCGGCTCGGCTTTGCTGGGAACAGTAGGTAACTACAGCCAGCATTTTCTGTCTGGTTTTGTGTGTTGTTTTTTTGTTTTATTATTTTTTTTTTTCCCTCTAGAACAGATAAACAGATATTAGGTATATAGAGACATGTAGTTGTAGGGCATCAAACGGTGTGTGAGTCTGGAGTCTTTGGTATACAACAGGCCTCATCCCATGGAACGCTTTCCACATGGGTTTTACACAGAGCTGTCCTTGCCTGAAACTTTCCATTCTGGAAAAGTTCATATAATGTCAGGATGGATGAAGTGCAGGAGAAGGGAAGTGTTCTTGCTTTGTAGAGAGGGGTAGCTGGGATATGGAGTTGCATTTAGACTTCATACTGCACTGTTCAATCATTCAAAGACTTATTAGATGAAAAAACATTTGCCATCCCTGCCATCCCTGAAAGAATGATCATTAGAACTTAGGACACCTCATTTCCAGGTTTTTTCTAGCTGTGGACTATAAATCTGGACACTTTTTGTTTCTTCTTCCTCTCTCCAGTACCATGAATCTTTCCTGCCTTTGGAGAGAGGCCCGTTTCAACAGCAAGGACAGACTAAGACCAGTGCGTAATCAGGTGAGATTTCTTCTGTGTAGGGGCAGAAGTAGTTTTAAATATGTAGATTGAAGAGGATAAAAATCAATTGTTTAAAATGGAGAAGACTACCACTAGCTTGATTTTGGGCTGAATATGATGCTTTGTATCATTTTCAAGGGTGTGGTAGATCAGCACAGAGCTGTTTTGATATTCAGCTGCCTGTGTGTCACTGCTGCCATTCAGTGAACCGCAGTGGAGCAGCCATCACAGCTGGGGATGCAACTGAAAGTTTATACTCTTCTCATGCAAATAATGTGGCATTTACTCACTTCTCATATAATTCAAATGGTTGAAGTTTTGCAGTTCTTAAACTCAGGCCTAAACCTTTCTAATCAGCCTAAATACATCCTTGGAGATACATCTTAGTTGTTTATGTCTCTTGAATTCTATGTGAATCCACCCTAAATCTTAGTCACAAAAATATCTTTCAATATGTTATGACACCTGTCCCAAGTCATCCTGAAAATCTATAAAGACTGAAAGCATATTCTTCCCAAAAATTCTATCCACAGTATGGTGTTTCTCTTAAATTCAGTGAGCAGCACTATTTAAATAAGTGGCAAACAAAAAGATCTCAATTTTTGGATATCCACTGTAGGACACTATAAATGCAACCTTATTCTTCAGATGAGTATCACCTTCTGGACATCTGCAACATCTCTCTGGTAAGTCTGCACTGTAAATTTAAACACTGATCCAGATACAACTATGTATTTTTTTAAATCTCCCATCTCAACGATGGAGAAAAACTTGTATGGATGATTACAGAAATAAAGAATGTGTTTTGAGGGTACACTCTCAAATCTACTGAGATACTTGTAGTGTTCAGGTGAACTGTAAACTCAGTGGAAAACAAAGAAAAGGTATTTCATATTTTTAGTATCCAAAGTGTGTTTTTACCTACCTACAAAGAAAACTACTGGGGGGACTGGTTGAGTTAAATTTTGTTTTAGTCCCTTCCCAAATCTTCTAATACATTATTTGCCCAAAACATAATACATATTTTAATTTAAAATAGTAATGATCAAAACATGAAGAAAAGACTGGGTTTTGTTTTGCATCCAGTCTTTTCATATTTGCTCTTACAGTCCTCTGAAAGCTTGTTCTCTGCATGCTTTTTGAAGTAGAGCTTTAAGATTCAGCTTTTCAGCTGATAATCTTAGAGAAACTCTGCCCATTTTTATCTCTTGAAAATCTGAACTTGAAGTGGTTTCACAAAAACACAAAGCAAAACAAAAAACCCTTCTCTATACCCAAATTATGCACATAGGAAACTTGCCATGGAGTGTGTTATCATGTCTGAAAAAACAGGGTATTATTCCTGATGTATGTTTTATAAACTGCACAAATACCAGCACATATTAAATGCCTGGATCTGCATGCAGTAGTGTTCTTTAATGCTCATCATATTTAAAGCTGGGGGTCCTCTAGGCAAAAAGTGACTGTCTGGTTTGGAGGTGAAGCAAAGAAGGTCATCTACATTAAATGAACTAGACTGGGCTCAGTAATAGTGAGCCATTCTCAAATACTAATGACCATCTGGATTACAGATGCAGTAGCCAGATTGTCTGTTGTGTCCACCAAGTGAGTTGTCTTACCCTGGGAAAAAACTGTCATCTGTCTGTCTTGCCCTGTAGACATGAGCTTTCTTCCAACCTGTCCACATGGATTTACTGGTGGCAAGGTCATCCCGTTCTCTGGAACGTCACTCACTTGCATTTGCTGGCTGCTTAGCAGCTGCCAAAATTTTTGGAACAGAACAGAACAGTGGCAAGGGGCTGGAAATGAGATAGTAAAACTGAAATATTTTCTCTTTGTTTCTGGTGCACATTCACCACTACTTAAAGAAAACAATACCTATTTATTAGCTGAATAAAAACTCTTTTCTCAGCTCTGTTTGTTAAATAGATGATGTCGGTTTTAGGGTGTTTCTCTTCTCAACTCCCATGCTATGAAACTCCTCTCCTTTTGTTTAGCAGAATAAGCAAATCATTGCAAGACCTAAAATCTTGTTAAAAAATGCACCAATTTGATTTGGCATTTAATTAACACATTTTTGTTTGGTATTACTGTGTGAGTCTTGACTCTACTTACAAATTTCCTTTTCATTTTATTAATGCACTTGTGCTTTGCTTTAGAGGGTGCCCAGAGAGTCCATAATCTATATATTTCTGCTATGTTTTTGTGGGTTTAGCATCATGCTATCGTTTATTCAGTAGAGGATTGTAAATATTTTTCTGAGTACAAAATTTAGAAGTTAATAATTCCTGAAGACTTTACACTGCTAAATGTTATCCTTGTGTTTGAAATGCACAATTCTGAATAAGCTCTGCAAAGTATTGTAGGCAGTGAATACATTAAGCACTTGCATTTTTTTTCAAAGCTTCCTTATATCCTTGTGAGCACATAGACAATTAAAATCTGAAAGGGGTTAGTGCCCCAGTTAACTTCAGATTCTGGAGAAAATAGTCCTTCCAGAAAAGGTTTCATCCCAAAATCTACAGGTAGGTAGCCTGGGGATTCATTCGTGATTGTCATGGTGAAGTGTTTTTGCTAATTAATTTTGCTAATGAGGTGATAAACAAACTAAGGGAGTCCTCTCCTTTTTAACACTGACTCAGATTTCATTAGTACTAGCTTGTCCGTGACAATTGCAGGTAAATCCCAGACAGTATTCATTGCAAACAGCAAATGCAAGGCACTGAGATGCTCTGACACCAATTTCAGCTCAAAACCTTGGCTGATCCTCGTAACTGCCAAGCTGGACATTCATTGAGATGCAGTGTGAGCAGGGAAGGCCATACCTCCATGTTACTGCAAACACATCACACAGCTTTGATGGGAATATGTTGTGAAGAACAATGAAGATATGGTAAGAGAGGAAGGAGAGAGGGATGCTCTTAAGGAGCTGGGAAATGTGGAATGCTGTGTATGTTCAGGGACATGCATTCATGCACAGGAGTTTGTGTGCTCTCTCTACATGCTAAACAGTTTTAGTGTTAAGTGTGTGCTTGAGTACCTCCTTACACTGGGGTTGTAAGAAGCATGGCTAAGAAAACAGAGAAGAAAGGAACAGTGAAAAGGAAATAAAAAAGGAAACCAAAAGAAAAAGGAAGAAAACCATGTATTTTTCACTCATTTACCTCATGGGCTGCTGATATAGCATATACATGTGTGTCTCTGTGTATATATAGATGTAGACAAGTGCATATGGTTAGGTATTCCGAAAACCTGTGTTCAGACAGAGCTTTTATCTTCATTATATGTAAAAGAGAACCAAGTATATGTACTTGAAAAAAAGTCTTGTGTATGGTATTTCATCTGGCATCATCGGAAAAGGTGTTTTCCAAGCAGATCAGAAACAGTTTGTGGCTCACTGTAGCAATTCAGTTTGGAGTAAATGAGCTCTTAATTAGGTGAGGGCTGATTTCTTGGCATTTGAGACTCTTTGAAACTCTCAGACTGCTCTTCATATTAAAAAAAAAAAAAAAGAAGGACTGATCTTTGTAAAAGTTCTTAGCAAGTGGCAGCTCAGTCTAGAGGAAAATAGGATCCAAAGCCACACATCATTGCTAAGAGAATGATGCAAAGGTGAATCAGACTCCATTTTGTACTTGATTAATTCCACTGAAACATTTGGCAGATACCAGCTCGTAAGATAAAAGTAGTATCCTCTAGAGTATAGGTGTTTTGTGAGCAAGGATATGACAGCTCAGACCTAGCCTAAAAATCATCCTCTGCCGTGGGAGGCATCACAAAACACATCAGCTTCCTTTTGAAGCTGGTTCATTTCTTGTCCTAACAGCAATGGGAAAGCTGTTTCTTAGCTTCATTCCCGTGATGGTTAGAAACTAAATAATTTCCTTCATTAACGTCTTCATGGCCTTGCTATTCCTGTGGGCCTGGTATAGCCACCTGCTTACAACACCATCTCCAGCTACATTGCTCAGCACACCCACCCCACAGAATGATCTCCAGTCCCCTGGCCCAAGTAACACAGGCTGGCTGATATTCAAGGCTAATCCTCTGTGGAGCAGAGGAGCAGATGAACCCAATCCACACCCTACAGCCCATACGGTACTCACGTATATCTAAAACACGACTGTTTCTCTCTGGGGGTGGTTTGGTTCATCATATTTATAAGTGTGAGGGCTGTGCTGCAGCACACAGATTGGTGTTTTCATGGCATGTAATAATAGAATTTGCATGCTCTGGCATATATGTGCTGGGAATTCTTGAGAGTTCCTACATTCTGTTTTGGTGGGAACTGGTTGATTTCTTCCCAAATAAGTAAATAAGCAGGTGAGGAGGCAATGAGCATAAAGGAAGAAAGGAGTGAACAGAACTATCCAAATGTAATGGTATCCATAGGCTTTAGCTTCATCTTTATTGACCCTTGCTGGTTATCACCATTTCTTTGGAGAGAGCAAAATCATATTTCATCCTAGGCTGAGTTTTACTAATCAATCTTCCCTTTTTCTGGATCATTCCATTATCCCTTCTTTATGAACAGGTTTAATGTATCTTCCTGAAATGTGAATTACTAAGATTTTACACAGTATTCCAGATAAAGTTTTGTATGCTGCTTAGTAAAAAAAAAAAATTTCTTTGCTTCATAGAAAGATCTTGAGTAACATAAGTAAATATTGCATTTATCTTTCTCATATTTGCCTTATTTACCTAGTTCATTACAAGCGTAGTCACAGTGTAGACATCTCAAACTCATGCACTTGTCTAGAATTCTTTCATAATCAATAAATAGAAATAGGTGATTAATCTCATTCTGAAGTAAAGATCTGGAAAAGGTCAGATCAATAATGTCTGGAAGTGCCTGTTTGTCTCCTTTGACTGCAAAAGCAGTCTGGCTTGAGCAGTGAGGGGAAATATGTCTATACTGTAGACATCTGAAGTTAGGTCAGATAAATCCCTGATTGATCAATACTGAGATGATCACACTCTATTTCCTCTTTGCTGTCACTAACATCTAAGGGCTCTTAAATTATAGGAATTATTCTTGTTATGAACCTGCAATTGCAGGAGCTTCCATATGTTGTATTAATTAGGGAATTCATGAATTTCTATTAGCTCAGTCCTCAGAGTCAATATAACATTTCTACTCTGTGGCACTCAAGTTCCCTTTCATAGTGATTGTGTCTCCAGTTTTATGTCAGCAGCCAAACTGAACTTGTAGGTTCCTACATTTTGTGCTATTGTCTGTGAAAGCTTTCAAACATTTGATTTCACACAGGTTTTTAAGAATGTTTAAGAATATTGTCCCTAAAATACAAATATCACCCTCAGTACAAACTGCTGCTGTCTCCTAGTTGGCTTCATTTTTTCCTTTACTGTACAATTTTAGCTAAAACTCAGCTTCTCTGTTAACTAATGGCAAGTGTAAAAGAAGATTAAATGATTTGGCAAAATTTAGGTAGATGGGCTACATCAGCTATATCTTAGATTAAAACTGAATTTTATTTTAAATAAAAAGTCAAGGAAGAAATATGCTGTTAATTTAAAAAATATTTCTTGGTAATCTGCTACTATATTTATGCAATTTCCAGTATATTTCTATGGAAAAATTTTATTTCCTTCTAACTGCATTATAAACTATGCACCTTCCTGAGACTCCTCCAATGGAACTGTAGTTTTTCCTTCTTAAAGGAAAGAGCTAGTTTGTTTGCTGGTCCTTCCTCATGTGTTACCTGACTTGACCAATTCCCTAAAAATCCCAGACATTAGACTGAGAATTTCTTGCGTCAATTCTTTGGCTATTATGGATTGTTTTCCTTCCTTCCTGTACCTTCTTCAGGTTGAATTCTGAGTTCCGTGTCTGTCTGGGATATAATTTCAATTGCAATGGTTTAATTTCTCATTGCCTTATTTTCTTCACCACTTCCCATTCAGCATTGATTTTATTGAAAACTGGGACAAAATATTCCTTTGCTACCTGGACTTTATATAGATAGTTTAATTTCCCCTCCAGCCTCAGTGATGAGGAACACTTTTTTTCTTCCCTTTATCTCTTCACGCTTATATGTTATTTGTATAGTTACACTATGGCAGTACTTATTTTGTCCCTTCAATTTTTCACCTTCTGTATGTATATATCTCTCAAGATATGTATAGTCAGTCTTTTTTTCAGTTGTTTGTGGAATCTCTGCTTACCTCTAATATCCCTTTTCAGGTATATGTAACAGGGTTTATCCTTGTTTGAATAATGAATGACAGGAAAGTTCATAAATTTGATGAAGATATTCCAGGCCTCACATATGAGGCTTTGAGTTCTTCAGACCAGTGGACATCACTCACTAATTACCTTAATTTTCCATAGTCTTCTTGAGTTAAAAACTGGATTCATAGATTTGTTTCATTTAAACTGAGTCAGTTTATCATTACTCAGTGCAAGGTTTCTTCTGTGATTAGTTCTTCTATAAAGCCTTTTACTGATTACCAAAAATAAGCCAAAAATGATGCATCAGATGGCAGGCTCCCTCTGCAGTCAGAGAGGAAGGACAGACAACTTCAGAGGATGGATCAGCCCGTGGAAGTCTGACTCTTGCTCTGGAAAGGCTGGGGGCAGCTTCTTGGCTTAGAGGCACTGTAGCTCACACAGGCTGGGCATCTTCCCTGGGTCGTCCCTCCGGAGGTTGTGTTTGGTGAGCTGCCACTCCCATGGGCAGGAGAGCTCTTGTATTATCAGTGACATTTGTTTCCCATCCTCCAAGCAGGCAGTGGGGCTCCTGTGGCCCTGTGACTCCCAGCAGTGTGCCATGGGTGTGGTATGCATGCACGTGTGTCTAAAGTGCTCCACACTTCACATGAGCCATATTCACGTTAATCTGAGCACACCGAAGCTGCAGGCCTGTGACACTGCTTCAGGATGTACTATGTGTCCTTGGTGCATTTGTGACACAAGGGAAGTCCATTTCACAAGACCCATGACTTCCTATTTCCTTGCACTATTTTGCAGAACTGAGGTATTGATGCAATGATACTATTAAGGTGTGATTCTGATGACTATGCAACAGAGCTCAGTGCCTTTACCATATTCCTCCTTGGTTTGGTTTGGATTTCACAAGCAGTCAAGTGAGACTGCAGATTTCTCATTAACAGCACTTGGTGAAGTGCATGATCCTTTACAGGTGCTACTGCAGAGTCTCCTCTTGCCCTTTCCCTCCTCTATACATATGTGATAGTATACTGAATCCTTATTTTTACTTCTCTTGAGCCACCTCTATCCTTCATTCATTTCAGCCCCTAGAGCAATTAACTTAATCAAGCCCAAATCCATTTTTTAAAAGTAAGGCATAATCTTTGGGGATAAATGTGACTATCCTGTCAATTAGGGAGTCACAGGTAGCTGATTTACCTTGTAACAGTGCTATTTTATTTTTTTCACTGGGACTTGTTTTCTCTTCCCTCTACTCTTTTTCTCACACTTTTTCTTCTTCATGGATTCACTTTTTTATTGCTGTTGCTTTCCTTTAAATTTCACTTATCCCCAACCCTTTTGTTTTCTAATGTATTTCTAAGAAAAAAATCTCTGTATTAGTGGTCAGATTAAATCCCATGGGGTTTGACCAGATATAAATGGGCAGTGATTAGTTCTGTTGTGAATCCTACCAGCTGCAATGGTAGCTATAAGAGCTGTGTAATGTCCAGGCGGATGGCTTAGGAGACCCCCAAGTCTGTCACTGTATGTGTATCTTCAGCAGTCCCCCAAAAGAAAGGAAACAAGTAAAAGTAAACCTGGCTACCACTGGTCTCAGTGCTGAAAGATATGTCACTGCCTTGAAAGTGATAAATCCCAGGAATTTGCAGATTCTTTTTGTTCTGATATATGAAAGAAGAAAATAAAAGTTGTTTTGCTACAGGAAGTGCTTGACTTTATAAAGTAGCTTACAGTACTGCTGTAGTGCAGTGAACTATGTAATCTAGCAAACTTCATTGTTCCCAAGGTGCAATTTTAAGGATTTCAGCAACATTTTTGGTTTCAGTTTATGCCCCACCAGTCAGAAAATGTATATTTTCCTGGTCTAGAAGTAGAGGTCTTGCAAACAAAGGATTTTCATTCCTGAAGCTGAAACAGAGAATGTGGTCCCAAGCCTACTACACTCTTGGGAAAAAAAAAAAAAAAGTTACATTTTCACAGACATTCAAGCAACAGAAATTTTTTTGAAAATTTAGCATGGAGCTTCTAAGTTTCTGGTTCTCAGTTCTGGATGAATGTTCCTTGGAAGTTTTGACATTCCCGACCTTAAACCGGTGCAGATGATGGAGCTGCCTTAGAACTTCGGTCTCTGAAATTCTAAGCCAAATTCCCTTGTGCTTCAGTGGAAATTCATTGGAAGTAATATATATCTGTGATCCAATGCCTTTTCAAGAAATAAAAGTCCTTTCTGATACAAACCTATTTTAGTGAGAAATGCTGAACTGGTGCTAAGTAAAATACTAGAAATAACAAAAATCCCACTGAGGGAATATTTGGTAAGTATGCAAATCTGAAAGTGAACGGAATAATAGGGTGCAGCTGGCTCTTAGTCTTATATTTGACTGTTGCTGTTCACATTCAGTACAACAGCCGTGCATGGGGGAGGAGTGTTAACACGATATTCAGTGAAGGCTGCATGGCGTGGGTGTATCACAGTTCCAGGAAGAGCCTGAGGTTATGGTTTACAGAGTTCACGCCAACTCTTCATTTTAAAGTGTAGTGGCACACTGTAAGTCTACTGCTGACAGAATGAAGTTTTACTGATGCTTGACATGGTGACTAAACTATTAGGCCCATCCAAGCTCAAAATATAAAGCTGTTTTCTGACAGCTTATCAGAAAACAAGACTAACTGCTCTTCAGCTGAATATTTCTAAACCTCTCATTCCTCAACCAATATCAATTCTCGTGACACACATTTTGAAAATCCACTTATGTACTTCACTTTGTTGAGGAATTCAGGCCTGCTTTCCATACAGAGGAAGCCTGAACACTTTTATTATTTTATCAAATATCTCAAATAATTTGCTATTGGCTATTTTTTTTTAAACTTACAAGTTTCAGGCAATCTCTAGTACCACTGCTTGAAAATTTAAAGCAGAGTGACTGATGCATAAAAAGTGTACTAGCAAAACACATCCTGCATTGTCAGAGAGTAGGTTTTTCCCATATCTTGCATCTTTCATTGCTACATTTGATTCTTTTCTGTGAAATGCATTTAATTAGTCTTGAAGCTCTTATGCAAATCAATCACAAAACTCCTTTTTGTTACACTGAGTGGAAAAAAAAATCTTTTCTATTATACTTTTCTCTAGATAGACTATTATATATAGTATACATAATGAAAAAAAATCTTAGCTATGAAACTTTATTTTCTCTGCAGATGACTTAGAACGTGTTTCTCATTCCTCCTGTTGACAAGTTTGGTGTCTTTCTAGTTGTTAGGACCTTTGAAACTCTGTGTCTCTATTTAGATTGGTAACTATACTAACACATACAATGAGCTATAAAACCAGTAAATATTTCATTTCATGAATGAGACTCCTTTAATATATAGCCAATGTTCTATATAACCAGTATGTCAACATCCATTTTGTAGGGAAATAAAACATTTTAAAAATTGTGTGGGGGGAGTATTTAAATATTGAAAATTGAATTCTTTGCTTTTATTCAGAAACCATAAAATATATTTCTCCTTAGATGCCTTTTTCAGAAAGATGAATTGCAGTTATTCACACCAAAATACATTTGAACAAAAAAATAGATTTTAATGCATGGCGTGGAATCTACACTAGGGAATTTGTGAACCTAAATACCCTACTGTTTGGCCAAAACCATAATTGGTGTCTGGAGGAGAGGCCCTTCCAGAATCCAGTCACCATATTTCTTTTCATGGCCTCCATTTTAATCAAAATTTCCTACAGTCCAGGTTACTCATCATGTGATCATAGGTCTTCTAATTTATTTCATCTTGGGCTAGTATAATACAATATTTTCAAATCTCCAAGAAAGAGCAGCATAGCAGCTTTCTCCCTTCTACTTTCTATAATTTTTAATTTGTTGATTATCTTTTGTTTGGCAGCAAAATTGCAATCATATATGTAGAAATGGAGTATTTTTTTAATAAATTATTTTTATAATATTCAAATACTTAAGCATTGTCTGGCATCTTATTACCTCCCCCTCTCCCTAAACCCATTTTTGTGAGCTCTACACCTCTGTCAGCATTCATATTCTTTCATTATCCTATATTTGAGAAAGCTGTTTTTCTTGAAACATACATTTTAAATTAAAAATTTCACTTAAGCTCAGAAGGCTTAGGTATGCGTCACCATGTACAAGCCTATTTTTTTAATCCTAAAAGTCGTATTGAAAAGCAGGTCTGGTATAGAGAAGAGTGTGGATTTAATCAGTTAATTGTGTGGTTACACTGTTCATAATCACTTCATTTGCTTTTAATGGCAATGAGATGGATATTTCCAAAGGAGTCTTATTGTCCTCTGTGTAAATAACTAATTGCTTTGTTATTAAATACTTAAATACTCAACATGCTCTGTAAATGCAATCTGCATGTGAAACCAAATCCCCATACTCCACCCAATTCTCATTTCACAGACAGACACGTAGTTGCATCCAAATAGTGCCCAGGATCACCTTCCGGTAAATCTGAAGTAATTCCTTTCCCCAAGGGATGAATACTCTGACTTTCAGTGATTATTGCAATGTGTGCTGATTACTTTACTTGATTTAATCTATCTTTCTATTCACACAGTTGAACAGTCAGCTTATCTTGGAAGGTGCCAGGACTGAATCTAGGTGGGCTATAAATGCTACTGCTTGTTGCTTCATCTGAGACTGATACAAGCAAGCATGAGCAGTTCCTCCTTTGATCTGAATCAGACAGAAGTTAACATAGATGTCATCCAGTACATACATTGCTTGGAAACTGATCCACTGATTCTCCTACAGCAGAAAACATGTTCGGAAACAGATTTCTCAGGGTTCAGGTTTCCTGTTTCTCCCCAGAAAAGCAGTTACCTGAGTGCTCTTGTTTAATCTACTTTCACCCAGATCATCAGGCTTTTGCATTACTCTATTAAATGAAAATCAGTCCAGAAAAGGTAGAAACATCAGCCTAGCAAACATCAGATCATAGGTGGCTGCAGTGTGGAGATCCAAATCTGATCTAGTCACATTAGGCATTCTGTATTGCCAGTGTGGAGAAGTAGCACTTTGGAGACATGATTCATCTGGCCCATATTCAGCGTCTACTGTAGGTTAAGATGAATCATACCCTAAAAGTGCCTATTTCTTTGTACTGACTATGAGGAGAGCCTTGAGAATGGCTCAGTTGTAGACAGCTACATTCGCTTTTGTTGCGAGTCCTAGATAGGCTGGGTAATTGCTAATGTATTGAATTACTAAGATGGAAAGATTCTGCGTGGGAAAAATACAAAAGAGTGCTCTTACAGGAGAAGTAATGTCAAGGGGGGTGCATGCCAAGTTGAAGCAATGGAAGAAAAGCAGAACCAGTGAAACAGTACTTGAGGGCAGGAAAGTCCGAGTTCAACTGGTGTGCAGATATGACTATATCCCCATAAAACAATTTAATTCAGAATACATAAAGCTATCAATATGAGATCTTTATATCTGTTTTATACTTATTTGGGCATCTTACTTCAGTCTAGATTTAATATGGTGCTCTGGACTGAACACCCCTGAAATGAATATGTTTCTGAGCTCACCAAAAAAACTGTTGGTTGACACTGCCATATCCCTCTGAAGGGCAGCAACCCATTTAGTGTGTACTGTAGCACAGCCCCAGAAAGGATTTGGTTTGTAAACACTAAAACCCTTCTGTGAATTCAGCCAATGTGCAATAAGTGGGGATGACTGAGAGAGTTATTTCAAGAATGCACAACTGCTCTAAACCAATATGCTAATGTAAATGCAGCCTAAGACAGTTTGCATATAAAATTTAAAATTCTAATGAAATAGTCCTTTAGACATAACTGCCTAAAATCCTGATAGAACTGATGTAAAGTACATAACTTTGCGAGCTGCCAGATCATCAATTCACTAGATGAACTGAGGAGGACAAGATTTTCCTCTAGAAGTCTTTGCTGGCACTTCTGACTCTATGTTGATTATATGGGGCATGTGAATAAAAATCTAGGAGCCTCACACCCACCCTGGCAGTACACAGGAAGGTCTGGTGGGAGAAGAAGCAGGAGTAGGACTTTCTGTAGGGAAGTATGTACACCGTTTGAGGTTAGGTCATGACTGGAGACTGAAGAGCACTTCATCGACAAATGTTGACCAAAACCAGAAGGCAAGTAGGAGACAGGTGCAAAGAATGAAGAGATGAGCTGGGAAGTGTGAACAAATTAATTTAAATTTGAAATACTCTGGAGCTAAAGTACAATTTTACATTAGGCACAGGACAAAACAATACATATGGAGAATTGTGTTTGCATTTGTACCTCATTGTCCGAACCTTCTGTTGCTATGGTTTTGCACCACCTGTCTGCTATCAAGAATTGTTTACCTCTTTCAGTACTGCGCTGGATTATTTAGGTGGTTATCTCAGCATGATAGATTGAGTTACCTCTCTGGCTTCATATGCTGAGAATAAATTCTGTAAAAGTCCTTGCTGAACCATTGTGATGTTCCTTTATATCTGTTCTTTTAAATTAAAAATTATAAAATATTTCTGTTTTTTTCACAAAATTAGAAGAATGGTGAGTGCAAGGAAATCCATTAGCATGCAGAAAAGGGCCAAACATGAAGAAGAAGCCAGGTTTCTTTGTAACTTCACAAAATAATATTTTGGACCAGTTATAACACACTAGAAATTATTTTCACTCGTGGTTAGAGCTAGTGAAAATTGGGATCCACCTTTTCAGGTGGTGTGGAGCAATGTATTTTTATAAGCTTTAGTTTAACTGCTTTCATCTTCTAAATTCACTTACAGAATGACACATGCATTTCAAACAGCATACCATTATCTTAGCCTTGGTAAGGCAATATGCCTAAGATGGGGATGGATTCTTGTGCAATAGCTGAGCTCAACTGTCTGCTAAGTTCCATTCAATTATATTTGCAGAAGTCTATGAAAGGCTGTAGAAAATCTCATCTCTTAATCAAAAACAATTTGATTGTATGCAAGGGGCTCATTGGAGCTCTGAATCACTCATAAATGTTGATAGGATACAAATGGCAATGATCTTCCAAGTCCAGCTGGAGTTTGTAGACATAATAGTTGGAAGTAATGTTTCTTTACATGTAAGCTGAATGCATTTAAGTAACAAGTATTGACAGACAACAGGTGAGAAAACATATTCTGGTTTTATACATTTCATTAAAAAACAAAAGGCTGTATTTTCAGTCCTAGCACTTTTCTCCTCTTAGGTATTATGACTTGATTTCACAAAGGGTGTAAACATGAGGAACAGGAAGCTTAGGCAGGGCTTAGTCAGAAAGAGAGCTCCTGACTCTGAGAATTCAAAACAAATAATGTGTCATCTTCAGCTCTGTATGACAGCCCCATGAGCAATTGAACGTGTGCTGTTTATCTGATCCTCCATTCTTCTGCGTGTGAATATCACTGTTTACACCTTCAAAAAATCTCAGGCTGGCCTTGATATGCACAGATCTACTGCAGAGCTGAGCCTCTTCATTTGGCCAGAAGTTTATCAAACCTGCAAATCTTCAGTGTGAAGAGAAATGTGATGCATGGACATCAAAGGGGTATAGTTAAGTTCTAACCTACCTGAGGCAGAAACTGTGTCCAACTGGGGTAAAGTCCCATTTCAATGCTCCTGGAGAGAGAGAGAATGCACTGGATAAAAACTCCTCTCTCACCAAACAAATCAGAAATCTATCTAAATCCTCCCCTGAAGGGGCCCAAACAGCTCCAGTAGCTGCTCCAGCCCTTGCCATGAGATGGCTGGAGGAGATTAAGACGGAGGACAGTGCAGAGGCTGAATTATAAAGAAGGACTTGATGTTGGACCTGTTGGTATAATCCTTGTTCTCCTCTCGGGATGATGGTTTGTTCTCGGGAGGGTCTTTAGGCTGGTTCTACGCCCCTGGGGGAGGACCAAGGCTGCCAGTCAGGCCAAATTTCTAGAAGGTTCCCCCGTTGGCGTCGAATAATTGGTTCTTATTTGATTGATGTGTTTCCCCCCCCCCGCAAGTGTGACGTGGTTGGTTAATGATGTTGTAATGCTTAATTTCATTGGTTCCCTTGGTTGACCCCTCCCTGGTTCTATCTGTGTATAAAAGATCTTGTCTGCTTAGAAATCCCCGGAGATCTTCCCTCACCCTCACCTGGAATAAACCTGTTTGCCTACCCTTCTTGGTCTCCCTCTCTCTCTCGCCACTCCTCTCTCCCTCGAAAGCCACAAGCCGCCTGCCTGTGTTCGGTATCATTGGAGGTGTCGACACCCAGCGGAAGGGTGCTTCCTTTGGGACCCAGCGGACTCGAGGTGCGAGGTCCCTTACTAGGATCCGCCCTTCAGACGCGGAGCCTGTTCGCCCTTGCCAGCGGTCACAGGGTCCGATCCCTGGAAGCGGCGTCCCTCCCTCTGCTCGGAGGCTTTCCACCTCTTGGATTATAAACTGTGCTTGGCTAGGGGACGCGGCACTCCCCTTTGCAGACATCTTAGTTATTTCTGAAGAGTATCTTGCCTAAACATTCCCACCAGAATTTTTAAGGTACTTCAGAAGACAAAGCAAGGAAACATTTTGTGTGGAAAAGGTGTCAAACAGGGCTTTGAAAACAGATACCTCTCCTTGTCAAGAAGGGGTGGTCAGTCTGATCTTAGGTTTCTTTGTATCTGAAAAGGAGCAAAAACACAGATACAGGTAAACCAGAGGTTAAGCCTTGTTGTTTAGTATGGCTCAGTGGTTTCTGGAATCAGAGGTAGCAAACTGCAACTGACACTGTGAAATTGAAATCATAATGCTCTACAATTAGTGGCAATAACACTGGGTCACAAGACAAGGGAAGGGTTTCTTTGTACTCCTTCATGGCAAGTGACAGAAGCTCTTCATAATTTCAGGATAGAGAACTGTGGAAAGCAAATTTCAAACTTAGTATATAAATCTGCATGGTATACAGCCTGACCTATTGGACAAAAGCAAATGAATAAGTCCCACTGAGCCCTTGCTACCCTCACAGAGCTACACAGAAACTTGTAGATTGAAAAAACTCTAATCAAGCATGAAAGATTTAAATTCATGAACTTTTCATCCAAACTTTTTTTGTTTTAGCCCATTTCCTTAGAAGGTGTAGTTTCTTCTACTATTTAGCAGTTCAAAGTCACCAGATCCTTGCGAAACTTAATTTATTATTTCTTTTAGAAAGAAATAGGATATACTTAAAAATAATTATTGCCATGAAGAATAATTTTGACATTGAAATACTATATAGGTCTTTAAATAAAGTTTGTACAGTCAATGAACAGTTCTCTCACAACAGAAATTTAATATTTTTTTCTTCAGCTTTATAGAAGTTAAACTGCAGGATCAAAGCAGTCCCCTCTGGCCCTAAATTCACTATATCTCTGCTGATTTAAATACCATTTTCCATTAAATAAACAACTGCTTACCCATTGTGTTTTTTATGGCACTAATACATATGGAATACAAGAATTATCTTAAACTAATCCCTGGAGTTTAATATTTTTTAATAATTTGCAATCAGTTAATTGTTTCCTTGGGACTGAATTACAGGATTTAATTTCACCAGTTCAGATTAGTATTAATGGCTCTTCCAGAAGAATTTGAATCCTCCCTTCTTGTATTCAGTCAATGAGATTCTCAACCTTGTTTCTTTTAAAATAATCTGTTTCAATTATCTTAGTTTATTCTTTAAAATGGAATTCTGAAATAAAATTATTTTAAATTATTTTTATTTCTATAGGTTGCTTTGTGACAACCCATGGACAAAAGTAACCTCAAAAGGTTTTAATGTCACTACACCTTTTTCTATTAAGCAGGTTTTTTTCTATCCAGCCCTCTGCTGGAGTGTTCGGATGACAGTTCTTTGTAAATAAGAATTTGAGATATAGAACGTGGAACACCATCTTCCTTTTCACTTTAATAGTCAACATCCTATGAATCTCTGGGATGGTCATTTTTATTCACTTATCTTCTGTATTTTCATATAATATGACCATCATCAAGGTATTTGTGGGATCTCGGGCTCAGTTTATTAATGTTTTCTCATGGACTAAGTTTTGTACTGAAATTCTATGAGGTTCTCCATTTTTAGCATTATCTAACATGGATTTATCATTGCAATTTTCCAAAATCTTACTTCTGAGAGAAAGTAAGCACTTCAGCAGACAATATCTTCAGTTCTGGCAGTGTAGGAGCATCTTGTTGCTATGCTCCAACAGCAGATAAACATTTTTGCATTGTCAAGGCCTGTCTGTCATTGAGAAGTCCTGGGATAACATAATCCAAATCATAAAAGACAAGGATGGGAAGAGTGATAGACAACACTTCCATGAGGGAAACCCAATCTTATTTTAGTACTCCCGTTATATATGGAGAGAGGTACACCAGAGGTAAAACCGATCTTTGATGGAGAACAAATCTTTGAATAAGATTTTGCCAGATTTTCATGACTCTACACTTGTGCCACAGCTGGCCTGCCTTGGTGACAGGCATTTCTGCACTGGTGGCCATCGAGGGAGCGAGTTCAGCAGGGGTTTTGTGCTATGTCCAAACCAAGGTGCTAGACTGGACCTGCTGAACACAGAGCAGAATTGTCTACATAGGACCCTCAATGCCATCAATGTGCCATCCACATGCAGCTGGTCTGTCTCCAGAGAGACAGGTAAAAGAGTTTCTGGAAGTTATTCCTGTATGTAGGACTGAAAATTTATAACATTTTCTTCAGTTTGGGTTACTTTTCTAAGAAAGGTCAGAAGGAATAAGGGATGTTTTTTTTTTAACCTGGGACAAATTGGGATTCCTCGGCTGTTTAGGTTTTTTTATATTTTGTGTTTTTATCTTCCTTTTTTTCTCTTCAGACTATGGAGAAGACATTTCTTCAAACCCTTGGAAAGGCAGTTAATAATTTGGAGATTCACTTGCTTGCTCTTGTTTTATGGAGATGCATTATTATTAGATTGTTTGTCAGATGTCTATCTTCCTTTGAGTAATCTGTCTCCATCTGTGGCCTTAAGAGGCCTTCTGTGTGCACTTAATCTGTTCTGACCCAAATAAATTATGACTGAGACTAACAAGGCCTCAATAAGGGAGGATAGCTAAAGACTGTGACTGGAGTGCTCCTCTTCTGAAATCACTTCAGTGGGACAGATTGGTCTGTAAGTTTGTCTTTTGAGAAGAGGTGGGTGCAGCTGGACAGTCTCCAGTGCAGGCTGCTGACCTGAGATCTCCCTGTGGCCAGCAGTCTGTCTCTGTGGGGCCAATACATTTTACAAACTGTACAAACAGCAAACAGTGTAACTACTTGACAACTTTTAAATATTTTTGCTTTGGATGATAACAAGAATGTTTTGCATTTGTTAGCACTTGGTAGCTCTCTTGACTGTGTCAGCTAGAAAAAATTAGTTTACTCTTTACTAGGCACAAGTGCCAGGGGACCACTTACTATTTCTTTGGGGAGGAAAGCTTTTCACCCAGTACTGATCCTGTTTTTCACTGCCTTCTTCCAGGAGAAGAGCTGTAGCTCATGAGTGGAGAATGTTTGGCCAGGGATAGAAAAATGTAACAGGATATTAGAAAATATTCTCTTGCATTTTTCTAGCATTCTCAGTTTGTGAGTGTTGGTATATGTTTCTTTAGTTGATGTATGATGTACCGTGTTCTATGAAAGTGGAGGAAAAAGAGGGGAAGGAAAGGAAACAGGACCTCTGAGTTCCATTTCTTTGCTGTTTGTGAGAAACAAGGAGAGACTAAGTGCAAATTAAAGTATTTTAAGTGCCAGGTGATAGGGTAATCCAGAAATTATGTCAATTTATATGAATGAGGGAAAGGAATCATTGTTTGCAGAGGAAAAAAACAATGGAGGGAAAGTCTATACAAAAACTTTCTAAAATAGGAAGAAGGATATGGGCAGAACAGGAAAAAGGTTAATCCAGAATCTTCTGCTCTCTCCTAAGCCATGCCACTGAAGGATAGGTGAGGAATTCATGATGAATCCTGTAGCTGGATGTGTGTATATGCCCTTGGCAGTCTAGCAGTTTGTTAGTACAGACTATGCACAAACTTGCCACTGGACTGGGTAGGAATCCTCTGGCCTGTATGGTCTTATTGGAGGCTGTGTAGCTTATAAAGGTTCCATTCTACTCGTATCAAGTGTGCAGAAAGAATCTTGATGATGTTTTCCACAAAAAACAGTGAACTCTTCTCACTGACAAGGTCCTAAGCCAATCAAATGCACTGTGACAAATGTCTGTCAGAACCTGAAAATATTGGTGCATGCTGTCTAGGAGTGAAATGGTCAAAAGGGCATAAACAACAAACAAAAATTCTTGGTTTATGTTGTTAGATTGGCTTGAGATGCAGATATTGGTATTTTCTTTCACATAAGAAGTTGTGTTGATCCTTGTTAGTCACAAAAGGAGGACAGTGCCAGAGATTTGAAACAGATTGGCAATATGAGCATGGCTGGTGAAGACAATGTAAGCAACTGGCCTACAGTGGGGAAGCATCGCTGTACGGTTATTATAAACCCAGAGAGAGTCAGTGGAAGACTGTGGGGGAAGTCTGTTCTTTTGATAGTCTTGGAATGGCTGAATATGGTATTCTTATGGAACATGGCAGTGATGCCTGAGTTGTCATAAATCCTGTCAAGGATGAAGCAGATGGAGAACAGCCTTGCAGAAGCTCCTTGATAATGAAAGCAATACAAGATTTGCTAACTTGGGATTGTAAAGCCCCATCTCTATAAATGTCTGATGTAGCTGCATTAGTGAAGCTAATGATCCTCTGAAGGAAGGATCCAGAAAATAGCGGTCTGCTTCCCTAGATATGTCACCCTTTCGTGGCAAAGGGCTGTCTAGGTGGAGATCAGCAGCCCTCTATGTGCATATGTGTCTATGGGAAGGTGTGGTTTCACGTGTAAGTGCTCATGAGATACATCCCATACAAGTTTAAAAAAGATGGCTGATATTGGCACCAGTGTCCTGCAGTGTTTAAAATGTGCTTCTGTGCTATACAGGAGCTGAGAAGTCTCTCATGTTCATTCTGGTCACAGCATTGTGACTTATGAGAAAAGGCTACATCTTGGTGATCCTGCCATGACCCAATCCTCCTCCCTCTCTCTTCATCCCCATCCTTCCAAGATTTAGCTAATCAATTTTGCTACCACAAGATTAGAATGAATGCTTATCTGTGCAGGTGGTACATGTTTTATGGATGAGTCCAGTGTGGTGAATTCTGGAAGGGTTGTGAGGTGGTGGGTGCTGTGCCAGCAGGTGGCTCATGCTCTGTGAAACAGGGACATATTGGGATATAGTGGAAGTTCCAAAAGGTCTGCAGTACAGAGGTAAACAGAAAAGCCTGGGAAGAGGTGTCCTTGCTGGGATAGGATATTAAGAGAGATGTATCCCTCTTAAAATGTTTAAGTCAAAGCAGAATTAATTGCATAAATTTATGCATCAACTATATAATTGTTCTTTCTTACGTTGAGCTGACTTAATCATAGATAAAACTTCGTAGCTCTCAACTGCAGTTTAAATATCATCAAGAGGATAATGCTATTTCTGAAAGTGCCTACTTAGATTTAGATTAAAAAAATAAAGCTCTGATCATAAAGTCAAAACCTAAATGAATATGTGGGTACAAAATATCTACCACATCTTGCTACTTCTTTAATATTCATGTGACAACAGAGTACCTCTCAAATTTCAGTAGTCCTTGCATTCTGACAAAAAAAATTTCCAAGTCTAGGTTATGAATTCCTGCAAAATTATATTTATTTCAGCCCATGGCATGACACTTTTTGATAATATCAGAGATTTAAACCTCATTGTCTTTAGAAAATTTATAATATGATATCCAAATGGGACAGTCATCTAATAAGCAGCCTATTTTATTCTTACATTTTCTGTTACTACTGATCAGATTCAGTTTGTGTGCAGTACAGAAAACAGACCACTACTGAAAAAAGAACAAAAGGCAAATCATTGTAAAATCTGAACTGCCAGAATTAGGCCGTCATGTTACAAAGTGGTAATTCTTTCTGACAGCCTCAGCTGTACCAATCATGACATTCGGCAAATTAGCCAGGCCAAGAACAAATAAAAAGAAGAAACAGGTGTGAAACCAACTTCCTGCCTCCCAGGATAAATACATTGTTCACTGAAGGGCAATGCACCTGCACTATTGTTTCTAGTTGGCAATGGGGGGGGGGGGGGGGGAAGCTTTTAAGTGCAAATACACTTGAGACTTGATAAAGACAAGAGACTTCTCTATAATTTCAGTATAAACGGGCATTTTCTTTCTTGATCGTTTTTATTAAGTTAACTCTTTGAGGAGACATTTAAACTGTAGTTTGAATAAATTATTGCTCTGCAAGGGAAGATGAAGTAGAGCTGAACATAAGCCTTTTCTGGGCTTTTCAGAAAAATGAGGGGGACCTCACTGTTTGCTTTCTGATTATGACCTTTCTTCTTAAAGTCACCCTCATGGCTGAATAGCACCTCAGTGGGGTGAGATGAAGGAGCCTGCTGCCATCATCTAGCTGAGCCCTTGTGCGAATCCCTTCCCAACCAGTTGTACTACACAGTGTTTATTTGCAGAAATTAGAAAAGATGTAGAAGAGTAGGAGACAAGAGAAGAGCATCAAAAAGGCTGTAGTCTTCATACCTTAATTGAATATTTTTTTTTTTTTTGCTCTGTCTTGAAGTTGTCCTTCTACCTTGTTGCTTGGGAGCATTTTATTCATGATTATTGCAATGGGCAGACAAAGGAATGAGAAGGTGAGAAACTGTGATTTAAATTTAAGAACAGCTCATTTCTACAAGCCAAGAATCACGAACTAGTGAGACTTCTTTCTCAGATGTTTTCTCCACTGGTACAGGTATGATTCTTGGACACGCATTTTAATAAATCATTCTCTGCATGTGGGTAGATGCAGAACAATACCATAACTGGAAGGCTGGTATCCCCTGGTATTCATGGTTGCTTTAGGAAAGAGCAAGGAATAAGAGGGTCCAGCCTCCACTGATGATTGGGGTTTTTTTGTCCCTAGTGCAGATGGTTTAGCACCTCTGCATTGGCAGAGAGGGAGTGGGTATGGAGTACCACATTGAATAGGTATTTCCAAGAGGCAGGACAGCTGTGGAACAGTTCCTAGCTTTCCTGGGGCAGCTGCTGACCCTCACTGCCTCGAAAGGCCATAGCTCCTCTGGCGCTCTGGGACAGACTGACACCTGCAACAAGGGCTGTTTTACAGGAGCACCTGTGTCTGAGGAAGTGCAGCAGGTTAAATTTCTGTCATTCTCATGAATCCCTGGGAAAAGGACAGGAAACAGTGGTTTCACAATTATGAGAATGGGAGAGGGTCCAAGAGAGGTAGATAAGAAGCCTTCTCATGTTGACCTCAGATTGTCCCCAGATTTGTTCGTAACATCACATACAACATGTTCTGTTTGCTGTTGTTTGGTGCCTGGTTTGTGGTGATGTTACTCTGAGAGCTGACCAAAGTCTGAGCAAAACTGGTTCCTCATGCACTCTGAACACAGACCAGTGAAACTGGAGGATGAAACGATGTAATAGAAATATTTCTGTTCCTGAACTGTAGATTTGCTAAGTGAGCATTTCAGTACAGGATATTTTATTAAAGTAAATGGTGCCTCCTAGCAGATGAGTACCTCCTCAACCTTCTACTGCAGCCCTGTCATCCTTAACTACAAGGTTATCCCTGTGACAAAATGCTCAGGGAAATGGGCACTCTTTATGTCACATAGGCCGGCCATAAATTTGAAACAATTTAAGGTCAGAGAAAGAAAGATGTTTCTACAGTGATGTAAAAACAGTCTGTGATGCATTAGGTGATGGGGCTAGTATAGGTATCACTAGTAATCATTGCTACTATTTGAATATTTTATGGATTAGGAATTGAGGACTACAGGATGTCAGTGCTACTGTGAGAGTTTTCTCTAGCTAAGGAAGAGAACTGTAAATGGGGAGACTGTAACAGCTTTACTTGAGGTATTCTTCAGAATGAGTTGTACACTTGCAGTGAATATTAGTGCTTGTTTGCACAGGAATTTCTATTTTTTTGTAATTATTTCTGTGAGAAATATGACAAGAAAAACCTTACTGAAGTTCTGTGAGTGAGCACAAGCACTTGCATCGTTTTAACATCTGTCACCAAGCTGAGCTGATAATGGTGACTGCTATTATGGCATCTTCCTCCCCTCCACACAAGGCCATCTGGGATTTGTGTTATGTAAGAGGATTAGCATTTTTGCTTTCCTCTGTTATTTAAAGTATTTCTCAGAACTGTTTTTTGAATTATAATAACAACAACAACAGTAATTGGTCTGTTTTCTGTAGGGCTTTCTGAAAGGAGAAGTTGGGAATTCTAAAGCTACAGCTCTTAAAGTGAACACCTGGACTCGCCATTTGGGTTTGAATGGGCTTCACTTGAAGCAGGATTTTTCAAGCTGTGGTGGATAGGACTGATGGAAGGCTGATATCACTGGATGAAATCAAGGGTAAAGCATAAATTATTGTGAATGGATCAGTTCCAGCAAGGAAACCATTGTAATTTCCGTTTCCTCTTCTCAGACATGATTATTCATCACAGTGGTTTTAGGGAAAACCTCAGCTTCAAATCCTATCTCATAAAATTGTAGTAGTGGCTGGTAACATTGCCTGTTAAGAGAGCCTGAAATGTATCATTTTCTGACCCTGGCTTGGGTTACTTAATGATTTCCGAAGATTGAATTATTTGGGCTCAAATTTCTAATATTGAGTGTTTCCTTAAGACCAAAAATTTTGAAAAGTTCTAACCAAAGTATGCACCTTTTTTCAGAACTTGATAAGAATAAAAATAAATAATTTTTACCGTGAAAAAAAGTAGTTCTTAAAATTTGTTTGTCAAATTCACATAAATTGGAACTAGGAGTACTGAAGGCAGGATTAGGAAAAAGTCATTTTAGATATGTGACAATTTCTGTGTTTTAAATAGCTGTATATTTGAAAAATATCCCTGTAATGGAACCCTAGTGTGACCACAGAGTTTGGGTTTGGGTGTTCATCTTTTCCTTAAAGTAAATATATTAAATTTAAAATAAAAACCAAAAAAACAAAAAAAAAGTAAATTCTCATTGCAGGTGTTGGAACAAATGTTGTAACAATTAGGTCTTCTGACTGGGGGTGTAATAAAAGTACTAAGGGTGGTATACAAATCACACTATACACAGTAAATTCATAGACTCACACTGGAGAAATCTTGGACTGTAGCTGAAGACCCCAAGGACTCCATGGACATTGTCTATACTCCAGTCACCCACACATCTTGACAACCTCACACATAAGATACATCTGCATCAGGACTTACTATACACTAGGAAAGAGTACATGACTGCTTTTGGTTGGGTTT
>VXAC01000781.1:162494-237907 GCA_013399225.1 Rhipidura dahli | reverse complement strand
TTTTTTTTTTTTGTGTAAATGCTGCTCTCCTGCTGGTGTGGGAGCAGTCTGGTAAAAGCAGCAAGGAAACAGTCAAGGAAACCTCTGGGTGCTGGAGCTACAGCTGAGAGAATAAGAATGAAGAGTGAAGACAGTGATTTTGGGCCTGGGAACTCAGTACTGGCGTTACCGTGCTGGTGCTGGAGCTTGGAGGGGAAATCTGGGGTGGAAGCAGTGATTGACTGCAGCAGGAGATGGTAACTGAGACTAGGTAAGGTTGGGGGCTGATGCTGGAGCAAGGAGATGGGGCACGGGGAGGGGGAGCAGCGGGTGGCAGCTCTGTGCGTATCAGCATTCACTCCCTTGAAGCCTGCAGAAAGCCAGAGAATCCTGAGCCTTATCACTTCTCTGCTGCCAGCAATTGTCATAAAAATCTGCTGCTATTAATGGTGAGTACATCAAGCTGGCTGTGCTGGGTCAGACCACCTAACCCAAAATCCTGTCTCCTCAGCAGTAATCGCCTGGGGGAGAGTACCAGAACAGACCCACAAAGTGTAAGTGGATGCATTATCAGCTACCACAGTTTTTTCACTTAGAAGATGTCTCTGCAGTAGATATAAATTACTCCAGCAGTTGCTGACTCACAGAAAAGTCAAAGTAGTGTAACACAATGGCCTTCCTTCCTTTTCATCTGGCTAAGTAGAAGAGCATTAAGGAAGCACACACATAAACAGATGTGCTGATGGTGTGTGCTGAAGCAGAGGTGAGAGGAATGCTTCCTTGCTGCTTCTGTCCAGGCTCTTTTCCCACCCACAGCTATGCAATCACACATTTTCCAGGAGAACTCAGACCCAGTCGGTGCTGAAACCACCTGACACCTGAGATGAACTGATGCAGCAGGAGGGCCTGTCATCTGCTATGGCCATCCCCAGAGTTAGAAATTTGGAAGAGAGAAAGAAAGTCTTGGGGTGAATCAGTAGCATTTTCCCTGAGTGATTGGATTGTGTCACTGCCCCAAAGACCTGTAGGCCTAGGGAAGTCATTTAAAGGTGGCCCTTCAGGGGTGGACACTGTCAATTAGATTAATCTCTCCTTACTTTAGAGGTCTGAGGATTTGGATGACTAATCATAAGCTGGTCATTATTGGCACCTGCTTTAGTTGATGAACACAGACACCCTCAGTGCATCTCTGTCTCTAACTTTGCAATGAAACTAATTTGGGGATGCTTGCTTCTCTCTAGGGATTGCAGCAGGAACCTGAGACTCAGGGTGTGTGAATGCCACCTTGCTCACCTTGCTTGAGACTACTTTGTGAAAAAGTATAGAATTATTATAGCTTGTTCCCTCAGAAAAAGATGGACAAAGAGATTGAAATAAAGAGGTTAGATGAACAAGGGTAAGGGGATAAGTAAACAAAAGGAGTAAATTATTTATCAGACAGCTGTACATCAAAGGATTCCTGTCCACTCCATGTGCTGCAAAGTTGACTTTTGCAGCTGTAATCCTCTTTGGGTTTTGACTATATAAATAAACCTGTATAAAGTAAATATAAAATTATCTGGACAAAATTAGTCATAGATTTTTCCTTTTTTAATCCTCCCAGTGTTGTAGAAATAATCTGCTAGCAACATGCCTACATACTGTACAAGGTGAATTGTTTTGTTTATGATTCAAAGCTATTTATACAGTCATCTTTTTTTTTTTTTTCTAACTTGGCTCTTATCTCAGGAAGAATATCCCAGTGGTCCAACTTTGCTTACTTTGTGGTAAGTCTCACAGGTAAGTGTGCTAAAATTTAGGTTATTTTCTGTCTTTTAGGAATTAGTTTTCATAACTTGATTTAATAGAAGAAGGAAATTAGAAACAAGGGAGAAGGAAGGACCCAGTAAATTAGGTTATTACAGGACTCAGTATATGCAAGGTGTAGGTTCATGTTTCTGCTTTGAATCTGTTGGAGCAGAAATCTGAATCTAGAACTGCCCAGTGCAGAGGTGTATCTTCTCTCATTTGGGTTTCTTCCACAGAAAACTTGAGTCTATTTTCTTCAGCTGTGACTTGAAAACTGTTTTTAAAAAATAGTTTATGGTAAGAGACATTCTCGATTGGCAGCTAGATGAGAAAGTCATTCTTCATCAAGTACAGTGTCTGATCACCACCATGTAGATACCACAGGTTTTAAGAGAAATCATCCCAGTCAAACTTCCTATCAATTTTTGTCCAGTCTGCAAGCCAGTCAGAGAGGGTTGGTTTTTTTCACCCAGCCAATCTCCTGATTATGTTTTTCCAGTGCAGCAATGTACATTTTAAACATAACCTGTAACAGAATCTTACTGAGTGAACAGAAAAAAAAGGAAATGAGAAATTTATGTTAACAGCACTGCAGATATCAAAAGAATGTTATTTTTACTGCATTGTTTAGGCAGATATGCAGTTCAGTAATGCCTTCCTCTTCCCACCCGTGCTTTCTTGGAACCAAGTCACAATTCCTATTGGGCTTCAGATTTCAATTCTCTGCACTACAGAATTACATGGTTTTTCTGCACAGTGTGGTTTCAATATGAAACAGAGTGTATTTTTGCTGTGTGAAACTTCCAAATTCTGTCTCCATGCTGGAGGAGTCATTTTGCATTGTGTTCCTGGTTGAATGCCTGAGCAAAACCATATTCCTAGCTGAGAACTAGATTGCAAGGAAGCTAATCCTTTTATGTATGTGTGCTCCTGCTTTCTCATTGCGGACATAGCGAGTATTGTTAAGAATCTTGGCACTCCTCTTTGCCTTGACTTTCCATGCATACCCATGTGCCAAATGTCATCAGAGAGTTTTTTCCAGCTGTGTATTTTTCCCCATATACTGATAGACCATTATAACAATGTGGTCATGATGTGGGGTACTGGAGTTTGGGCATTATGGCTCCAGAAGCCCATCATGGCATTTTTCAGTATGGATTTGAAAGAACCTTTTATTGCCTCACTCCATCCTCAACTGGCCTCTTTTCCTTATAATCACACCACAAAGAGTAAGGTCAGCAAAAACATATGAGGAAGGTTTAACAAGCTGGTTCTTTGAGAATATATTCCAGTCTATAAACATGTGAAACTTTACATTTTTTTTTGTGAATGTGCTGTGGGGCTGGAGCCCAACTGCTTTTGCTGAGGTCTGGACATAAATGCTAGTATTTTTCTTAACATTTTGCAAAAGACCATTGTCCAAATGCATTGTCCAAATAAGCCACAGGAGATATTAATGTGCAATCTGGTAAATTTTAGCATATATCTAGCATGCTAATATTGTATTTTAACATACATACTCATATGTTTTTGGAAACGAAGCTTTTGTCTGTAGGAGAAAAAAAAAGCATATAAGATAGTATTATGGGTAAAGGATTTCTTTTAAAACAGAAAGGAATACATGGAAACATAACCAGATGTAAAACAATGACTGCAGCTGAAAATTTGTTACTGATTTTTTTCCCTTAATATCACACATAGGTTATTTTTTGTTCCCTCTATGGCTGATCAGGGTTGTGATTTTCAGCCTGTTAAAACCATTACTGTGAGATTTTCTTTTTTGTAAGATCTAGCTCTCAATTAAAATCTATCTGATATGTTCAGGAACTAAATGAATGAGAAAGAAAGATTTTTCTTTTTGTCAGTTTGGAAATATGTCAAAATAACCTTAAAATCTTGAACATGGTTATAGTCAAAAAAAGATTTATTCTGCTAAAACAAGAAATGAATCTTTTCTCTGGTTTGTTTGTTTGTTTTCTTATATGACTAATATGAAATATTATTCTGAAACTTTATTCTGAAATTTTTCTTTTTCTTGTTTTGACATACTAACTCTTACTGATGAGAGATGTTTAAACACATTTTTACCAAACTAAACATGACTTGCAACATCTTCCTATCAGACAAGAAACAAAATTTCTTGCAAACCACTATATAAAATTGGGGTTGTTGGACACACAAATCTACTATCTAAATCCTCACTTTTAGTGAAAGTAACAATGAAATAATTTATATTTTTGGTGTTATAAACTTAAATTTATAATATATCTTGCATTATGCCTTAATCAAAATGTAAAAATTCACCTTTTTATCCCTATACAAAACCAAATTATTAAAACATAACTTTCAGCCAGTGTTGGTTTCAGGATATTGACACACGGTCAATACTTCATTTGGTCTTTTATTTGCATGTTTATTTTTTCTCCCCCTATTGATTTGTATGTGATTTCAATCTGGAACTTGTCTGATTTGAAGTTCCAGCTACTGAGTTTTGTTTTGCCTTTCTTCTCTAAGTAAATAGAACTGGATTTTCAAATTTAAAGGATACCGGGCATTTAAAGAATAATGAAAGAATAATTAATATAATCACAAATTCACAGAATATTCTGAGTTGGAAAGGACCCACAAGGATCATCAAAGTCCAGCTCCTGGCCTTGCACAGGACCAAGATGGGGATCACACCATGTGCCCAAGAGCATTTTCCAAATACTTCTTGAACTCTGTCAGGCTGGTGCTGTGACCACTTCCCTGTGGAGTTCCAGCTACAGTATTCCACTGCCCAGCCACCTTTTGTGTGAACATTTTCCTGGTATCCCACCTAAACTTCCCCTGACACAACTCCAGGCCATTCCCCCAGGTCCTGTCAGTGGTCACCACAGAGAAGAGATCAGTGCCTGCTCCTCTGCTTCCCCTCACAAGGAAGCTGTAACTGCAGTGAGGTTTGTCCTCAGTCTCCTCCAGGCTGAACAGACCAAGTGACCTCAGCCACTTCTCACATGGCTTCCCCTCAAGGTGCTCCACCATATTCTTAGCCCTCCTTTGGATATTCTCCAACAGTTTGATGTCTTTCTTATATTGCACACCCAAAACCAACCCGAGCACTCAAGGTGAACCTGCTCCAGCCCAGAGTAGAGCAGATCATCTTTCATCCCCTCTGAGAAATGAAAGGGACTAAATTCTTAAATGAATCCTCTACAGTCTTTTCCAAAACCTGCTACTGTTACCTTATAGCCCTATTGATAATATGAACCCTAGGAATTGATAAGTATTTGTTCATAAGCTTTGTTTTGTTTGCCATGGTAAAATAAGTCCTCTAATTTGTTCATGACATCATTTCCACGCTTCAGATCATCTCACTGTCTCTTGCTGTATTGGTTTCCAATATACCTAATGTTTTTTGGTTTTTTTATATCAGAAGCTTAAATCAGAAATCCCAAATACAATAGGGAAGTATATTGCATTTATGCAATTGTCTGTGTCAACCAAACTATAATCTCAGTCAAATAATGGAATCCTTTTTGTTCTCATATATTGCCTTCCATAAAAATACGTTGATGTAAAATCATAAATATTGTATAACTATAAATTAATTCTTGTTCAATTCTATGCACATATATTTTCATTATTTAGTCCAGAATTAGATTCAGGCCAGCTAGCTTATGCTTTCAGGTCATTTCATTTGCCCTTTTAAATATCTCCCTAACCTTTTCACTTATGATTTCTCTGCTATTCAAAAATGTATCAAAACCCAACAAGGCCAGGAGTTGTTTTTCTGCCTCTTTCAGGATTCTTGATTGCAGGACTAAAAGGACAGACTTAGATTTAATCCTGCAGCCAAGTATTTCTTCAGTGACATGCTCTATATGTGCTTCCAAATTTGATCCAAACAAGCCCCAAATGTGGTTATTGCCCTTTTGTTTTTTCTGCCTTACTAACAGCTAGTGGGAAACATTTCTGAACAGCTACCAATCTAACTGAGAAAAAGTAGCAGGTGGATGCAGACAAGCAGACAGAGGCAGAGCACAGGGAAGCCACATTTGGGCACCAGGGGAGAGGGTGATCTCGGCACATTGGGCTGCTGAACCACTGCCAGTCTCTGGCAGGCATCACAGCAAAGGAGTATTTTAAAACGGGTTTGAAGGACAACAAGTAACTGAAGGAATCTGGGTCCCTGACTAAACATTTGCTGCATGATATAACATCAAAGAAATACAAACTTGGACATGGAAGGGGCAGAACAAGTCCTTTTCACCTCTTCATCAAATTGTGGATAGTATTTTTGTGAATCACTTAGTAACATGCTGGCTGACAAGTTTTTTTGTTTGTTTGTTTTGTTTTGTTTTGCATGTTTTTTTCTTTATTTAAAAAAAAAAAAGTTTAAACCTCCTTTTGTTCAATTAGCATTTTTCAAGAGGAGCTGAGTTAGTTGAAGCAGATGGTTTATCTTTTTTGGTAGTGCTTCTAGTTGGACAAATGAGACTTATTTCTACATCTTCCTCTCTCTTGCAGTGCCTACAAAGTCATTCCACATTTTACGCACCGTGTTTTGACTTATTTAATGCAGGCGTACTTTCCCTGCAGTAAACATGATTACCCAAATACTTTAACTAGAGAGCTTCTGCTTTCCTCTCTGGTATAATTAGTCACACTGCACTCACACTGCATTTAAAGGGGGGAAAAAACCCACACATGGAGCATCTTGCAAATGTGCCTATAATCCCATACAGCTGCTTTCTTCACTTTATTCTTTTTTGACTGCTTATAGAACAAAATTGCTGCAGCTGGGCAGAAAACTGAGCAAAGTTGCAAAGGCACCTCTCCTTTCTTTTCTTTGTGGAATCCACCCATTCAGGTGTCTAGGGATAGCTCTTGATTAGCAATTGCTTAACATGGGGCTAAGTTTTCTTGGATTCTAGCATTGAATAACTTGGCAGGATTTCTATTAGGTTTGAATTTCAAAGCCAAAAGAGTGATATGAGATCGCATACTGGCAGTTCCACAGTGGTAATTTCCATGTAAAAAGAATACTTATCACCAGCACCACAGCGAAAGAGGCAGCTTTACACAGAAAGGGCCTCTTGTGAAATTAATTTGGTGTTTAGTTTATTAAGAAGCCGATTCCAAATGTGCTTTTTTTAGTTTCTTGTAAAGAACACTCTTTCTAATTCTGCCGATGTTTTGAAGGCAAAGATTTGGTTGTTTAAAAAATGTTTACAAAAATTCTGCTGAACATGTTTTTCATTTATGTGGCCCGCATGCTTTCTAATTCCTGCTTGCTAGAAATAGAGCAGAGGATGGAAAAGGGAATGATCAGTGTAGATTCAGTAAGAAATTAGCCAAATCAGTTTGGCTACTCTACATTCAGTAGGTAGCTTGTTTGACAGATTGTTGATGGATTAGTAAGATTAAAAGAATATCTTGCTTGGCAAAAGAAATTTTAGATAAGGAAGGAAAGGTGCATTTGTTAAGAAAAGACCCCCAAAAGTTTATCCAGGTCTGTTGCATGTAATATAAAAGCAGAAATCTAGTATAGGTCAGCTAGTCTCTGCTTATTTCTGTCTATTGACCTAAATGAACTTTGGGCAACTTGTTCAGATGTAGTCATCTAAAGTCAATTGGGATTAATTCCACCCTTTGGTTTTCTTTTCCTCTAATACTAACTTGTTATGTTGCCTCCAAGACTCACACCCACTCATTGCCTTGTCTGTTTGGACAGAGACCTCTTCTGACACAAGGCAACCTTGTCCTGTGTGCTGGTACAGAGCTCAGTCCCCACAGATGTAGGAGACTTTACATTTCTTGAAGAGTTGGTGTGCCCTGAGGAAGCAGCAATGCACAGACATTAACTTGTGATCACAAGCGCAGGAGCTGTGTCTTCTATGGTGTTAGAGGAAGGCTAAAAGCTTCATGGAGAGCTCTCCATCTGTTACCTGAATCAGCAAGGGGACAGAGCAGAAAACATGCTAACACAGAATTCTCTCTAAGTAACATTTATTCTATGTATAAAAAAGGAAGAAGCTTAACAGAATCAAACCTGGTTTTTATATCAGGCCTTCTTCAAGCTCTGGAAAAAGAAAAAAGAAAGCATATCTGACTGTATTTGTCAGTGCATACCTAATTCCTCGTGGAAATTAAAACAAACAAACAAACAAACAAAAAAACCCAGGTCATTTTTTAGAATAATAGAGATTACTGCAATGAATTACAGCCTTTTCACCTCTGAGCTGAATGTTAGTACAAAAAAGCAATGCACTGGGCAAAGTACGCAGGGAGCTAAATAGCTCTTCATTTGCTGCAGGAGATTATTTTTTTTTCGTGAGAAAGGAGTACATGAAATGGCAAAAACAGAAATTAAAGATTAAAAGGAAGAAGGGAGAGGGGTTTGGATTGTCAGTTCAAGACAATACAGCCCCAAGAAGCAGGGTCTGAGAAAAAGTCAGTGACTGAATCCTTTGTATTAAGAAGAAGAAAACCTATCCCATGACAGATAGATAGAAAATAGATAGATAGAAAGATAGATAGATAGATAGATAGATAGATAAAGACTTTCTGACTTTGAGGATGAGATTTCAAAGGTTCTGAACTACCTTCTTGTCATATAAACAAAGGCTATTTTTCATATATTTTAGAAGATAATTCAGCTAGAAGAAATGCATAGCTATGGTACAGATAAATGTTTTTGTATTATGCAGTGTTTAAAAAGATAATTGCAAATACATTTAGAAGATAAAAGTTTTATTCATTTTAAAAGAACTACATTCAGAACATGGCAAATGATTATTTTTTAAGTACAACTTTATTAGTAGAATTGTATGAATGGAATTATTATTTTCCTCTCTTGTCTGGTCCATTCTTATAATCTTTCTCTATTTATCTATTTTTTAATATTTTTCTTTTAGTTTGAAAAAGGTATCTGCTCATTCTCCACATTTTCTCCAAAGCAGAAAACAAACCAGTAAACCTTAGGACTGAGCTCTGAACTCAACTCTGTAAAAGTAGAATCATAATTAGGCAAAGTTAGTTTGTCTGCTGCTGTGTGTAAACAAGTTGAATAACTTCATTATTTTCAAGCTTTGCCCCTACATTAGAATAATTCACACTACTTCAGGGAAATGACACCTGCTAATTAACCACTAGCAGACAAAGCACTTTCACAGCCATAATCAGTCATTTTCTCCTGCAGTTTTAAAAAAGATTTTTAAAAAAACCCACCAGAAAAAAACAAAACCAAAAAAAAAAAAAAAAAAAAACCAAAAAGAAAATGAGAAAAGATCAAAACCTTTGTGACAAGATGTTTCTGTGAATCATCCACTTGAGGAAACCTTATTGCTTGAATTAGATTCAAATATAATAAGTCACACATCTCTTCAGAATAAGAATTTAGTCAAATATATACTCTGCTGTATTTTACACAGACCTGTTTGGACTTAGCTCCAACTAAAAGTAGATATCTAATGTGGTCAATATGTATAGTCAATATGTATTTATTGAATGATTCATTCTTAACAGAGGTTTCTATAATAATGAACTTCCCAAAGTTCCTTCTGTCTCCATGGAAAAATTTTGCCTTTGCTGTACACATCAGCACTGCAGATGACTGAAGTTAAGTCCTAACAATCCTATCCCTAAATAATTTACATTCAACATGCACAAAAGAAATAAGTATTTGCAAAAGAAAATATTATTCCTATATTGCAGTGAGAAGATGAAGCATGAAAAATGAATCTCCTACACTTGGGTTTCACTGAAAATCTGTGATGGAATGAGAAATAAATACTAAACTGCTAGTGTCCTGCTTCAGGAACACAATAATTCAAATTATGCCTTTCCTCCCTCTGCTTTCACATTCTAAGACCCCACAGAATGTTTTCAATTGTATTTTTAAGAGTTCCTATAAATCCTGATTTCTCAATTCATTTGCAATAATTTAAAAAGTACTTTACATATCCTGGTGGGCTACTGCTTTAACCAAAACTGTGCTGATACTCTCCAGAACTGAGTGAAAAGGTTAAACCAGCAAAATTTTCTTGTTCTCTCATTCACTCAGTACCTATATTGAGCAGGAAAGATCTACTTTCTGGGACACACTATGAAGAAAAACATTAAGCTAAAATTGGAGACATATAAGAAAGTGGTTTCACAGTAATTGGTAGTAGGAAAATTAAATGCAAAATCACAAAAACCAGATATTGCAGTCTCAGTTCTACAGTAGTATGGAGAAAAACAATGAGCCCTGGGGAAAAGTGCTGAAACAGCAAAAGAAATTATGGAAATCCATTTAAGAAATTGAGATTGTGAATGTTATTCACAAAATAGGGGACTCCAAGGACAAAGAAAAAGTCATAGCTTTTCCAGACATGTGCCAAGAGAAATGAGCATGTTTGATATTTCCATTATATGAGTAAAAACCAGGTAGGCACTACTATAAGGAGAGGCTGAACAGGCTGAAGGGCTACAGTCTATTTCCCATCACATGACTTGGAGCATGTTGGGCAATTCCAGTGTTAGACATTATATCCTTTGACCTCACTGTCCATCATCTCCAGAGATCCACTGATCTCCATCATTATTTTTCTAGGTATCTGCATAAATTTTAACAATCCTTGAGCCAAATTAGTACCATCTTTATAAAAAATTGTAATTTTCTAAACCACAGCTACAACTATTGCCACAAAAGTGTTATACACTTTGATCAGCTTCTGAAAGAGTTTACATGCTGTGCTTGCTTGAGATGACAGAGGACAGGAAGTTTTCACTAATCATTAAGAAAGAAGCTGTCAGGAACTCTCACTCTTCAAATCATATAAAGGATTCCTTGTAGCCTTTGCTTTGAGAAATTCTGATGTCTCCACTCTAAGGCTTTGTAATTGGGCACATGAACCTCTGCAGGTGAGACCAGTACATTTCCTTCCCATGGTGAAATGGCACACAGATTGGCTGAGCAGAGTAATGCTGGGCGTGGCTACATCCTTAGCTTTTCCAGGAGAATGTTATCAATTGCTACAATCCTAGAACACTCCAGACAACCTCATGCAAGACAGTACCAAAAAAGCAGCACTGAAGCCAACAGCACAGCTCTAGGAGCACTGAATGGGATGTCTGGTTCTCATTCATGACAGAGAGTGACCCAGACTTATCTTCACGTCTTGCAATCACCATATAGTTATAAGATGACCCCTTCTTCCTTGGTTGACTTTCTGTGAAGGAAACCCTATTGCTGAGGAGCAGAGAACTGATCTCCTGGTCAAATACAAGACAGTGGTAGCCCATGTTGTGGAACAGTGGATGATCAGGATTTTCTGGCATGTAACAATGTTGACTTCTACCTTGTCTCTACCAAAATGTATGCAAAAGTATTCTTAAAGAAACTTTGCTTAGTCTGCAAAGTCCTAGTCCTGTGAATTAGGGTATCTCATCAGTAATTTGCTTCTATTTGTAAATGTATTGAAAGTTCTCATGAAAACTTGCCCAATATTTTAAAGGTATGTCAGAAACAGAATTAGGGAGAAATACTCTTATATTTGGCATTTCCTAACATTTAATTCATTTAACATTCAATACAATGCAAGTAACTTTCCCTTACTGTTGCTTTTTTCGTTGTGTGGTTTTTTTTGTGGTTTTTTTTTTTTTTTTTTTTTTTTTGTAATTACAGACATGAATATGCACACATTTATGCTCATGTAAATTTATAATACTGGGAAAAAGGAAGCTGTGTTTTACATTCATTATGAAGAAATGTCTTTCTTGACTTGCTTTGCTGTAATGATTCTTGAAGAAGAGAAGTAAAATAAAAAGTCTGAAGACCTCATGAACTCTGTGCTACACCGGTAATTACAGTACTTTAGTGTTCTTAATCACACTGCAGAAGAATAAAAGGAAACTATCTCAGCATAGGCACTCTTGGGTACACGCTAAATCTGTTCACTTAGCCCACCACCTCCCACCAGCTGACCTAGTGAACAAGTCCTTTCTGACTTCAGAAGAATCTACATTTTAGCCATTCCAGCTGGGAACGAGCAAGGTTGTATGTTGCCATGGCAGCAGTTACACTGAGAATGGAATAAGTAGAAAAGGTGGCAAAGACAGCCAAAAATAACAAGTTATAAAGAAGTGGGATTCTGTTTATCTGAAGTTAGGTGGATGGGGGTGAAGCCCTGATGCTTAGGAGCCCTGGCTATGAAAGTGTTTTAAACCCCAATTGTCAGCATGGGATCTGTGGTGATGGGTTGCTAACTTGGGGATCACAGGCATTTGACAAGATCACATTTTTCCAGTCCACAGAGGATGCTCTGTTTCAGTTCACATACCAATACTCCACTTATTACTTGGCACCATATAATGCAAGCTGTGTTTCAGCTGTGATCCTCCTTGAGCAATACGAGTTCACTCAATTCCTACAGACTAGGTATCCTTGAGTAACAAGTGAGTATTACTATGTAACAACAGTTCAGAGAGTTAATAATTTCCCGTTAGGTTTCTCTGAGAGTTCATCACAAAGTTATTCCAGGTCTGCTTTGATGAAAAGAGTCGAATCCTTGCAGGCAAAACGCTGGCAGCACACAGAATATTCATAGTTTCCATTTTTAATTCTGCACTTCCTGTTGCCTGTATTTGCTCTCAAGCCACTTCATTTTAATTATGAAATACAGCACATTTAAACAAAAAAGAAAACGGTCTACATACTTGCAATGAATACTTGCAGCAAAATAAACCATGCAGCACAAAACCCACCAAAGAGGTTGTGTGAGGCTAGAATCACTGAGGGCTGCAAAAATTTTGAAGAATTGAGGAAAATGTTTGTGACTATTTGATATAGCCTACCTATTTGCCACAGGACCAATGCAGAATCCAAAGTGTGGTTGGTAAGGTAGATTCAAAAAGGAAATACAATTAATTGTCTGTATGAATTGTTATAATTATTTCCTCTTCCATTCTTTTCCGAGATCTCTGCAGTATCTTCTTCAGCTGAAGTTTAATGTGCTATATAGGATGGGTAAGTGTTGTAGTCATGGAATGGAAATGGATATACACTTGTGTGTTCTTTCATATAATCAAAAATAAAATAATCGAGAGTTATTTTCCTTTTGGTCATGGTAAGAGAGAGAATAATGCATACAGTCCTTGAGTACTTCCATGTGTGTTCCCCTTAGCTAAAATGCAGATCACTGTTGCAGGTGACTGAACAGTGGTTACAATGTAAATTATTTGAGCTTTAGAAATGAGATTACTTTTGAAAAGTGTCATTGTTAATTTAAAAAAGTGTGATTGTTTTGATGTTATTCCCACCCACACATGTCTAACTTTGTCCATCTACCTTTTTAAATCTTTCTTTATTACCCTGGAGGAACTTTGTCATCCTCCTCAACTGCCATCTTCATTTAATGATGAAAGGAACAACAGAACATACAGGTCCAAAGAAGCTATGAAAAATATAACCCAGGTTCTTCTGCAATAAAGAAATAACAATGTATAATGTGGAACAATGTCTGAACACACATTTCTCTGAATAACCCACTTACATCAATCAGATTGCTGCAGTGATTAAAACTATAAAAATAAGACCAATATTGTTTTAGAATTAGTGTAATAATTTGGCTTTTAGACTTCTTTTGTGTTAGTCTGACCAAACAGTCAGCAATGGGTCCCTTGGATTTCTGTGAAACCTGCTGATGTGATCAGTTAAACTGGCTTAGTTCTTCCAGTGCTCATGGCAGGGATTGTGCTTTTCTTGGTGACTATGGAGTCTGTTCTCCCCAGAGCTTCATCACCATTGGGAATATCTTTTTCTCCTTGATGAGCAGTGCTTGTGCTGGTAGAAAGATGAGGATGCACCACATCAGGAGGTCACTGTGCTTGCCTGAGGAGATCCCACCCACAAAACAGCAGCAGAGCTGCCACGGCCCCACAGTTCTCTGAGACTGTAACCTAAATTATCTTAGCAGATTGCTTCGAAGCTCACTGAAAATATATTATCCATGCAGCAGGCTCTAATAAAATACCCACCCTTCTCCCCATGCCCTGATCTCTGTGAAAAGAGCCCAGGCACTAGAAGGGAGCTGAAGTGCCCCAGACAGTCACACTGGAGGGCACCTGCCTTGCAGCTACCTGTAGCCAGAGCTGCTGCAGGTTTGGGGTACTGTTGCTTCACTTAACTCGATGTTTCAGCTGCTTAAACCTCAGCAAGTCATACCTGGCACTTTTAAGAAAACAAAAAGACTTAACTGTAATCAGAAATATATATTTCTAGACTGAAAGATGAGGAAGGCTGAGGAAAGTAATTTGGGATGAAATCGCTTTCCACTGAGAATAAATTTGGCTGCACAGAAGCTGTATGAAGAGCCAGCCAAGTGTTGGGCACGGAACTGTAAGCTGCCCTTTGTAACTTATTGTAAAATATTATGAATTTGTGTAGAATATAAGACTATCTATTCTGATTATATATTATGAATGAGTGCATAAACTTTAATAGACATGGAGTTGCCTCTCATAAGACCTGAGCTTTGGCAGCAGGAATATTGTGTCCTCTCACACTGTGGTTGTTTTTGAAGAACAATAATTGCCCAACAATGCAGAGAGTCAGATGTGTGTAGCTTACCTAGTGATTCAGACAGTGCTTTACAAAGTCAAGAATCAGGTTTACAAGCACATAAAAATATCACCAGACTTTTGCAGCCTTTTCGTATCCTTTTTGAATGCTTAGAGTTTTGCAATTTCAGCTTCCCTGTGCACCTAACAGAAATTTGGTCATAATACAAGTTTTGCAGTTTCATCTTGGAAGGATAAACTTAAATATACTTGAAAAATTAATAGGCTATAACATTATATTTCATTATTTACTGTTGAAATAGTAGAAAGTTGTAGGACGTAGAAATTGAAATAAACCTTGGAAATAACTTACATTAATTTTTCCGATTCACTGTAATGAAGATAAATATAAAATCAAAATATATTTCTGTGGAAAAAAACCCCAAATATAACGGACTGAGAAACATGACATCTTTTGTCTTCTCTGATGCTGTAGAAAGGACCTCAGATTCTTGAAAACCACAATCCCTTTGCCATTCATAATTATGTGAATACAGCCCAAGACATTAGAACAGTATAAACAAAGCAAGAGAGAGAAAATTCAGCAATCACTGTCAACCCTTGCATGGAAATAAAAGTGTAGGAAAGAAACACTGCTTGAAAAAAGTATGCTTGATTGATTTGTAAGAACCTTTTTTTGGTCAGGGCTGCAGTTCTTACAAAGAAACAGTATGTGTCTTTCTCAGGTATTTCTAGGTGCTCTGCTCTGTTGCTGAAGCATTAGCAGACTGACAACAATAAGCCCAGAGTGGATTCAAAATGCTGTTGTTTAAACATCCTCTACTCCTGTACATATTGCTCATTCTGCATGCTGGAAATGGAATACAACTCTCCTTTTCTTGAAAAGTGTGTTCTTAACATAAACTAGATGCCTGCCTTTCTGATTTGGAACATCTAAACTCTCACTTCATGAACAGTCATGAGTCAAAAACTGAAGAATATTATTGGCATGTTCTGAGTCATATTGCTATTTTAATAGCTACACATTACACTTGCACAGATCCTCACAAGCGCATGAATTACCTTCAGAAAAAAAAAAAAAAGGAAAAAATAAAAAAGAAAAAGAGGACAGAAAGAAAAGGGAACAAACCCCATGGTAGATGTTTTCTTAATCTTCTAACTCAAACCTTTCTGAAAATGTATTTTTGATTTCTAGTAGTCTTTCCATGGCCATTAAAATAAACGTGTCTAATGAATTTATAAAGGTTACACAAAATTTCATTTATCTGAATTTACAGTGCTTGGATACCAGGAAAGATCAAGGAATTCATATTGGTTATGTATAATGAGGTAATCAGGCTTTAATGAAAAGCAACAGTTATTAGATAATCAGTTCAGCCTGGTGACTATTGGTCTGTTATTGCAGGACAAGAATAATTAAAGGGCACTTAAGGTATGGAAAAAAATGGCAGCCAGAAACTGATGTGCCTATAGGAGTCTCCAAACGACAGGCATTTAATAGCCCTTTATATGTTACTATAGCAACACGCTTTGATAACTCATCTGCCCACACCACAGTAAAACAAGGGGCACAGGGCTCCTCAGAAAGTGCAATCTCCTTTAAGCAGATCTATAAGCATTGCAGATGAACAGAACTCTAAACATTCCTCCATGAATATTCATGAACTAAGTTGTTTTTTGTTGCCTGCCTAGTCAGCAGTCACAAAACACATGGTGTGTGTTGGCAGCATCTTGCCTAGGTAGAGGGCTATGGACTGAGGCAATGGCAGGAACCAGGACCTGTGAGGCTGACTGACATTTCCATCTGTAGCGAAGGCTGGTAATTAACAGGAAGGAGTGTGCCTGCAGCATTGCACCATCTGCTAGGGAAACGGCTCAATAAGAAAGGAGCTGGATATCATCTCAGTGGTGGCTCGATCTGGTTCCGACATGAGGCTGGGCATCTGTTAGCTGAGGAGATAGGCTATTAGGAAATTCGACTGGGAATGAACAACATGGAAAGAGCACTCTGACCTAGCCCATAAAAGCATCTCTTCAGAAATGGTGTCTTTTTATCTTACTTACACAAGTCTTCTGAAAATGGTTTGCTGAGGGACCATTATGGATCTGTTTGAAGTAACACAATGGTTTCAAAAATGCTGCTTAATTCCAACATGAATCAGGATACAGCTGTCATCTTTTGACAATAGAGCTAATTTTGGGATGAGGATATGAGGTTAAATTCCTTCTTCTGTTGTGTGTTTTTTGGGGGCAGGAAAGAAAATTAACTTCTAACTATTGTACAGTTTAACTCTCGGAACACAGTAAATCTGGGATACCCAAATGCAAAATGTACAGAAATGAAAGCATAAAACCTTGCCATGTTTTAAAAGCAGGATTGCATAAAACACAACAGTCAGAAAGAACATCAATGTATGTTCTCAGTGTGTATATATACATGTGGAAATATATATATATATGAGTTTCATAAACTCTTTGCTCTGGTAGGAATTTAAGCAGCTTCTGCTTTGCAGAAAAAGACTTTCAGGATTGAGTTTTGTAATTCAGGGCATTGAAATGGGTTAGTTCTCTGTGCTGGGAGACTGACTGATCTATGTACCCAGTTATGAATTTAAAATATTCTGAGTGTAGATAATATTATTAAAGATCTCTAAAGCATAATGAACTATAATGTTTGTGGAAATGACAGTTTGATATTCCTCAGACATCTGAAAATGTACAGGTTCATCAAAATTTGGGTAAATGTCTCTGTTTTCATCTGCTGACATTCTCAAAATTCTTTAGTGGAGGAATGATCTTTCCACTCTTTTCCTCTTGTGCCCACAGTATGGGAGCAAATGTGACCATGTATGTGCAGCAACATGCTCTGTTGACATCACCACTGGCTAAATTACATCAGTGTCTGTGGACACAAATCAGTTTGTGGCTGTGTTTTTGCACCCATGAAGTGCCCAGACGTCTACTGAGTTGCTGTAACTTAGCAAGTTGAACAGCCACAGGGGTCACTGTGTGCTTTATTTGCTGTCCATGGCAAGTGCAACGTTTCAAAGCAACTCTCACTGACTGCAGGATAAAGAAACTGCAATTCCACTGCACTTGCAGACTCTGAAAGCCTGTATGGGTGCTGCAGCTTGGCTTTTGCTTGCTTGGGCTGTAGTATCTTGGTTGTTTGTCAGAGTCATGAGGGTGACTGTAGTCATCTGCATGAGTTTTCCAGTCTTTGTTTACAGTCAGGGCACAGAGACAGCATTTCAATAGACAATTCTGGTCTTTCACAGGTCTGACGTGGCTTCATGTTGAGTTTACACCCATTGTCTACCTTTTAAATTCCCATACTAAGTCCAGTCCCCTACAGATTTCATAGGATGCACAAATAATTGCTGAGAAAATGAGTTCACATCAAGAACCCAGACAAAAAAGCTGAATATTCAGTAGAGAAAAGCAATTTCTTATTATGGGAGTTTAGAACATAGAAAAGAAAGATGGTATGTGACATAAAGTGACAGAGGTGTTTTCATAATTTTAGAGATATATCTGACAAAAAAAGAACAAAGTTTTTACTTCCATGTGTTTAGTAATTAGATGTTGCAGGTTTTTCCTTTTTTTTTTTTTTTTTTTGTCTGTTTTTCTACATAGATTTTAAACTCTTCTCTTTGCAAAAATAGTTGTGTATTGTTTTCTGGAAACACTGATGAATATTTGGCTTTTCCGCATAATAGGAACCAACTTTCCCCCACAGAGATGATACAGCTGTATTTATATTTGAACTCCACCCCTTTCAGGGGGAAACAGAAACCCTTTAGGGTCTACTCTCCTAGGGACTCGGGAACCAATTTTGTTTAACAAAAATTAGCAGCACCCCATATACCTTTGTCATAGTGTGTTCTGTGAAAGACTGGAAGGCCACAGTCTAGGCAGTGGATACAGTCAGAACATGCAGGATTTCTGCCACTATTTCTGTCAATACCTTTTACAGGCAGCAGTGCCAATTAGAGTGCTCATGAGTAACTCTGCTCCTACAGAGCTTCCTACTCACAAAACTACAGGCAACAATGCCCTTGTAGTAAAATCAACAGGCAACAGGAAAAAAAGTGAACTCAGGGACTAATCAAGCAGAAATCACCATTGTCTGTCCTCAGCAATTGAGGGCTGACAACTGAAGGCTGATCTACAGCCAGTAAAATGGACAAAGCTTTTTATTTTTGCCTTTTTCTTAAATTTTTTTTTGGTTCCCAACTATCTATTTTCTTAACAGCAGGTTCCTCACTATTCAATCAAGGGCAATATGTCTTCAGTCAACGATTTTCCCTTTTTTCTTTTCTTTGTGCTTATGTATGTGTATAACACTGTTCTTAAAGCTCTTTGCAGCTGGTTGTCATCTGAACGACTGCCAATAGCCTCTGAGAGCACTACCCCCTCCAGAACACATCATTTGGCTCCCTGAGATTATTTACTAGTGAAAGCTCTGCATGCACAGAGTCAGTCAGATATGACTCTCAGAGGGAAGAGCTGGGTGTGGCATTTTGGGGAATTAGCTAGTAGAGGAGACAGAAATACTGTTTGGCAAGTGAGAAGATGTGTCCTGCTGTTGTCTGAAGCCACATGAGAACAGAGGGTAGCCCAAGAAGGCCCGGAGGAACATGAGTTTCTAATCAGAAGAGTCCGAAGACAATGAGTAGTTTAACTAAAACACAGCATAGCCTTTCAGGGAGAGGATTTTTCTTGGAGAAAAACCCGCTACATGGAGGAATAGAGAGATCAGTGGTAGTGGGAAGGGTGCAAACCCTTTTTGAACCCACAGAAGGGTTAATTGATATCATTGGGTTTTCTCCTACGTCTGAAATGTTTACCTTGCAGTGAAAATGATTTTAAATATACAGCTATAATTATTTGGTTTGATATTAATTGAGAATAAGTGGATTCAGTCCCAGAAGGTTTCAGCAATGCACTAAGTAAGAATTCATTTAGGTATCATTGCTACGAGGCTGAGATTCTGCACTGAGCCATTAAGCCCACACACAGTACCAGCATCAGCAAACACAGTGTCTGACTGGCCTGTGAGATGGTCCTGACATCCTCCTTAATACAAAGCTTAAAAGAATTCTTCAAGGGAAAGTTTCAGAGCTAACTTTGGAAGGCCAAAATGCCAATTTGCACTTCCCTGAACTGACATAGGAGCCATCTAAATACAGCAGCTAGTCGTGCACTGAGTTAACAGTATAGAAAAAAAATGTTATTATTCATCATTTAAACTACATTTGCATGTGAAATCCTTTCAAACTTATCCAAAGATGCTGAATCAACAGGACAAATGAGAATTTTGCTACCTCATTAATTCTATGATGTAAATATTAAGAACTGAGTCTGTTATCAGATGACACTTATAATTCCAGCTACACTGCCTGAAAGGGTTAAACACCTCTGCTTACCTAGTGTGCAAGTTCTGTTTTTCTAAAAACTTTCTAAAAATGGTGAGTTTAACCCAAAGGAAAGGATGTGAGTAAACTTTGGGCAGTACAGATTTGAGCTCCACATAAAGACTGAGGGCAGAGTGACAGACAGGTACGATTTCCCCAGGTTCGCACTGCGCAGACAGGATGGGCACACATCCAACACCAGGGGCTTTTCTTACAACTCCGAAGACTGAATTCTTCCTAAGAAGAATGAAAGCTTCTGAGCTCTCCTTCGGAAAGCCTGCCTGCAGTTGGGCAGGGCGGGCAGGAGGAGAGCCGGGGAGGAGGGAGCAGGCGGCACGGCCGGATGCTGCGGCTCTGCGCTGCATTGGCAGGGCTGCGTGGGGAGAGCTCGCACAGCACCTGCCCACATGCTGGCTGGCTCGAGCCAGTGTCATTAGCTGTTCATTCCACAAGCACTAAAGTCAGCCATAAAATGATAAATTAAAAAAAAAAAAAAGGATAAAACAGTAAGAAGCAAACCACAATGTAACAGAACAGTGAAGGGACAGGGATTGTATTGTGCAGAACTTTAAAATACTTTAACTCCAGTGTTGAAGTCCAGCCCCTGCAGGTGCAGAGAAATAGTCTGTGTGCATAAAGGCATTTAACTGTACAGAGAAGGTATCCATATATGTACAAAGCTTCCAGTACTAAAGAGGATGAAAAGGGGAGGAAATAGAAGCTGAAGGTTTACTGTATAGTGGGGACAAAATGCTCAAAGGCCACTGCATTTGGAACACGTTGAAGTCAGTGTGATTCTCAATATCCATAATGAAGAAGAGAGGGGATTTGGTTTGTTTTGGGTTTTTTGTTTTTTTTTTTTTTTTGCTTGCCTCAGTCATAATACTAATTATTTAGTGGTCTTTCAAACCTTTTGTAATCTCAACTTGAGAAAGCACTGAAAGATATTAATTCTTAGCCATGTGTCTCATAAATGAAGGCCATTCTGCTATACTTAATGACAAGGCTGAGGCAGCAAGATGTCATTTGCTTTTTTCTCGGTTTTTAAATTGCTTTCTAAATGAACTACAGCTGTGAGGGCCAGGTGCTGTGATCCCTTTAGAAAGATCAGGAAATGATGAAATCCAAAATTTCAAAGTGTGATGGATGTCAGCTCCCGATTTGGTGTGTGTGTGAGGTCACCCCCATGCACCTGGTGCTATCTCCACAGCAGAATCACTTTATTGTGGAAAAAAAAAAAAAAAAGATGCACATGTCGAGTGTAAGAGTAACAATATGAGATGCAGTTTATAATTATCCCTTTGTTTTCTCCTCATCAAGATGGAAATGACGGATATACAGTGTGTGTGTTTCTTGTTCTAGGTGCTGTGGAGTATATTAAAACAAGTTTTGACTAAAATAACCAACGTGACTTGATGGTGAGATGAGCAGCCACCACATGGGGAATGCTATGTTAGAAAAATAAGAGCTCACTGACTAAGTTTACTCAATTAGAAATTGTAGCTGCGAGGTCAAGAACTCTATTAGCTAAATTTTATTTTATACAGTATGGGCTTAGGAGGTAACCGAGGTGCACTATAGAAAACAATGCTTTTGTTGCAGCTACTCCAGGCTTTTTTATGTGACTTTACAATAATTCAAGAAGATTGGTTTTTTAAACATTTTAAAGTGCACTGTTAAAATATTATTACTGTATTAATTGAAGACATACCTTGACCCTAGAAAGTCAGCCCCAAAAAGAGGGATATCCTGTCAGGAAAGTGCACACAGAACATGGACAACAAAAGCCAGAATCCTTCTCTCTGATACCCTCATTTGACATGTCACTGTTCTGCAGCAGCCACTGCAGATTCTGGGGTATTTGCAGACACTGCCAACTGCTTTCCCCATTGTCTTTCTTTTTGTGCATTGGCCAAATTTCTCCTCTGAACCAGCACAAAGACTTATTCACACTGGCAATGCACCAAAACGATCCAGTCCACAATACACGAGATGTGTCAAATTCAGCCTGTGAACTGTACAACTCCAGCACAAATTAAACCATTCAGAGGTCATATTCTCCGTTCTGTAATGACATGACATCTTCTGCTCAGTTTTAGTAACAGAGAATTAAAAATTAAAATAGCTCTACCCCAAGTTTTCCAGGGATAGGGATGCTTTTGTTGCAGATTAATGCTTCCAAAAATGCAGTTATACATTAAACACATCTAATTGCTGGATGCTATCAGGAGCTCATCTGCCATTCTCAAAGCTCCTGCATTGTTGAGCTGGATTAGAGACTTTTTGTGAGCAGGATTTTGACTTCCAGTGCACTGTCATTCTTAGGTAAAGCACAATCAAAGCAATGTACAGGAATGTGAAGGAAGAATTAAATTACTGAGTGTAAATGAAAACTTCAGAGTAGATCACCACATCTTTAAAATGAATGATGAGGATGTTTTCATCACAAAATACTGTACTTATTACCTGTGGTGAAAATTCTTGGTTTGTTAGGAACTTTTCTATGTTGATTACAGTAACATCACAGCATGTCAAAGAATTGTCTGCAAAGCTCCAACTCAGATAAACAGTTTTAGGATTCTTGTAATAGGCCTAAATGAAGTACCTTCAGTTGCTTCTTGTCTGCATTTTGAAAAGAGGAAAAATTTTAAAACATCTGTATTAGAAGTCATGTTTGCATTGTTGAGAAAGCTGAACACTCTCTTTTTGATTGACCCCACCAGTTTTTATGGTGTCAAATCAAGTGATTGTCAAAAAAATTTCACATCACCTATCTCCTCAAAGATTTCAAAGGATCTATTGCCATGAACAAAGAACTACAAGGAGGTCTTCAGGCTGAAGGACAGAGAAGGGATTGTTCCTAAGTAAGAAACAGTGAGTTCTGGGTACAAATGTCTGAAATCCTGATGTAGAAGCTATAAATTTATGGGGTTTTTTTTTATTCAACAAAATATTTAGACCCAGAGTCGCTTCAAGACCTTCAGATTTACAAAGACATCATTTGGCCACTGAGATAAATGACAAGCCTTGTTCTCAGATGCCTGCTCAATTTGGGAAGAAATTTTCCCTAACAATTTTGTTGTTATTGGGATAAGAGATACAAAGAGTGCATGAAGCTTTATGTCAGAGCAGTTCAAATATGCTCCCACCCAGCTGATTTTTTCAGGCAGTTGGTTCCAGAAAAAGGGATCCTTTACTTAGATTCAACTGCTCAAATACTCTAAGAAGAAGACACCAGCGTCCCATTTAATGGCAAATCACTTTTAAAAGACAATAGTGCCATACATAGGAATGCCTGATCAAGGCCTGAGTAACATTTCAGAATGCTCATAAACAAATGAGGAAAATATTAAAAATTTCAAGCATATTCCCCCTTGAAATTTTCAAAATACATTTTGTGGAGAGCACCCTCCTACCATGAGCTGCAACTCCGTGCTAGTGCTGAGGACATTATTAAGTATCAGCAGGTTCTGGGCTGCTATCTACTAGATTCTGGTCTTTACAAAGTGTTTTGGAAGGAAAGAAAAAGATAGGCAAGAACAGACACTAAGTGAAATCCCCAGATTGAGACGCTTCTGGGTTATGGGACTGTCAGTGTTACAAAACTCATTGCTCTGAAGATCAGTTTTGGAGATGCCTTTTTTCCTTTATCAAAGTCTATATCAAAACTCCAGACTGAGATCTCATGTGTCAGAAATCTGTGGTTTGAACCTATTTCTGGTTTTCTGTTGCTTCAGTATCCAGGAGACATTGTGAGAAAATAAACTCAGAGATACCTTGTCTAGTGATAAAGTAATTAAAATTTTCAAAATGGAAGAAGAAACTAGAACTGCACCACCCTTCAGTCTGATTGGAGCAAATCAATTGTTATCCCCAGGGGAACCACTACTTTTTTCAACGCAGCAGCAGCAAAGCAGCTTTATCCATCCTCTTGCTTCTATTATTTAACAGCTTTATTGTAATTAAAATGAAGGGATTTTTAATGGTAAAAAAATTCTTTAAAATGACCTGTATTAAATAATTTCAGCTATTTACTTTTCATTGTTAAAGTATTTTTGTCATATTCCGTTGTAATACAGCTTGATGTAGTAGGACAGAAGAATCTTTTGTAGACAGGTTTGAATATATGGTTCCACAGATCAGCTATTTGTTAATTTTATGCAGGCTGTCTCCAGTTTCTGCATCTCACAGTTTGGGCACAACAGGAGGTGACACTGTTAACTGTTACTCTTTTCACTTACTTTTTTTCCCCTAGCTGAACATAAACATATCATTACACAGTTACACTACACTATATTTAGAGTTGATTTTTAACTATCTATTAGATAAAAAGATTTGAGCTGAACAAAAATACCTGGAATGAACTAGGAAGGTCTAACAGAAAAGCATTACCCATAGAAATTCTGGTGCAAGTGAGGTATTTCAATCATGCCATCTATTTCATTTGCTCCTGAGGCTTCTCTGATGTGACTGGACAAACTGGTACTGGGTCACTGCTGAGGGCTCCCTACGTGGCGAAGGAACTTTACCATCAACAGCAAGTTCCTGAGTCTTTTTTTCTTCCTGAGGGCTGGGACTAGGTCTAAATTGTGAAATCTGTCAGTGCTTTCTAATCCTAACTTGGCATCCTGGAAGACTCAGAAGGGCATCTGGGTCTGTTTCTCACATTTGTCTCTCCAACATCTGGCACCTTGCAGAGAAAATACATGTCTCAGACCAGCAGGGAAGTTTTAGATATTCCAGCAGATCCCCCAGCTGGGATATTCATGGGATGAGACTCAAGCCCATGCTGTGGAGCACACTGGTTCTGCTGTGTAATGCAACCTGGTTGCTTAAGTCTCTGCAAATGTGTCTAAATATAATCACTACAATCTCGATGAGATTAAGTTATTGCTACTTTAACCCTGGCAAAAAACTTGTCAGATATCCTGTCCCACAGAACAGGGTGCCCTGAATATGAAGATTTCCTCACAGCATCCCTATGGGCTGGTATGATAGCAAAAGATGTAAGGAAGATGTGTTAATCCATCCCCATTTGACAAATAAATTAAAGAATTCACCTAAAAAGTCAATTTCTTTTCACATTTCATACGAATGTTATCTGAAACACAGATTCAAGTGTCAGTCATCAGCATCTGAGCTGCATGTTTATGAACCAGACTGGCCTATTCTTCACATGGCTCTCTACCTCTGTGTCCTGCAGGAATTTCTTTGCTTTTTAAAATTATAGGATACTCTGAAGTTGACACGTGAACCCTTCCACATACCAATTCAGTGGTGCAACTGCTGGTATAAAGATCTCTTCTGTTCTGTTTGTTTTGTTTTTTTTTTTCATGAGAAAAAGATGTACCTGGTATGTCATCTAACTCTGTATGGCTGAAAGTGTTAAAATGTAATCCATGTGTTCAAACAGCTCTCTATGCTCTTCCACATTTGGATGCAATATTTACAATAAGAAATGTGCATACAACACTTAAAAATGTAGCATTTGCCAGCAGTTCCCACATCTCTGTGAATATGGGACCTTTCCCCTGTATTCTGCATGAGCAGTATTACAGACTCATTATTGTGTGATAGCTGGTAAGTGACTACTTATTCAGTGACTTACCCTTGGCTGCAATTCTCTGTTTATCCCTTGGGAAAGGAAACCAACTTTTTAATATACTTAGCAAATTTATTTTTTTGGTGGCCCGTTTCTTAGAGTGCAGAGGTTTTCTACACAAAACCTGAAAGCTATAAATAACTACACAGACCAAAGTAATCTCTAAAGTAATTATATTAATTCAAATGAGGTCAGTTGCAGCATTAATTGGACTCTGTGATGCTTAAGTAATGTACCAGACTAGTTCAAAAGGCATGTCAAACCCCCAAGATTAAATATCTCTGTCTGGGAAACAGAGACTAAATGGGGAAGCATCTATCCCAATGGTAGCTGTTCTTCATATGTACCCAAGTTGTTATATGCTGTTTTCTGCATATTCAGTTTTAAATACAGCATGGAAAGGAAATGCTACAAACATTGCCTGTCTTAGACATCTGTGCTCCACTCGGAGTCAAAGTGTCTGAGCATCCTTACACTGATCCCTGAGCAAAAAAAAAAGTAAATGCAGGCATTTCCTTCTTATGTACAGATAACATGGTCCCTATTTTTAAGAATGAGTTTAAGAATTGTTCTGCTTGTGAAAATGAATATCCAATTTCAAGTCATTACTTGCATTTTCATTTCAATGCTGGGTGCTGCTTCCCAAGTGTATTGCCTTCAGTGAGTTGTGCTGTCCCCATTCTAACACAATAATTAAGGTATATATATATCGGAAATACAGCTCTGAACTGCATCTGTGTTATGGCATGGGTTTGCTTGGGGTTTTTTTAAGACAGAACTTGTCCATTATTTGAGTCATGGGCTACAAATGCAGGACAGGTGTGCTGTGTACAGGGGCAAATCTTTGTACTGTGAGCCAAGTTCTTGATGCAGAAAACATCATCAAACCTTTGACTGATCTTTGTAGGAAAAGAAAAGTATGGCTGGATACGTGGCTGGCTGGCTAGCCTGGTAAGAAGTGAACTAACACATACTGATAATCTCACACTATACTGATCAGGAAATCAGTGCTCAAAGGTCTTCTGGTCTTCTAGATAATTTTTCTTCTTATTTCATTCTATGGAATCAAAGCAGTAGGAAACTTTTCAAAGAAAGAAAATAAATATTTGCATTAGATTTTTCTGTTTTAAAGGATGGACATGTAAGTGAAGAGGTACTGAACCATGATGTCTGATTACACCCTAGTGAGGACTCTCCACTGCTGCCCTGAGAGGAGGTCTGTTTGACCTTTAAAGTCTGCAGAACAGAGCTAGTTGGTTCCCAATAGTAGTGAGGGAATACCCACAGTGGAATGCAGATACAAACTTAAACCATCAGATTTTCAGTGTAATAGCTGCAGATCACATGGGTAGTAGATTCCAGTAGTCGGGGTAATAATTCTAGTCAATCTTTTGTTTATTACTGGGGAAAACCCACAAACTGAAGGTATTTCTAGTTTTATTTGTACCTTGAATGTTGGCTTACCATGTTCAGGCAATGCCAGGAAAGAAGAATGCTTCATCTGGAAATAGACATCCTCAGGGAACACACATCTGATTTGTAGAACTCTTTCATGATCAGAAGGTTTGATAAGAAAGATTAATATGTTTCATTTTGGCACAGAAACATTGCTGAGCAGAGAATAGGAGGTATACATCCTACTGTACATTGGCATAAAAGCTGCTATCCTGCAGGATCCCATAATATCCCACTATGAACAGAGGCAGTAGGATCCATGGATGTAGAAATAATTGAGGTATGACTTCGGTTTATGAGCCTGGATTTTTTTTAAACATCTCACATGTTTTGGAAGTAAAAAACCCAGCAGGGGAGGAGAATGTAAGATTTATCAGCTCACATTTCAAATAAACAAGTCATTTTAGTAATCCTGAATACCTTAGTACCAACAAGGGCTCCATTGTTTCCCATCACAAATTTTGGAAGCACCACCTCTAGGAACTTTCAAGAATCTCTTGTGCTCTTTGTGTGATGAAGCAATTGCAAAAACACCACTGCATTTCTGTTTTGTTACAGCAATTATTTGCCCTAAATCCACACCTCCCACAACACTGGTGTTATTGCTACCTCATGTCCACAAATTGAAGGTTCTGTGTATCCCCATGAGAATCAATGTCAGATAAAGAGCAGTTATAACAGTGTTGGGAAAATTATGACAGAAACCATAGTGGAGACACTGTGTTTCAGGACAAATGAAAATGTTTTGACAGTGCGCAATTCAACTATCTTCCTCTTTAACTGTTATGCCACTATGGAAAAAAGCCCAAAACAACATGCTAGCTAAAAAAAGTCCAAGATACTATAGACAGTATTGTAGTTGCCATGGTGTGTACACTGCTGAAACTTCCTGTTCAGTGATTGCCTGTTTTATAAGCGAGATTTTAAATGGAGTTAGGTATGGAATAAAAAACAATCTGTGGCCAATTTGGCCACTCAGGAAAGGCTAGAAATCTGTTTCAGGCTGCAGCAAGAGAAAACTTGCCACAATATGAGCTGATTGGAGCTCTGCAAAGTCTGCTTCAGTGACTCCTAGAAGAGGCAATAGCTGTGGGGAAATTCAGAGGGGAGCACAAAGCAGGCAAAAGGGAGGGGAGGAGAGCACAAGAACTCACTCACCAGCAGGAACAGACTGGAATTTAATAGAGGGTTCTCTTCCCACTGTTCAAAAGAAACTTTTGGAATTTGTGTTAGCTTCTTTAAAACCCAGCTACTGTCTCAGGATATAGGAAGAAGAGCAGAACTCAGGTGGTGGAGGACCAGCACTCCCTGTATGCTTTTTGGCTGGCTGCAGAGCTCTGAAACAATGAAATATACATCACTACAAAGAGTCAAATCATGCTGTGCTATCTTGGGACACTGTAAGACTGTTTTCATGGGTTTTGTCACCAAAGAAGAGTTCATACTAGGCATTTGATGCTTAAACAAACATTCAGAAAACTGATTTGAAGTGTTTTATTAAACAAATAAATAGACAGATCAATCCAAAACCCGTGCCACATTCTGCTGGCCCTGAAGAAATGCCAGAGTAGCCCTTCCCCAGAATGCAAACTTTGCTGCCTTCCTACTAGTACCTTTCAGGACACGGCAGAGGCAGGGATGAGCTGAAAAGAAAACAAACTTAAAGCAGCAACTGAATTATTCTAGGATGCAGCTGAGCCCGGGATGTGGTTATGTGTCATCCCAGCCACCAGCCTAAGAATAATATACAGGTATGTGCATATGTACCCTCTGTGTGAAATCTTTACTTCTAAACTACCATAATGGCTCTCCCATTTTCACAAAACACTTAACAGCTGCCCAGTGTTTGGAGCTACAACTCTTTGCATCAGGAAATGCCAAAACCAAACTCATGCAAATGAAGATAACAAGTGTCTGAGCACAGGGAGAACTCAGAGCTGGGGGCAGGAGAGAAAGACAGAGCATGACAATTTCTTTACATTTTTTACCCATTTTACATGATACTTCAAGTAGGTTTGCTTGCTATGAATATATAAGGAAATTGCTGATCTTAAACTGACTGTTACCACAGTGAAAAAAAACCAAAAAGGCCCGAAACCAAATAAGTGAGGCTTTTCCATCTCAAAGATGGTTTGCTTCTTTTATGGCAATAATTGTGCTTTTTATAGTACTCTTCTGCACTCCTCTGCAAGTTTTTAACAGATCTGTAACTCTGACAATAAATTGTATATTCGGTGTGTATTGAGAAATATATAATAAGTTCCAATTTTATATATATATATATTTGTATGTACAATAAAAATAGTAGTTTTCATTTTCCATTTCTTTTTTCTTGACCTGATTACATTAATTTCTAAATGCTTTTTAATTTTTTTTTCTAAGTGATAAAAATTCAGAAGAATATACCAATTTAAAATCTGGAAGATGAAATTCATTTATCATTATAGAAAGTAGCAATTGGCTCAACTGAACAAAAATAACTCAGGCAGTTAGCTCTCACCAGCTTGCACACTCTACTGATATATTCTTTATATCCATCTGCCAAACCCACCTGGGTTTCAGATGGGACATATTCTAGCTGTTAATGATAAGCTTCACTATATTCTCTATGTCATCCCCTCAACACTTTCTAAAAAAAAAAAAAGACAAAAATTATACAGTGCATATTGTGCCATGGTGTATTGGTCTAAATGTTACATTAAGTGAAGAGCATATTAAGAAATATGTCAGAGAATGTCTCCTTCTTGTTATGACCCCCACAATGAGTCAGGTAGAAGGTGGGTTCTGGGTAAAGCAGGGTCATATTTGTTTTTATGAGGTACCTTTCACAATGAGATTTTCTCTAAGCACTTTCAGAAATACTGCAAATGCTACTATTTTAGTGGCTGAGTTGTGGAAATATATAGGGCCTGTTGGAATTGGAAATAACTATTACCTGTTTAACAGGCTCCTTTGTGGGGTTTACAGGGAGCTTCAGGTCTGCACAGAGGACAGTGACATCTCACAGTGTGAAGGTTTATTTTGTCCTCACCTTTCTTAAAGGCCCCAAAGATCCAGAAGCCTTTACCCAAACAGGTGACTACTGCACACTCCAGAGAGGTCTCCTGATGAGCAGAGCACACAATCAGTGTTTGTCAGGGAGTGGGTAGGTGGGAAATGCACCCTCACCGCTCTGGGGAAAAAAAATCTATAAAGTCTTACTCCTCTCTGTGGCATGTTGAATCTCCAGTCTTTTTGCAGGAAACAGAACCTGATGAGCTATTGATATGCCTGTCACAATCTACAGCAGAATGAAGATAACCAGCTCGTGGCACTACCTTAAGGACACAGGTAAATTGACAAGGAACTGAGTAATTCCATCATTGCTACAGAAACACCAACAATAAGGCACCGTTTTGTTTAAAAGAATCCCTGCTCAGTGGTGGAAAACACCCTCTTGCACTTTTGAACACTGCAACAAAAGGGCTGGACACAGGAAAACCATGTTCCCCAAACACCCCAGCCCTGCCCAGGAGATAATGAGTCAGTCTAATGAGAGCAGGGTAATATAATTAATGGTTTAACTGAGTTATATCCACTGTGTGTTTTCATATATTAGTGAACATTATGGGTGATATTTTTTCAAGAAATAAGATTGCACCAAGCCTTCTTGATGCAACTCTCACAAGGTTGTCCCCTTCTTCAGGCAAAGGTGGTTTTTTGTCAGCCTTCAGTGACTGAAAGCTCTCACCAGCCTAAGTCCAAGTGTTTCCCATAGCTAACAGTCAGACTTCTGTCACAAACTCAAGGACTGAAATGGCATTATTCATAGATATTTCAGGTAATTGACTTTTGGCCTTTTTAGTTTGCATTCTGATACTGACTTGAGCATTGAGTAGGTCTAGAAACCATTTCTGTGTTAAAAGAAGAGTGAAAGAAGGCAACAGTATTTTTACTAGATCCCCAAATCAGTCTCAGTGCAAAGGAGACATCTCTAGCAGCTGAAGATGAGTGGTATTATTAACTGCAAACTTCTCTGTTAGAGCTAATTTTCCAGTCTTCCTGGAGAAGATCAGTTGTATATGCATCCCTCTCCAAGCACCTGCACAGGATGTGGGCACACTCAAGGACAGGAAGGCTTTCTGTTCCCCTAATATGCAGGTGTGCGCAATGTCAAGCATCAGCTCTACTTTTTCAGGATCATTTCATAATGCATACACAGTACAGTTTTGCTGGATGTCAGCAGTCTGAAACAGTTTTCTCACTGACAGAGATGGGGAAATACAAAAGTATGTGGACAGATCTGGTGGACAGTTACTCTACAGATCTTTCAAGACGGGGATTATTTGTGTTCTTGCTGCACTCTCCAAACCACATCCAAAAAGTCTCCTGCAGAGAAAGGAGGGTTAAGTGAGGAAACTATGTACTGCATTTCAGTGTGGCTGAGGAAGAAGTTATTTTCCTTTAATTTGTAGAAACATGACCCGAATAATGAGGAAAAAGGCAGCAGTTGATGGCTCATGATTTTCCAGGTCATTGCTTATTTTGGTATTTCATAGGATAATTGCGGACTTCCCTCCAAGAACAAAATGAAGTGAGTTGCAGAGAGAGGTAAGATCAGGTTAATACTCAAATAAATAGAGGGAAGTGAAACAGTGAAAAATATGAGGCAGAGAAGTTAAGCACATTTAAAGTCATGTGCAATTAGTAATTATAAGATACAATAAAACAGAAGTAAGGATTGTACCATATAATATTTATGTGGTTGTATGTAATTTCTTCTAATCTTGGTACTAGTGTTTGGGGTCTACTTCTTTCTTTAATCCTGCAGAAATGAAATTTCATCCTTTCCAATGGCTCATATCCAATCTTTCTACATGTGAGGACCCTTAAGTAAATATAGCTGTATATTACAAAAACAATGCATTTAGAAGTGAAATATAAAGCTGTTTATACATTCATTTACTGCTGTATTTATGATGCTTCTGTGTTTGTTTACTTATATCTTAATTATGTAAGTCAGGGGTGGTCTAATCCTAGCAGCAATGAGGGCCAGATGGAGATTTTTTGCCCTCCAACTGAGCATGTGACATTCCTCCCCTCACAGCTGCAGCCTGACACAGACGTTTGGCTGGTGCTGCTGCTGCCAGAGAAAGGAGATATTTTTGAGGAGGTGAGGGAGAGTGTCCACACTCCCTCCCACAGGTGACATTGGCAGTTTTGCTCCATGTGTTGAGTGTGTTGTGAGCAGGAGATGGCTGTCAGCTGTTTGCACTGCTTTTGATGCATGAATAGCTACCTCTCCTCCTTTCCAGGGGAAATACTCTGCACTGGGAGGGCTTGTTCAGTAGTCCACCATATAACCAAGACAATAACACCAGAAGTCTTTCCTAAAAATATTGCATTAGAAGACTGTGAGCTGAATGTATTTTGCTGAGAGCTGCACTAAAATTGAGGAAGCTCTCTTAAAACAGAGCAAAGCAAACCAAAACAATATAAATATAAATTCTCTTGAGAAAACAGTTTTATTCCAACAAGGTATAAAACAGCAAAGTTGTGATATGCAATTGATGTTTTAAAATAGGAATTTTCAACTCAGAACTCCAGGTTTATTCAGATTTTAATACTGCGTTAAGAAGAAGGAATTTTTCCACCTGTGTCAAAAAAGAGGCTAGACTCTGAACTTTTTTATTTTTCTTCCTGGTTCAACAAAACTGCTTTGCCCTGACAATGTGGAGGAAAGAGTGAACAGCAATCATCAGAGATGGTTTATGGCTTTAAGTCCCTACTTGAAGAAAAGTCTGCTTTAGATCTATCATTTACATATTTTGATATATATTTATGGAATAGCTCAATCTCTCCAGTTGTAAAGCTTGAACAGGGAGGAGAATAAAACCAGATGAAGGATTCCTGATATAACTCCCTCCAAAACACTTTGAAAATACCTGCCAAAAATGTGAAACAATCCATTCTGAAGTCCTGAGAAAGTTCTTGAGCATCACTTCATCTCCCTGAGAGATGACTCATCTCTGGCACAAATTAACTACTACTACCTAGAAAAGGTACAATTTTATCAGTGGAAGGGGAATCATCCCAATTTTACCTTTGGTTTGGCAGTGAAACTGTAACAACCATAAATCACTCCCAGCTGTCCCTGGGATCTCGCCTTCAGCACATCACTGTAGGGAAGGCAACAAGTTCTGCAGCAATCAATCCCTTTTATATCCCTCCACAGATACATAGGCATCATGTTGGAGCTCAAACTGTGTTGCTGGCTGAAAAAGATAATTGGTAAATCAAATACTAAATGAAATCACTCACATGATATCCACTGCCCTTACTTTTGCTGAAATCCTTCGTTCATCTCTCAACCCATGCATGTATGTAACCCAGCAGCTTCTTCCTAACCTTCCTAACCTCTTTCCACCTCCAGTATTCACTCCTGTGGGTGCCATCACTCTCGTTGCATGACCCATAAATTGCATCTCCATACTTCTTTTTTATCTGTGGTCCTCTATGTGGTCTTTGTTGGGTGTAGCCTCTGTTCAGAGTGTGTTTACCTCAGGCATTGGACATGCTCATTTGCAGGGTTTTTATTTCCTTGCTCTGTGAATGCTTTTTCTGATTCCTACCCTAAAGTACTTTCTGGGCTGAATGGATCTGTGGCTGTCAGTGATCAAAGCTGTCAGTTGCTGTTTATTTCCTCACCTCTTCAATTTGGCTCCTGGGAGGATGTTTCAACAGACGTTTTAGAGAGACAGAAAAAACCAATATCCTATTAAACTAATGACCCTTGGCTATGCTGTCTACAAATGAATGCAGGCACAGACAATTGCCCAGTTTTCTACTGAGGGTCTGTGCACAACAGTCTTATGTGTGTTTTCTAGCTATAAAATACAAATGTGTGTACAACTTCTAGAAAAAAAAAAAGTATAATTTCTATTTAACAGTAATTATTCCAATGTAACTATGGCACTCCACTAATTGCTTTCTGGTTATTAAGAATATTAATAAAGTTCATGTTCAGATTTTCTGGTAGAGAGCACTGCTGGCTCTTGTGTTTATTCTTTTCTGAGGGCTTCTGTAAAGGACATCTGAAGCCTTTTTATAACAGTTGCTTTTTAACAAAATCAAAAGTCTGGAATAAATTTGTTGTGACTAGCTATTAGCAAAAAAGATTTTCTATTCAGAGCAGAAATGGCTTCTTTCTTTAGATAAACATAGCTGTAATGTGTCACAGATTGAAGTGTATCTTCATGTCCTATGACCACAGTGATAATCACAAATATTCCTGTTGTTGCTACCAAGGAATGCTTTTTCTGCTACCAGCCTGCTACTGAACTCCTCATATTTAAGACGCTTGAATTAAGCACACTTTCTAGGAGGATATCTTTGAAGTTTTTATTTTAATGTACTGGTTGAGGGATCATGGAGACCATGACTGAGGAAAAACATAAAAGTGGAGAGAGCTTGTGGGCATTGGAAAGTTGAAGAACTTTGTTTCATCCATACTGAACAGAATAGATGAGCAGGAATACACAGAGAGCTGCTCAGGATGAGGTTTAATGTGAACAAGAGAGGGCCCTGAAGCAAAGAGGTGTCTTTGCATAGGAAGAGCTATTGAATGTGTGTTTGAATTAGGAGCTGAGGTGAGGTAAGAAATATTGATTTGCTGGATTCTACAATAGTATGAAGGTGGCAGCACTTGGACTCCCGAGGGGAAAAAAATAACACAGGAAGAATAAAAAGTTTAAGAGGAGAAATTTAAGAAATGCAGAAATGGAAGCCCAGCAATGTTAGGATTTAAAGAAAGAAAATCATCAGTTAATAGAAAGGTAAGGGCTGACACCAGGTCAAGGACAGGCTGTGAACAAAATACTACAGTGGGGTTTTGGCTACAAAGTCAGCACAACTAGAAACTTTGTTTAGACCAGATGTGGTAGAATGCAAGAAACGAGGGGAGGAGAAAAGGGGAAAGGAACCTGGAAGTAAAAGAAAATATAATGAGAACAAATCTTGACAATTAGCTTCAAGAATATATTCCACAATTTTAAAAATAAAATGAGGCAGCAAGAATAGCATTTGGAGAAGGAAGGGAGTTTGCTTGACAGTTTTTTTAAAATTTACTAAGCACAGAGAAACTGGAGAATGTTTTTATTGTGAAGGGGAATTAGTACAAGGCAAAGAGAAAGAAATTATCATAAAGTAGTGAAGGATGAGAATAGCTGTGCTGGAAAATATAGCCGTGTTCAAAACCTTGCTGATTCTAAGACTCTGAGAAATGATCATGCAGAGGCATAGGAATGGAAATGTGAAGAATTGAGGTAGAAAGGGTTGAGAGAACACAAAACAAATTTTTCTATCTGTGACTGAAAAAAAACATAGGGACTGTGATTGAAGAGAAAAGGAAAGTAAGGAGGAGCTCAAGTCATGCAGTGTTTGTAGATTTTGCAAATCACCCAACTGTCACTGGGCGAGAAAGGCAAGGAAGGCACAAGGCAAGAAAGTTTTCTTGTGAGAGCTCATTCCTCACAGCTCTAATTGTGTAATACACACAGCACAGAAACTAAGCAAAACACTGTGAACTATAATAACTCTTAGGAACATGAACAAAACAGCAGGTTGATAAAACCTATCAAAAGCTTGTGAAGATGATCTGACTATTACCCTTGTTTGGATAAATGTGCTACTGAAATATGTATTAAAGTATAAAACACAGGCCATTATTCACCGTTTCCAAGGCACTCTTCATATGGAAAAGCAAATGAGAGATCATGAGAATGGTTTTAGCATTACTGCTGATTCATGCCAAATTAGCTTTCTAATCTCTATGTAGAGCTATTAATAATAAAACAAATCATTTATCCTCTTGAGCCCAGTACTGTTTTGTTTAACGCCAAATTATGTCCTTTACCTACCACTGTTGTGCACCCTTCTTTTAGCAGAGTTTCTTTTGGCACAGTTCCTTGTTTTTTGAGCAATAGATTGATGTGCTTGCAGGGAATGGAAGAAAGATGTGGTGCTGTACAGTACTACAATCCACCCTGTGGCATTTTGAACACACTGGAAGTACCAGCTAATGATAAAAGGCTGTGGTTAAATCTTTCAGGGCTGCAAGGGTGAATGACATCACTGAGAAGAAAAAACAACCTTCCTCTAAATCAGAACAGAAAACTACAAGGGAAGAATACGGTAAAAGATTCTGTTTGTATGCACTGTATGTACAGAAGATAATGTTTAAAATGTTAGTAGCACTTGGCCTAAGCATTTACCAACCAAAGATGCTTCTGAGACTTTCTGCAGCTGGTTACCATTTTAACAGGGGAATATTTTATATGATAGCCTTGTGTTCATCACACAAAGGGCACTAATTATGCAGCAGAGATAAGTAAAGCAGCTCAGATAAGGAACATATCAAATTCATATCCTGTGCTACCTCAGAAATCTGATAGGAGATTGAATTTGTTTCCATGATGCAGATCATGGTTACAAAAAGCTTTTATCTCTTTTCTAAACAGAGTTAGGGCACTGGTACATGACAGAAGTTACAGCAAGGCAAGCTGTGGTATTATTTTAAAGCCATTGTCTTCCACGTTTGTTGTTTCAGTGAATGCTTTGGTGCAATATACTGCAGCAGAGCAAAGATGAAAGAGACTGTCCAGCTTCACTGAATGGTAGGGATAAGATCTCTTGTATACAGGTAAATCCCACAGATTAGACGGATTTTATGAGCTTCTTCTCAGGAACAGAGTGGTTTGCCTGTACCATCAGACTCCTCTTCTGCTAAGTGTCAACATTACATCTCCATTTTCTTTCTGTGTTGAAAATAAAAGAATCTCAAGGGGAATAAAGTTATAACACCCTTTAGATTAAAGTAGTTGTGAATACTCATTTAAGCAATAAAACTGTAGAAGATGGGCTCATTAGGATCTTGGACTACTTGGCTATTCTGTTACTGAAGATGCTCCTAATTAGCAAAATGTTTCTTCTGAAGTGGCCTGCTGGGCTGCAGAAGAGGATTAATCCACAGAGTCTTTCTGAGCTCATTTTGGGCTGTGTTTGCTTGTTTGATCTGGATCTTGATGACACAAAGATCCAGTGACATACATGCTTCATCTGGGACTCACCACTCCAGGCCTCCTGTAAGATACACAGTGAACCATACATGAACCATGACCTGTCTGTAATTTGAGAATCTTTCTGCAAACTTACTGCAAATAGAGTTTGTCTAAAACTCTTACAGTGCAGATTTAATATCTCCAAGTCCCAGGGAAGAAGGTTTATTTTGGGATACAACGCAGCACTGATAAGAGTGATTTAGAGCAATAGAAAGCTTTCCAAGTTAGATCAGGCTTGTGGCAGTGTTCACTCTGTCCCTGCTCTCCATGGCCCAACATCCAGATGACAGCACAAGTCCCAAAGTGGGCAGAAAATCATCCTCACACTTATGAAATTCTCTTATCATCATTCTTATTAGGTGAAACTTGACTCAAATTCCTGAACATGAGGTTTACATTCCTTGCCATCATCTATTTTTAGCATTTACTATTATAAGTCTCCATATTCTCAGTATCCATATAAATGTCCAGTTCCCCACTAACTTTTGGTAAAGTCCTGGCCTTAGTAGTATCTACTGTCAGTGATTTATGAAGTTTAATTGCACATTGTCTGTTTTTCTTCCTTTCATACACTTTCAATTGGCTGCATTCAAATTTAATCAAGTGTGCTAATCTGCCACTGTATTATTTTAGGGCGGCTTATCCTTTATGAAATTCTTCACTGTCCCCCTGGATTTGAATAAAACCTAAATAAATTCATACTATCTGCAAATGTTACTATCTTGCTGCTTGACTCCATTTCTGGATAATTAATAGATACATTAAATTATCTCTGCATGTCTGATGCAGCCTTAATACTTTCTCTTACTAATGTTTTATTATCCTGCCTCTCCTTTCTGACTCTTGTCTAGTTTTGGGAACGTAGCAATACTGTGCATACTTTTCCTTTTTGACCATAACTGAATTGAATCCAATAAATTCCCATAAGCAACAGTAAACATATTTCCTTGAAAAACAGATTCATCTCAGGGATGGCCTTTCATCATAACAGGGTAAATTAACTGGTAGCTTATCCTTGTTGTGGACTTTGAGAGTAAAACCATTGATGTATAAACACACACATGTACAGCAGCCCTGGTGTTGTGCACTTACATGGCTGCCTAGCTGTTGGAAATTTCTATAGAACTATTATAAATATTTTCCCCCAGTCCTTGAGGGAAAAGGTGTTTTTCTATTTAATTGCTTTGAAAAGTGGCCCTGTGCCTCCACTTTGTGAAAGAGCATCCCAAAGCCTCCGTCCAATGCCTGAGGTAAGCACACTCCACCATCAAAATCCTTTTAAACAAGCAAATTGTAAACATCTGTCTTCTAAAGTTGTTTTATTTTTCTTTTTAATTCCTCTGAGCTTTCCTTTTGTTTTTCTCCTTTGAGCAAACATTCTGTGAACCCCAATCTCTAGTGCACAGTTACAGGTCCCACCTGTGCACCCATTATCAGAGTGGAGGGCTGGTGTAAGAATTTTGTGTGGTACACTTATATAGAATCATAAATGCCCTCATGATAATCACTTAATAAGATATTAAATCTAGACATTAGACACTAGAAAAAAAATCAGATTTGAGTTTCATTATTATTCTTGTAAAAGTTTTTGATGTTTTGTATTCCTTTCAGAAAGAATGCCTCTCCCGTATATTTCCAGCATTTTAAAAATCATTGTCTTTTCAGACAATTCTCAAAGAAATGGAAAATAAAACACGGTTTTGTTCTTTATTATTCCACTTGTGTAAAATGTTACTAAATTTTTTTAAAGTGTATAAAGAATGACAGGAAAACCGGGGAAGAATTGAAAAAGTATCTTTGATCTAAAAAGCCTTTTTTTCTCCTTTAGTTTAAAATGCGCACACAAAACCTGTATTAATTTTAAATTACTAACTTGAGAGAGAAATGCAATAAAATGTTTTTCTAATGCTTTGTTATCCTTATGGCTTCAACTCTAGCTCAAAAATGCAATTAATTCTGTAACTTACACTCTGTGGCGGATGTCATTCAAGCTGCGACAGCTTATTGGGTAGTTAAAAGGATAAAATCAAGTAGTCATTCTACTAATCCCTTTACAAGGAAACAGCTTTATGCATAAAAACTGGAACTTATGTGGTCATTAGCAGATGCTACATCAAGCAACCAAAAATACACACATTTAAATTCTTAAGCACAATCTATGAACACTACACAGATGGTTTCCAAGAAACTGTACCTAAATTGATTACGATAAAAATGATCTGCTGCAATTGTTTCTGTCAAAAGGGAGAACAGAATTTGTCCCAATGTGTCGCTCTGCCCATTCATGCAGAGAACCCAGCTGCTGAGACAGATGTTGCTCTAAGCACTTTATTTTAGGGTCATTAAAATGGTTACAGGGGTTAGTCATTCATTGTTTTATAAATTGTGCTTACTAGCTGAGCTCCATAGATGCTGGAAAACTTCTTTGTGGTTGATCAAAAAAGTTACATGTCATATCACATTTACCCTATGCTGGCAGTAAAAATGGGTGAAGCACTTGTGTAGGACAGGAAGTGAGAAAAACAGTTTTTCAGTTTAATTTAGAAGAGCATTTATTTACTCAGACCTGACATGGCACCAGTGTAATCATCTGAAATGCAAAACCTGACTCAAAGGCCTTCTAGCTTTCATTTTAGTCCTGTCCAATCATTAAAGAACAAGAGTTTTCAATATAACTCATTCCTGTGCACTCCTCCCTCTGAAGTATTATGAGCAAGAAGTGTCAGACGAGCAAAGGTTTAAGATCAGTTGATTAGATCAGTGCAGAGTGGGTCCGTCTACCTCCCCGCTGTCTTTGCAAATGCTGCTCTTTGGCAGTTTGAGCATACTCAGGCTTTACTTAGAAATATTTGGCTAAATCTCTTCTCTGTTGGCAGGTTCTATGGTTTTCCATGGCTCATCTAATTCAGGATTGACTTAGCCATGTGCATGTGATGTATTGGTGCAGCAGCTAATGTGTCAATGAGAAACAGAACAGTAAAAAGATGAAGCTCAGTGAAAAACAGCAAGGTTGGCAGATTCAATTCCTTTTCAGATCATACTGTAGCCTTTTATAGCCTCCACTACAAAATGTAGCCAACTTCCGCTTTTTTATTTCATCTTGGTCCCTGTGTACTTGTTATTATGTCGATGGTTCGATTCATCTTCCCTAATTGGTTACTGAACTTTGGCAGCCAAATCCTAAATTCTAGGTGGTGTTCATAGACATACTCTAAATGACATTTTCCCACCTTTCCTGTACACATTTAGGAAAAAGTCATTCATCTAGAAAAAAATAATGAAACATTCAATGTCATTTTACCTGACTCCTTAAAACATGGCTGCTTTGGCAGCAGATTGTTTTCCTGCACATTTTCTGCAGGACATTAATTTCTCTCCCCCGCTTTTATTTAGATAATTATGGCCTGTTCAAATGTATATCCTCATAAATAAATAACCTAGCTTGCCTCTCACTTTGAAAATGCACTAAAGTTACAATTTTTAAACTAAAATCAATATATCCTCAGAAGATTCAAAAGCTGGAGGACCAAAGTTACCCTCTGTCCCCAAATCTATCCATTCCTTAGGTCAAATAATTCAAAAAAAAAAAAAAAAAAAAAAAAAAAACCTTTATATGTTTNAAAGCTCTGATAGGTTACGATCCAGACAGAAGAACAGAAGACATTCTCAGAAAACACAATCCCTGAAAATGCATGAGACTTTTAGAAGCAGGCACATTTCATCCATTTAAACATTCAGTTCGAACAAAGTCACCAATAAAAAAAAGTGATTCAGTCAAGAGAGCCACATTTTTACCTGACTGTATCTTAAAATACATAAATTCTCTTAGTTTCACATAAATTTGAGTTTAATTTTATCCAAATTATATTTTGATCTTGCAAAAAATCCTTTAAACAGGAAATATTTTTTTCCCATGATTTGATGACATTGTTCACGCATCAACTTTTTCTGTACCTGAAGCAAAGAGGGTGCCTTTCATAAGTAACACAGGTTTATTACAGTTTCATGGCCAGAAATTTCTTATTGTCCAAGTAAAATGTCAAAATTTGTTGTAACTAGTAGCTGATTTGCCTGCAAAATAAATGTAATAAGATGAGGACTGCATTACAAGCTCAAGGTCTCACAGAGTGCATTGAACTTCACAAAAAAAAATAACTTTTTCCCTCTGTTTTTGTCTCTCAGTATTGCAAGTTCTTCAGGATAACCACTGTCACTTACTCTGCTTATGAGCAATATTGGCTGTAAAGATTCTTCCCTTTTCAGGAAGACCTTCTAAAAGGTAATGAAATATTAAATACTAAAGGGCTCTCTCATCATCTGACGTGTTTTGAGGTGAGATTTAGCAGACAAATGCAAGGCCAGAATAGAGAAAGAAAAGCACTTGCAGGACAAATGTCCTTTTTAGTGGTTGTGGTTCATACAGAGCTCACAGAAGAACAGAAAGAGAAACATCCTGATGAAAAGCAAGCTTGAGTTCTTAAGAGAGTTTTTGATATTCTGCACACCAGGCATGACAACATAAGGCTGCTCACAGCCTGGGTGTCACTCCAAATTCCATTAAACTTACATTAGATGCTGTTTGTTCCTCCTGCAAATGTACTGACAGATTTTTGCAGCCCTGTGCATGGGGTTTTTTTTAGTGTATGAAAGGTTTGTAGTTATTTTAGCTGTGGAGTTGCTAAAAAATTATTAAAATCAAAGTTCTCTCTCATCTACCCTGAACAAAGCCAAACAACATGTTCCTCTTTTAGAAACAAATGGATGGGAATTGGCTAGGACACCACTTACACTAAGATGGCTGGGGCTGAAAAAAGGGTGTGATGGCTTGATACATGTTATAGAAATGAAAGCATTTCTACTTGAAAAGCCATCATGATACCTTGCTCTAATTCCCTTTCTTTCTTGTATCCTCTTTTTGTTATGTAGCATCAGAGCAACAGCTGAGATGGAAAAAAATGACATTATTTGTACTATTGTGGAATAGCGCTTATCTTGAAAAGCATAGATTTTATACAGCTCAGAAAGAAACACGGCATATGCAATTGGAAGGAAAAAAGGACAAAACCTGATAACAGAAAGTCAGTCTGCTGGCACACTAGAGCTTTTCTCAAGGTGACATTATCTAGTGTTAAGATGAACAGTTTTTGCTGGTTTAGAGCATTATTGAATGTAACATTGAGCACATTTACACTTGGTCACTCTGAGTCCTTCTCATCCAGCCTAAAGTCTTCAAAAGTGCATGCTTGAGATGAATGTAAGAACAAGAACAACTTTGCCCTTGCTCTGAACACTCTGTCACAATTTGTGGCTCATGGACTTCCTCTGGTCCACACATCCTGCCTTCTGTGGCATCCACAAGCTAGAAACATTCTTTCTGCAGCATCAAGGGAGAAAACTTGGGCCCATTAACATCCCAGTCATAACTGCTTTAGTTTGAACAGAACAGGGTTTTACCCAGGTGCACACACTGTGTCTGCCATTCTCCATCACCCTCCACAGAAACCACTTACAGTGGCAAAAGCTATGGCACAAGGGGAGATTTGAATCTTGAAACTGCAGTTTGGGCACTGACTCATAGATTTGTCCCCTGAGTCTTCTCTACAGCCTCACAGTCACTTTCAGTGCAAAAGCCTGTGCCCTCTTATACTGTTCCCCTACACGTTCTCCAGCATATTTTGTCTGCATGGCTGACCCAAGGGGTTTCCCCTCTGCTTTCTACTCAGGATCTTCACTCTCCTTTTTCTCTCCCCTAATTTCCTCTGCTGGGAAACCCTGCCTGTACTACTGTGATCCTCAAGAAAACAGCACTGTGTGAAGCTATGGTATGTACCACTCTGACAATAGTACTTAATCCTTCCTTCACCTGACAGGTCTGGCACCACTGTTCATCATTCCACTTGATCGATGCCAAGAAGCCGTGCTTTTAACCAGCTATGGGTACAGCCACTTTGCTAAGTCTTTGAGCTCTCAAGAGAGCATGAAGCAGCCTAGACTTTCCAATGTATTCAGTAACTTTCTGAAGAGAACAGTATTTCAAACAGAAGCATTTTTCAGGAACATTGTTTGGGAAAACTAAAGTCAAAGTTGGGTGATCAGGGGGATATAATATATCAAGGTGATTTTCCACAAAACAGAGGACACATCCTTCCCTCTGAGTATTACCATGGTAAGTGATCTCAAATTTACCATCTAGAAATAAAGACTATAATAATTAGGGCATGATTATTGATATTAGAAGTTCTCAGCCAAAGATAAGAAATCTAGAAGAATCTCCAGCCAAAGATAAGGAATCTAGAATTATCTTCAGGGGATCCCATACATACATATCTTTAGTTTGGAGCAATACCAGCATGGAGCTACATAAAGTGTCAAGCTATCACCAAACCATGGAATATTGTATTTTTGTGCAATAGAATTCATTTAAGTCATGTGATAGCCAGAAGGTGACAAGGAGAAATCTTCTGCTCTAGCTTTTGTATCACAAGTATCTTCACCATTGTGAATTCTCTCACTGAAAAAACACCCCAAACTAACTAAAATGTCTGCTAAACTAAACTAGCTAAAATGTCTGTTTAAACTTAATTCATAGAGTAATAGAAAAGTGAGAACATTAATACATTTGGGCTACTCATTCACCATTGACTGGAGGATCTGAAAGCACCTGTGGCTGCGTAGGTGTGTTTTTCTACTCTTGTTGATTATCTTCCAAAGGTCTCTGATAGAAACCACATCCTCTTACCCAGTATTGGGTGGTGTTTATTAAAGATGCTGAGAGCATAAAAAGAGCAGCTCTCCCCCCATATTATCTGGTACAGACATGCATGTCTATAACTTTCCCTATAACTGAACTGTGAACATGACCTTTGCAAACCAACAGTACTTTTCCAACTGAAAAGGTGTGTCAGATGCATGAGAGTGTGGTATATGATTTTGCAGAGCTTTGCACTTTCACCTGTGGGTAAAGTGAATTCAAAACATGATTGTCTTGATTTAGTGATAGACAGACCCTTTTTTTTTGCCAGTACAGATAACTCCACAGAGCTAAGCACGGGACAACCAGAACCTATTACTTTTAAATAACAATTTTAATATTCTGGCATTGAAGGAGTGATCATCTTCAACACCAGGTAGAAATGCCAAGAAAATTAATAGTTAAAATTCCCTTTAATTCTGTCATTTCTTTCATTATCTGTCTTAGAGGGATGGCATGTAAGTGCTGTTAATATTGAAGATTGTGAAATTTGAGGTGAGGGGAGGAGTAAAAAAGCAAATCAGACAATGCATCTTCTTTTCCCATTCTGAGAAAACAGGACTTGTTAACTCAGGAATTCTTTTTTTCTCAATGTTATCACTAGAATTAGTACTAAAGGTCCATAAATGCAGCATAAATGTATGTGAAGACAGACTTTATTAGCAACCCTCAGGTAGTTAAATGTCCAGGAAAAGAACAGCATGGTCAGTTCGTTTAACCACCAGGATTAACATCAGGAGCACAGAACATTTCTGTTTACTTGCAAATCTACTGGAATGTGTCTTTTCCTATTAAATACATGAAACTGTTATAAAAGCAGCATGTGAGGAGTGTTTTGTCAAGAGCTAATAATTCTTTCATGGATACTCTTCGGAAGTCCACCACCTTTTCTTCAGGTAGATCTTGCATAGGTGACATATGCATGAAAAGATAGTTAATGTTCTCTTTTGAAGTAATGTCCAGCTGCCTCCAGCTGCCTTCTGACCCTGTGCAAGAGTGAGCTGTTCTGTAAAATGACAGACAAGACTCATTAGCCAGAAGGGAGCCATCCACTGATCTTTGTCCCCAAACTTTCCAGTTTGCCTGGCTGGGAAGGAGTCCCTCTGGCCCTGATAGGATGTGCACATTCTGTCTGCAGCCCTGAGGTGGTGGCTGGAATATTCATATCCTAGAAAGTTTGTTAAAACATAAGTTTAAAATAAAATTAACACCCCGCTGCCCTCCACTTCCCCCTCTCCCCTCACCCCCACCCAGTTCTCCAGTCTTAATTCACTGGTGTTATTACTTACTGTGATCACATCTAAATCCTGAGGGCAAGAGGCCCAGCTTCACAAAAGACTTAGGAGTTTAAGTCTGAGGAAAGTGCCAAGCAGTCTTTATATTGCTGGATGTCTCTGCAACTTGATTTCTATAGAACAGTTCCACAATTTGCTGTTTCTATTCACAGGGATGTCACTTCCTTGCAGGATGGGATTAAGTATTCCCCTCCACCATCCCATCTGGGTGCTCTTCATGTACAGTAAAAGCAAATACATTTGTTATATTTTGAAAGTGAAGTTATATACCTTGACTTTACTGGGATGTAGTCATGAAAAGAGATAGCAAGGACTGTGAAATCTCACCTTTTTATTTTTTTCATTTTTTTTGTTGGTTTGTTTTATTTCTCTGAAAATAATCTTTCAAAAACTTAGTGGCTATTTTGGTCCCTAGGATTTGAACTCATCACATCCAACTTTAAAATCCCACCTGAAGCAGCTAAGGCAGGAGACTGACATGCCCTTGGCTCACTAGCAGTTGGTGAAGAGGAGCTTTCAAAGAAAAAATAACTTTAGGTAGACTAAAGTATGAGCTGAGGTACCCTTCCACTGTTTCTGGAGTGGAGGTTTACTGTCCTTCTGTCATCCCAGAGGAACAATTTCACTTTCTTTCACTTTTTCTCTCTCATTATTTCTAACAAGACACCAGAGAAAGTGAAACTTTGACCAGCTCCTGGATATGTAATGTGTTTAATTCTGTGAAGGTGGTGATCTATTCCAAAAGTAGCCTCAAAAATTTTACAACAGGTCTTCCTAATAAGTTAATTGAATAAAGCTTCAAATATCTTTGTTGGAAGATAAGCAGCCTAGTGTCAGTCCAGCAGCGGGATTTTAGGGTAATAATAAGTAGAAAGTTTTCAGATTGATGCAAGGATAATAAGGTTGCTTTGATCAAGTGCAAAAACAAGGTGGTACAAAGAAGCCTAACCCAGCATATTATATGGAATGATGAAGAAGGGGAAAAAAGGAATACATACTACTATGTACAAGCCAAAAAATCCAGATGAAACAAAGAGCTGGAGCAGCAGGTCAGCTTTGGTTATAAAGAGAATACTCAGCTTTGCTTCTACAGGGCTACAATTCTGTTTCTCTGAGATGCTCTGCTGTCATTCATGCCAGAGTTAAGCAGGTCTATAGTTTTATCTGATGAGAGAATATACCTGCCAGCTGCCTTTAACCCCCAGCTCACTGAGGGTGACTGTACACTGTTGTACCCTATTGGAGGAGACTGAAAAGAAGCACCAGAAGTTTTCTTCTCAGCTTTTCTCTATTTCCTCAATAGCATCCCTACAGCACAAGCACTGCACAAAGCCTCCCGTTCCCAGGAAGCACTTCTAAAGTCCTGTAAAACAGAAGAATTCAGTGCAGGAATGTGCATCCCCTTGTCATCTGAGCTCCACAGCTCTGCGTCCTTCCTGCACAATGTTCCTCCAGCTGGAGCGGGCACAAGGTTATAGATCAGGTTATTATTACTTTCATTACTTTCATGATATAATTAACAAGGTCTAATGAAAGCTGGACCGTAATATTTGCTTAATAATGTTATCAGGTTGAAGTTTATTACAAAGAGGAGAGTGAGCAGGCTGATAAAACATCTTCAGAATTAAGATTTATAGGTAGCTTGACAGAAGGGATATGATAATGCAGCCTAAATCTTGCTCTGAACTTTTCATGCAGAGATCTTAAAGCACTTGTAAAACATGTATCAAGGTCACATGTGGAGATTTTGGAATTGGCAAAGACTGAAAAGTGACTGAGCTGTATCACTGATGTGATGAGACTGCAGTGTTGAGAGCCCAGATTAGCTTCGCTATGATGATATATCTGATAGCAATGGGAGGTACCAGGGATGAACTATGCCCTGAAAACCCCTTCACTATGCACTTACGGAAGATGGGGCACAGGCAAATTATTTTCTTTCAGCAGTACTAAATCTACATCTCCCAATGCTTGGTCCTGTGATATTGGTGGTCAGACTAGCAGCACTCTCTTTTGAAGTATATTCAAAATTATAATATAGGTGATAGAGATTTTCTAATATATAAATAGTTGATATGCAACTTAGATACTAAAGGAGATTTTCACCTGGTCTGAATAGATAGAACTGCTTGAATCTTAAGTTTTAAAATGTCCAACAAGGAGGTATGGAAGGACTAGCCCATTTATTTATGTACTCTACCTGGTCTATGTTCCATGAAAACATCTTTCAAAGGACAAAAGTTGTCATAACCAAAAAATTGTATTAAAAAGTATTTGATTAAAATGGATCATCTCTTATAGGATATGGTCTGAACTTTGTGTAGAAATATTTGTGAAACAGCTAAGTACATTCTGGACTGGAAGTCTGCATATCCTTTTTCCTTGTGGAGTAAAGGTGATGGCTTTGTAACATGCTCCAGTACTGAGGCACACAAACTTTGCTGTTTGAATTTTAATCAGTGAGCACCAGACGGCACGACAAGCTAAACAAATTGTGTCCCACCAAAGAATCCAAGGAAGTTGCTCCATTTTATAGGAATTTGCTTACTTTTATAGGAACTATGTGAAAATTTATCTATTTTTACGTTTTTAATTAACTTCTTATATCTTTCCATCCTAGTAGTGTTCTGTGGACCTTTCACTGTTTTTACACATGGGGTCTGTCCTGTCCTCATGGAAATCTATCTTAAATCACCATAATAGGAACATGACTGAGATTCAGTGCAGGTTCTAAAATGCCTGCCCTGATATAGTTTTCTCCATTATATTAAAGGAGTCAGTCCTGCAGCACTTCCCAGGGATGGAATGTTTACTAGCAGAGCACAACATGGAAGGTCTTCAGTATTCTCACTGCAACTTTACTGTGATAATATTGAAGGATAGAAAGGCAACTTAGGTGAAATAATCATTAGGCTTTAGGCTTTTCTTCAGGAACTTTTAAAAAGGTAATTATTCATGGTATTTGGTTTTAAATCATCGTAGGATTTGGAGATCATTCCACTGCCATTGAAGTCAGTGGTGAATCTTGGACAGAGCCTGCCTGCTTGCTTCATATGAGCTATCAAACAGCTGCTGGATGGTAATAGCTGTCAGAAAACAACAACCTGAGCTGAATTTGAACCAGCAAAATGTTATGCAGTTGGTTTCCAATGCCACAAGTTTTTTTTTACCATGTCAAATTGGGGATTTTAGTGTATACCTCCAGAAAACTGTCCTTTCTACATCCATTTCCCTGGGTAACAAATTTACATGCTTATTGCTGCCATCCTAATATTAGCAAGGGGACTAATGACGAGTAATTGATTCCCTCCACTTGAGAGTAGATATGCCTGTTGGCTGAACCCTCAGTGTCTTGTAGTAAAGCATCAGAGAGGAAAACAAATCACTCCATAAAATTACAGAATGAGAAATTTGTCACCCAAAATGTCAAGTCTGGTTTCAGTTTTTCTCTGTTTGTACTACCAAGATGTTAACAGGAGTGGGAAGACTATTAGAGCAGTTGTTTTCTTCTGAAAGTGAGTTTTTGTACCAAGACATTATTTATGTGTGACTGGATAATACAGTTTCTGTATATAGATAAGCAAAAGAAATCTTGTCAAATTGTCTCCATAAATTAAAAAATAAATAATTTTATTGTTGCCCTGGAGAAATATTGAATAGTTAAGTGCCCTAATCCAGTTAAAGATATTGGAATCACATGGAACAAAATGGTATTTAGAGCAGGTCTTGTGCCAGATTGATAAAGTATGTCTAACTTTATTGTCTAACTTTTGGTAGTATTTTCCACAATGACTGTCCCCTACAATGAACAGAGTAAGGAGCCTTCGAGAAAACAGTAGTGGATAGTGTTTACTGCTTTGATCATAGCAAACTCACTGCACTGAGTTAACTGCCCTCAAGAATTTATTAATCAAATATTTCATGTTGTACATTTACATGGCAATTTAGCCCTCAGATAATAAAACATCTAAAACAAAATGGAGATTTGCAGTAACAAGTAGAATGTCAATATATTCACAATCAAGCTGTCTTCCCAGCAAGCTTCTTAATGGGAAAAGCATTTATAAAAGGGGTGCCATAGGCAAAATTCTCATTAATGAGGTTAATTCAGTTCATGTGCTGAAATTTAAATTATGTGGAATATTCAGATTAATTCAAACAAACATTAATATAGAAAGCAAAATGCAATATAAATACAAGAGAGTCAATATTAGTTTCATTTTGATGGAACAAGCATCACAAATATTGGAAAATCAAAATGGCAATCCTTGCCTTACAGGGTTTTTTCTAAGCAATATGTTGAAAGACTGCATTGTCTCCACAAAAGTCTGTTATATTTTTTAAAGAAAAACATGCAATTTGCCACGTCATTTTTGTTGTCTTTTTTAAAAATTTGCATACATTCAGTAATTGTCTGACATGTCTCAGCTAAAATTATAGCCATATTGTTGTCAAATTGAAAGAAATTAAACATGTTATAAATTAGAAATGTCTCTCGCACCAGTTCTCTTCCTAATGGGATTCAGCTGAAGCTTTCCATGTACATGAAAATGGTGTGTGAGGCAGGCAGTAAATATGGCTGAGCAGAACTTATTCTGCTTCTACCTTTTGCAAGGGTCCAACGGGCTTGATTTCAAGCTGAGAGTTTGGGGAAGGCTTTGCCATTTGGCATTTTGCAGTTTGTCCTGCGGGGCACTGGGGAATTAAATGTACCTCCCCTTTAGGCTAGATGGATTTTAGAGGATGACTGACATCTGGTGTTGAGGGAATGGACACTTGGTTTTCCATGGTCATGGTAAGCTGTTCCAGCTGGAAAGGTTGTTGAGTCGGATGGCAAGGAGCAGCAGATGAATTCCAAGGCTGGCTGATCATTTTACAGCTGAGTGAGCAGTGAGTACTGTTCTGGTCTTTTCTAAGAATGCTAGGGAGGATTTAAATGCTGCAAATGACCAACACCTTAAAAAATCCACAGGGTAAGGACTTGAGAGAATATTGAGAGAGCAATAATTGTTGATCCTATATTCTATGATTCCATGATCCCAAATATCACAGCATGAGGTGTTAGAGTAGGTCTGAGCTTTCTAGAAGATAACATTGTGAAGCATATTTGCTGATTAGTTATCCTTGCTGTTAATCTGAATTGAGAACTCAGGAGGAATTATTCCTTCACCACCAGGCCACATAAATCACAGCATCAAGGTGAAATATCAGATGTCAGTCACCAGTTATTAGGTATAGGTTATGGGCATACTGAATCTCCTGTCAAACAGCAGATTTGCTTTGGAGGGTTATGGGTATAGGACAGCAGATGGTGTAGACATAAATATGTCCAAACTGCCCTTCCATAAACTGATATGTACTAAACCACTTTGTTAACAGGGCTGCAACAAGAGTATTCTTTTCTGGTTTATTATTCATGTGCATTTGTTTAATTAACCTTTGTCTTAAAATGTGCATGTTATCATTTTAGGTATTTTCCTTGTTTCCCCTGGAAGAGGAGCACATCATCTCTGAAGACTGCTCAAGTCTGAAGTGTCTGAACTGTAGAAATGCATTTCTTCAACACCACAGCACAGGTCAGACACCTCTGAACTAGCCACTCAAGTGACAGAAATCACCTGAAAGTTCAGAAATGTGCTTTCATTATCATCCTCATAATATGCAGACACAAAAAGCAAGTTATACTGTCAAAATGGAATAATCTGCTTCTTTATATGTATACACACCACTAAAGTATATGCAGAATTATACACAGACATTTGAAAATGTGCCATGTAATAACCAAATGGCTTAAATACCAGATAGGGAAAAAACAGAATGGCAATTCAGAAACAATGACCAAAAGTAATTGTTACGAGTTAAGCCAACGAATTGCAGAATAGGGAAGAACCCAGCTACAGATGTATGTTTTTTAAATGAAGATGAAAGTGTAATTTAACACCAAAATTGGAAGGAGAGAAATACAAGAGAAAAGACTGAAATGTGTCTTTAAGAGTCCAAGAAACATTTGAAAAGTAGGTTACTTTCAACACATTGTAGAATCAATATCTGGAAGTGAAGAAGAGGAGAATTTGTCTAAAAGCTGCGCATCTGCTCTAAGACAGTCTCCTGGACTTTGTCCTTAAGGCAATGGAGATGAGGACAGGAGCCTTCAGAATACTGAAGGTTTACCAACAGGTAAAAATAATCTTCCTCTGGGTGTGTCCATATCTATTTATTGATGATAGAAGGAGATTACATAGGTAGTCAGACTAAAAACTGTTCTTTCTGTGAAATTTGGCTCAAGTGAGAGAATACAAACAGTAAATAATGAAACATAAACATCTAAAAGAAAATCCATGTTTTGGCCATCCCAGATCTTCCAGTCCTACTTTTGACTGAATATTTTAATGATATGTTTACAAGCAAGCTTTCATGTGCTCTTTGAGTCTTCCTCCTGTAATTTCTATATTCTAATTATTGTAATTATAGTCAGTATGCACACTAATGCAATCCCAAAAGTGCTTTTGATGTGCGTTTATTTCACAGCATTTCTAAGATTTTATACTTCTCTGAGGCAAACGGTTGTGGGACTGACAATGATTTGCATTACTATGGACAATTGAATCAGAACCAAGCTCAATGTCAAATCCTTCTCCTTGTGTCTGAGAAATGACTACTGTTCTTGATGTGTCTAACACCTGCTACCTTCAGCTTGAGGGGAAAATGATAAGTGAATGGACTTGATTTCATTTCTCAGCCTGCAGTATATTGAAGTAAAATTAATGTAGAAGTTGAGGGGGATGTCTGCTGTGACTTTCATTTTCTAAATTAAACTTAGTCAGCCAGAATTTTGGTAATGCGTGATTTAGGAGAGCACACAGGAAGGATAAGCAGCAATAATATGATGAACTGTAGTTTTACATTGTCCATCTAAAGAGTGAGATTGACAATCTTCCGAACACAGAAATCTGAACATGGGCAATTGCATCCACTGTCCTGTAAATATTTTGTCTTGCCACAGGAAGTAGCTCAGTTTGAATTCATTCTGGGGATGTGAAAATATCTTGGCCTGTATAATCAGTACCTCTTGCTCTTTATTTTCATAAAATCATACGATGATCCAGTTGGGAGGGATTTTGGCTGTTTAAAGCACAGAAAGCTATGAGACCAGGCTAGGTGGCACATGGCTTTACCTACTCAGGTCTTTAAAACTTCCTAAACATTCCAGATAAACTGCTTGAGTAGTGGATTGTCCTTGTGGTGAAAAACTTTCCTTATATCCATACAAAACCACTTTTATTTCAATTTGGGCTTCTTGTTTTTTCAGTCTTCCACCATGCAGCTCAGGACTTCTTGAGAACCTCCCAGTAGGTTCTGGGGGGGTGCTGTTAGGCCCCCCTGAAGCTGTGCCTTTTCAAGGGTCCATGATGCACAAACCCAGTACCCTCAGCCTCACTCACAGGGTCAATGCTCCAGCCCCTCCAGATTGGTTGTGTTGACTGAACTGGCTCCAGTTTTTCAATACCTTCTATGTTTTCAGGGCCCTAAAGTACACTCAGTGTCTAGATGCAGTGTAACCAGTAGTGATCAGAGCAGGACAACCCTTTCCTCCAGGCTGTGCTTCTACTCACACAGCCCCGGATGCTGTTGGTGGTCCTTGCTGCCAGGATACACAGCTGGCCAACACCCACCTTGTGCTCACCAGCACCTCCACGTCCTCTTAACACAGACTTTTCAAGGTCTTGAATACATCAAGAGTTTAATTGCCCTGTCCAGCTTTCTCTGGGCCCCCCAGACACTCTTCCTTTCCAGGATCTCATTTCAGCCCAGTCAGGCTCTGTCAGCCCCTGTAGTGAGACCACAACCATGCCAAGCTCCAGCCCTTCCTGTGCTTCTTTGCTGCCTGGCTGGAGCCCCCAGCTGTGCCCTGGCCCCTGTTCCTCACTTGCTGTGTCAGAGTCAGTCTGTCAGAGCACCCCATTACCAGTTTTCCACGGGACTGTTCTGCATGGGAGATGGCATGGCCAGTACTGTGCCTCCCTCAGCTCCAGCTGCCTGGCCCTGGGCTTGCTGCTGGGCCACACTGCTCCTTGACAAGACATGTCCCTGCCAGGCAGCCCTGGCTTGTATTCCTACCAAGGTTTCTTCCTTCCCAGATCCAGGACTTAGCGTTTGTCCTCGCTGAATTTCACAAGGCTGCTGGTGGCCCACTCCTCCAACCTGGCTAGATCTCTCTGAATGGCAGCCTTGCCACTTTCCTTCATAATGTATGCATGCAAACTATACACATATATACATAAATGCATCACTGCCCTACATTTTGGAGTATCAAAATGGTTTAAAGGATCTGTCACCCTTCCTGACTATATATGCTTCTAAAAGAAGTACAGTGCTAATGAAATTCTGTACAATAACTGTGCTGTCTACTGTGTTTGACATGTAAAAAATAACTCTCCTAATTCTCAAGTGAATAATGCCCTCCCAGTTCTCAGTTCTGTAAAGGAGAACAAAAACTACTGCAACGTTACATTGGCTCATGCTTTTTAAAAGCAGAATAAATAATAAAGCAGTTACAATTTTTACTGACATTTGTAGATGTCTTTTAGGTATATTAAATTGTTGAGGCTAAATTTAATTTCAACATTTGGTTAAGAATCTGGTGAATTTTTACTTTATGGCAATGAACTTGCTGCACCATTTTGGCAGTATGCTCTTCTACTTGGAAAATGATATGTGACTCCTGTGGCAGGAGATGTTCCCCAGTGATATCAAACAAGTCCTGTTTTAGAGTTTCAGGATGCAGCCAAAGCATTATTTTTAGAAAGATCATCTTCTGGGCAGAGAGTGTTATTTAACTTTATATATATCTATTCCTTTTAGTCATCTAGAAAGATCAGACCTAAGACATAGAGTTGACTTCACTTTCCTAAAGATTTGTTTATTATTTCCTTGTAATATGAAGATTTTTAAATATTCTTTGTAAATATCTGAAATATCAACATTGCATTTGCTTTTTATTTTTTGCTGGATTGCAAATTATTTTTTTCTAAACGGTCATAAGTACTGGTGAACTTCTCACAAAAGAAATATTACAGAATCACAGAATATGCTGAGTTAGAAGGGACCCACAAGGAAAACTATGGTAAGACTGTGAAAAGATTCAGGATTAATGCTTTATTCCAAATGGAAAAAAAACAAAAGACATTAAAAAGGGCTTAAAACAGTCCAAGAGGCTTCTGCTTTTTTTGCATAGTATACAGGATACTTAGGCTATTAATTAGGGAAGCTCAATTGAGTTCCTGAAATAAGTCATGGTGAATTGAATGTTTCTTATCCACAGAATACTTAACTAAATGGTATCAAACACTTGCAGAAGAGGAGATAAAATACTTTGAGACTAGGAAAAACCACTTTCCTGCTATGAGACTTAAATCCAGATCCTGATTTTGAATCAATTATATGTGAACCCTGCATTCCAGATGAGTGCCCCACATGGTGTCTGTTCTTTATCTCTCCAGGAAGTGGGTTGTGACCCTAAGGTGTGTTATTAATAACACAAAACATTAGGTTACTACAAAATGTTTTGCTTCAAGTGAAAGCACTTTGTCCAGTTAGCAAACATATAGCTGTGTTTTATTTCTGCTAATTAGTTACTAATCAGCTACCGTAGAGAGGGACACCATGCAAGAACACATGGAAAGGATAAGTCTCTGCCCAAAAGAGAACAAAGAAGGTGCTAAGAAGGCAATATTATTCCTCTTTTTACTGAGATAGAAAAGAGGGATAGAAAGTGCAAGCAAGCTGGCTAGAGATAACACTGCCAGCAGCCTGTGGCTGAACCCGGTGTTCAGATCAGTTATTCAGTATCCCCACTCTCTGCAGCAACTCCAAGGCTGTTCCTAATATTAACATTTGTTTAATTGTCTTGCAACTAGCTTACACTGAGCTTGTCAGCTAGAAAGATTAAAGAAATGTATCTCAGCAACACTAAAAACAGACTACTGTGTCCACTCAGCAAAATAAGTGTAGATATATCTTTGTGGACATAAAATGATACAAGATGTAAAAATAATCAGAGATTTTATAACAGCTTTAAATCCACTACTCACACTTATTTTAGGAACGCCTCTCTTTATAAAGTCAGGTTGCAAACTTGATTTTACATTAGCATCTGATCCCAGTCTGGTGTAAATATGTTTAGAAATAAAGGGAAAGGAAAAATTAAAATGCAGAGGCACAACAAAAACTCACAAAGTACTTTGAAGAGTCCTGTACAAGAAATGTAGCATTTTGAGTGGCTTCTCCTCCCTTTTCAGCAAGTTTGTGAAAATTATCTAAGGTTTATGCATGCTGCTTCTATATCTTCTGTAACAGTTTGAGAGACTTTATGATGCGGCAATTTAAAAGAAAGTGTCTGTCTTTTAACAAACATTTTCCCCATTTCCCAACTGTCTTGTTATTTCCAGGGAACACTCAGAAGTACATGCAACTGCATATAAATTCCTGTTCTTGCAATGGATGAGACCTGCTACACTGAAAGCAACATTCAAGTTTGAGGGACACAAAGAAGCCAAATGTTTTTGCTGGATTTGGGGTTTTTTTTCCTGTTATTCTTCTTTACAAGGAGCTCTTAAAAAATTCAGTGATTCTGTAGTAGTCCAAAGCTCATCAGCAGTTGTAAGCCTCATGTGGCAGCATTGCAGAGAATAGGTCAGGCATTTTCCAGCAAAGCTGGTTTTCATGTTGGATGGACATGCAGTAATGTCAACAGGATTCCAACTGGCTTGTCTCAGAAAGCTGACTGGTCTCTTTCCCGTTTGCTTTTGCCTGCAGATGTCCAGGAATTTGTGGGGACTGTCCTGGGTTAAAATGCTTTGTAATGTCCCAGCTGGGTGGCCCCAGGCATTCTTGGCGACAGTTGGTTCCAGGCTTGCTGGACCTAAAACTCCTCATTGTCCCAGTGTGGCGAGGCTGAATCTGATGGATTAACGAGATTTATCTTGAAACACTTACATGAGGCACCTAAATTAGAAACTGTCAGTATGGGAGATAGGGACCTACAGACTGCAGCTGAAATTGTTGCTGGATCAGATCTCCAGATTTCAACTTAAAGTAAAAAAAATTGTATAATCCATATACATATATATATTACCATCTACAGTAAGATTTCATAAGCCTCTGCTCCAAATTTTGTATTTTACTGTCTGAAAAAAATAAATCCTCCCTCCCAAATACCCAGTAAAACATTTCTAAATGTCAACTCCTTTCTTTTCTGTTCCATGACTTAAGAAGATAAATTTTGAGGTTCTAGATTAAAGCATTTAATTTCATTTAAAAGAAAAATGGGACAGAACTGTGCCACCCCCATAGAGAGGTAAAAGGGACAGGTAGTTACTTTCACTCCTTAAAGACAGCACTGTCCTAAAAAGCAAGTGTGTAAGAGGTTAGTGAGGACAGCTTTCACTGTTTTTTTCGTATTTTTCCTTCTGGCTTTTTCTGGGGTGGATCAGAAGTCCTTCTGGATTTGTTCAAGAACCCATCTCTCTATTCCCCTTAACAGCTGGAAGAAGATCTTTAAAATGGCATATGTTTCTGATTGATTTTTTCCCCATTGCTGATGCCTTGGATGTTTGATTCAGAAAATTCATCCAAATTACAAAAGCACAGAAGTACAGACCATGGATACAGATTTTAATCTGTGGTTTGCAGTCGTCCAGAACTGAGGATTATTATTTTGGATTTGTCTATAACATACTTAGCTAGCCTGGTAAAGTCTAGAAAATTCACTATAAATCTTGAGAGTACAAACTGTTTTCTGCTATTTCCAGAGTTCTGAGGTGTGGTGAGACCACAAACACTGCATAAATCACCACATCTCTGAATTTTGATCCTTCTCTTCCTCAACATAATTGAAAGACATTGAAAACATAGTCATGACAATAAAATCTCAGTCTCTTAAACAGCATTTTCTAGTCTTTGAGAACTTTTCTAGTCATGCACTAGGTGGAAAAAAAAAAGGTTTTTGATTTCAGCTGATGTTTAACCCAAATATTATAACAGTTTTCTTCCTCCAAGTTTAACCACTGTGTATAAGTTTTAATCAATGTGTTTTGAATCTGTACTCTCATGGTCAGACTCCCTGGTACAGTTTTTCTTCTTTGTGCCACTTCAGCTATAAAAAGAATTTGAAAACCTGCTTAAATTTGCAATCCAGCCCAGATTCATAATTCTTCTGCACAGACTGCATGGCTCAAGGTATCTGGACAGTTACAGTGTGCTCGACCTGTCTGCTCTCTGCTGCTCTCGTGCATTGATGATACAGTCCCTGCTTAGGCTTTGAATAGAGAAGCATGAGCTTTAAGTAAATGATGATTCCAAATAAAAAAGGTTTAAATCCTCTCTTTTGAGAGCTTGGCCAAAGTACGCCTAAGAGGCCAACCTATAATTTAAAAAATAAGGAAAGCTCTGGAATGGGTCAGCAGGGCCCCTTTATAGTTTAAATATTATGCTAGTTTGGATTTTGGCATTCTTTGGGATTTCATATATCACTCAGTGCCAACTGATAGCCTGTGAGTTGAATCAGTATGTAGCTGTCTTGTGGTCCCATCATTTTTTTCCACTAGATTGCTGTGGAACTTATGGTTCTCATTTGAGCTTGTTTTTATACTTTTGCCAGTTGTTGAATATTTCCCCATCCGCCTTTGTCAATAGGATTTAATATATTTTATATTTGGAGTTTTTTAATGAATATCTCTTTTGTTTAGCAATTTTCCAACACTGTAGGCAGATTTCCTGACTCCTTTTAATGTTTCTGAAATTGGGTTGTACTTTGAAGAAAGATCTCTTAAACTGATTACTGGTCTTCATCCTTTTTATAAATGTCTTACTGGTTTAGTCTTCATGGCTCTTCATAATTTCTTAGACAAATATACCATACTTATTACACAAGCATTCAATCACAGATTCTTTACTTCTCCATGGGTTTCCTGTATGTTTTATCCCATTGGTGTAAACCATGTAAATCAGAAAACCAGAGATGAATATTATTGAATATTATTCCTGCAACATCAGTAACTGATGCCACATCTTTATCTTAACATGTGTTGTGGTTTATCCCTGGCAGGGAGCTCAGCCTCACACAGTTACTTACTTGCTCCACTCAATGGGATGGGGGAAAGAATCAGAAGAGTAAAGATGAGACTCTTGGGGTGAGTAAAAAGCAATTTAATAGGTAAAGAGAAAGCTGTGAGTGCAAGACAATAAAAAACCATTAGTTTACTATTTCCCATCAGCAGACAGGAAAACAGGGCTCCATCACATGTAACCATATCTTGGGAAGACAAATGCTGTAATTTGAACAGTGTCCCTGTTTCCTTCTTTTCCTCCCAACTCTATATGTTGAGCATGATGCCATGTGATATGGGATATCAGCTGGGGTCAGCTTTCCTCACTCTGTCCCCTCCTGTCCCCTCCCAACTTCTTGTGCACCTAAAGTCTCCTTCCTGGTAAGCGGGGGTGAGAAGCAGAAAAGGCCTTAGCTCTGTGCAAGAACTGCTCAGCAATAACTAAAGCATCCCTGGGTTTCCAATATTGTTTCCAGCACAAACCCAAAACACAGCCCCATACCAGCTGCTGTGAAAAAAATCATCCCAGCCAAACCCAGGACAATGTGTCACCTATTTTCATAAACAGTGCTGTGATCCTGTCCGGAGAAGCATAAGGTTTAAGTGGGAAGTAAAGCATGTATAACTTGGTTAACTATGAAAAAAAGTTCTATCCTCACACATTGTGTTTCAAATTTTCCTCCTTGTTGTCACAAACGAGTGTTTAAAGACTGCTTAAGGAATCACACACAAAAGTATCAGCAAAACCAGGTTTAATACAAAGGCAAAAGCACAACAAAGTTTGTTGGAAAGATCCACTGTACTGCTTACTAGATTGTTAAAGCACACAGAGAAAAAGCCAACAAAAATCCAAAATAAATCAATCCAAACCAAAATAACCCCAAAACCATCTAGGTGGAAGCTGGGGTGGGTGGGGAGTGGGAGGAGGGTTGAGGGGTACAGAAGTGAATAGGAAAAGGTAGGGATAAAAAGGAATATGGAAGATTCTCCTGTTGAGTCACAAGGTTCAGAGTAAACCCCTGTGCTAAAGTGAGCCTAAACTGACCAAGAGTTTATGCTTGAAGGCCCAGCTGCACTTAGCAGCACTTAATTGATAGCTTAATGATTGAAATTTAAGATTAATCATTTAAATGATTTAGTAAAGGATTCATGTACTGTATCACAACAGGACCTCACTTACAGGCCTGACTTACTACAAAATTAAACTACTTAAAAATCTATGAGAACAATATTCCTAAGTATGTTTGCTATAGCATATTAACATTCCCATGCACAAAGACATAGGGAGTATGTACACGTGAAACACTCCCTCAAATTCAGTGCAATTTGAATGCCTTTGCATCTTCTTAAGGCATTAACACACCTATCCTTGAGGAGTGAGGCTATCAGTCCAGGATCTGTTGCCATTTGGGGGTCCCCTGAGTACAGGAAACGTGAGAGTTCACTGGCCCCGAGAGGGAGATGTTGGTCACAGCCCACTGTGGTCCAGGAGAGCTCCAAGGGTCTCACTTTGGACTGCTATTTGTAGGGTCACAAGAGATTTGGCTTTAGTCAAAATAATTTTCCATCCTGGCTGCAATTGAGGTCTTTGAAAGTTTGATAACAAAAATATTATTCTGCTTGGGTTGCTATTCAGGCAAGAATAAAATTTCCAAGGCTGTTCATTAAAACACAGGAGCTTGTGATGATGCTCTGGAGGGGCTACCTGGAAACAGAGGCTAGACAAGATTAAGAGAATGAAAGCAGGTAGGTACTGAAGGGCCTTGCTGTGATAAGGTGCACTATGGGCTAGGGCTACACCCAGAATGGACTACGGGTCACAGGTTCTTCACACTTCTCTAAATTTGGTCCATTTGTATATCAGGGTTAATTCTCCAATTACAATTTCAGGTAATGATGTAATTACCCCCAGTTTGTTCCCCCTTTTGGAAACTTAGCTACATATACAGGGCTCTGGGACAACAAGGTGTCCTTGAAGTGCAAACCTAGAGGGGGTTTGTTGTGACTAACCAGCACGAGAGAACAGTAGCTAACAGACTGTGGAGTTTTAGAGTTACACGCTAAAGCAAGAGAGGATCTGAAAAATATAAAAGCTAAATCCTAAGGCATCAGTTAGACAGCACAAGTTCCTGGGAGCAGACTGTGTTTCTGATAAGCTCAAGGGGACCTGAGCCCAGCTGCTGCTCATCACAGCCAAGGACTAGGAAGCATTTCTCTGATCATAGTGTGGCCTAGCCAGGGATGTGGATGCACCACCACACTCATTTAGGGATTATAACAGTTTATTTGGAAGTGTTTTTTATATTTGAAGTGGGGTTTCAAAGAAAGCAGTCCAGAGATATTGTGGCAAGATGATAATTACAATTATTATTGCAATTTTAATAATACAATTCCACAAAATGTTCTGCTATTTCTCCTTAATTATTTTCTGAGGAAGAAACTGTCATGGGACAAAAACATTACTGTACCTTGATGACTTTTTCAGCCTTTAGCTTTTCTAATGAGAAATTTTTCTTCACTAATACTAATAATTAAAAAATCATAAATAGATGACTTAGACTGAGTTATTAGATATTGGGGAAGAGATTTTAAAAAAAAAAAAAGAAAATGTTGGGTTTTGTCATTTTGTTTCTACTATATATTCTAATTAATTAATTTGATTAGTACTGATAATGAACATTAATTTTTATTTTGAGGTGATGACTTGGTTGCTCATTGGTATCCATTATTTCCACACTGGTGATCCAAAATTCTGTCTCTGATTAAAAATGTAATTGTAACTTAGTTATTTATTCAATATGTCACTCTTAATTCATGTCATGTCCTAAGTGGAAATTTATAAGTTTTCTACTTTAGAAGTTATAATATTGGAAGAATCTTACTGATTTTGGATCTTCTGCTGGATTTGGCTTAAGATTTTGGTGTGCTTTGTTGAGTTTGGAAACTTCATTTGAATATATCTCTGAAAAAGCTCTTAGCATATTTGGGGGTAAATTCTGGCCCTACTGACACTGATGGCAGGACTCCAATTGAACATTAGCAGAGTAGGATTCATTCTTGCTATATAACAAGTTTTGACCATATTACAAGGAAGCAAATCACATTCTAGAGGTACTTGTTTTCCCTATTGACTATGAAAGAAATCTACCACAGATGTAGCTGAAGTTAGGTGAGGTGAACAAATTCAAAGTAACTGGGCCATCTATCTTTTCACTGCACCACAGACATATAAAGTATATACAAAACAAAGCCCTCAGAAATGCTACTTACACTTGTATTTTTATATTAGCTATGAGCTAGGTAATGATTCATAATTTTTTTTCCAGAAGGTGGAAAACTACAACAGCTCTTTCTAATAGAGAGAGCTTAAGAAGAAGATTTAAACACAAATTTTGAGCTAGCAGTTAACACACACCCAGATATACACACATGTGAAACTGTGTAGCAACATTACAATACACTATAGTCAGGAGATGGAAAGTGCTCTTGTGTCACCTTTGGTCATTCTGTTGTTACACATCTTCATATAAAAAAGCTTTAAAGGTAGATTTGAAGGGGGATGTTTCAGTTTTGAAGGAATATTTATAATAATATCAGTATAAAAATTAAGCCTGAAATAAAATGCGAGATTTAGGAACTGAAGGTAAGGCTGGTCTCTTAACACTTGGAAGTGGTAGAATGAATTAGCAAGACAAGGAGCTTGTTTCTTGAGCCGTTTTATGAAATAGCAAATGGAAAGGTGCAAAAAGAGAAATAGTAGAAATTAAGTGGATGAACACAGAGTTGCATTATTCTGAATATAAAAAGTTGTGCTGAATCAGAATAAAAGACATTTAAGGCATAAATCTTACCTTCAGATATGGGGCTGCAAAGGCTGTATTTTATATTTTAGGCATATTATTTGGGTATAATCTTGAAAATAGGGGAGGAAAAGTGGAGCAGAGAATGAAAACGGAGGGATATTTGAATTAATCAAAAAATTTGGAATATAAATGCAGATCTGTGAAACAACAGAATAGTGATGTTACTAGAATTTGTTTCCTTAGGGCCATGAAAAAGGGCAAGAGAAAGGAATGAGAGACAATGAACAATAATTAAAAATAACAAACAAACAACAAAAACCAAGAGGAGAGAAAAGAGAAAAAAGAGATCAAAAAAACCCCAAGAAAGATAGAACTGGTTATGGTGTTCTATGAACTCATGGGTCCGGCAAAATGAAAGTTCAGATCATGCTCAGAAAGTTTGCTAAAAGTGATCACTTCTTAATTACAAGGAAATTTGTAATGGGGAAAGGCAAGGTGTTTATAAGAAAGGACATTTTAAGTGTTAAGTGTTGAAAAGAAAACAACTGAACTTTGAAGCAGGTCAGAAATTAGGAGGGTTTTTTTAAAAAAAAGAGAAAGACACAGACTTCTGCATCTGTAAGAAGAGAGCACAACAAAAAAAACTGAGGAGAGAACCAAGTGGGAGGGTTTTAAAAGCTTTATGTCTTGGGAAAAGACAAAGAGGATCCATGCAAAATAAGAAGTTGAGGCAGAAGAAAGGAGAGGGTCAGAGATGGTGTCCAGTAGGGAGAAATCATCTTTTTAAAATTCTAGCTACGCCCTTACATCTGATTAATTTAATTACATATATTAATGTACCTACACAGCAAAAGTAAAATATTTCATCTTACTACACTGTAAGTGGAAACTTTTTTCCTATGAAAGGAGAAAAATCATTATTTCGCTTGGCACACACTGTAATAACATTAATCATGGTGAAATCTTTTAGTATTACTGCAAGTATAATATAATCCACCAGGAATTCCACTGTAATTAAACTAATTTCATCCATATTTGTTACTTTATATTGACATTTCTTTTTCTTTTCTTTCTGATCTGCTTGCAGCATGCTTTACACATTCATCACAAAGGTCAGCATAGCTTAATGTATTCAATATAAATTTTTTAATGGGAAATCAGACAGTTTAGAAAATAAAAGAATCTTGTCTCTATTGGCTGGGAATGACATTTCAAATTTGACTATCCTCTATTTCTTCTTCATGGCTGTATAGAGTTGTCTCAGCTCCACAGAGACTTGGTGCTGCTATCCAGATTGTGCTAGTGGCTACAGAAAATGAGGCTCAACCTAGTCTGGTCAACAAACCCCAAGAACACACATATTTCTATTTCATATCTATTCAGTCATCTCAGAATTGAATTGAAGTGTCTGTGTACACCTTCTAACATAACTTTAAGAAGCCAGACTGTCATTCAGCACCAGGAAAACTGTATTTCTATGGTTTTACATCTGACTTCTGTGATTGCTAAACACAAGCCACACCTTACACACCAATTTAAATTCCAGCTTTGGTTCTGTGTCCACATAAATAAGTGATGTGATCATGGATTTCGTAGGTGAAAGCCCTTTAGGGTAGAAAAATCCTTGCTCTCATGTGCTGGGGAAGAACCCCATATATCTCCAGCATGTTATTGCAAATTCAGTGGCATGGGGGTTACCATTCTAGTTGCAGAGCTCTGGGTAAGTGGTGACTTACAGTAAGGATTTAGAAAGGTCTCTGAATATTAAATCAGCTATCAAGCAGAAAGAATGCAGCCTTGAATTAAAGAATAAGCAGCCTCCTGAGACTAAATGTTCTGTGTCCTGGAGAAAATAAAATTAAACTTCCTCATGATATAATGTAAATAAAAAATATTTCAGAATCAAAATTACTCCAAAACATTCTGATATGCCTTGTATTTTAGTTTAGCAGTGTCAGCTTACATGGAAAAGTATCAACAACAGTTACATAAATTTGTGGAAACAACTACTATCCAAATATCTCTGTTTGGAAATATAGGTCATTCAGTCACAGTTATAAGCTGCACTAGAAATATGATAATCTTCAACCTGCAGCAACCCAGAAGTCTGTTTTCAAAGGTGGAGCAGTGACCTACTTCTTTCCTACAATAACTGAGTAGCTAGAGAACACTGGAAAAAGGAAATTTGGGTTGTAACTCTTCTTGAACTGGGAGTAGGGGGTGGGGTTTAACTCATACCACTTAGATCTCAGGAGCATGACCTAATCACCTCTACATGAGATATTTAGGACAGGGAAGAAGTTCCCTCTGTTGACAATGGGATGGACATGGAATGAGTTAAAGAAGGCCATATTCCCAAGGGAAGGAACGGATTCAAGTCCCTGATCTTGGTCCTTGAAATATTTTCTCTACTATGATTTTCAGATAAAGTAGAAATGGTGTGCTTCAGATCTCAGGTTGAGATGTCTGCATTTATCTGTCCTCGTGTAGGTGTCTGTGAGGGATCTGGATAAGAAAACTTTCCATAAAGCTGTTGGAATTGTAGTCAGCACAGTCAGCAGGACCCCTGGCACAGCTGGTAAAATGCCTACTCTAGAATGGAGCAAATCACTCCTGGGGGTTACAGGATCCAAGCTCTTCTGTACATCTGATAATCTGTAAACTGGCTGCCTCACATTCCCCTGAGGCACCTGGCAGCAGGACACTTCCCTGCCCTAGGTTCGAGAGCTCTGTGGCTACTCTGGGTTTCCTTCCTGCCCTGCCTCTTTATGTACAAACTCCTCTGCAGTGATGGTTTGAGGGGAAGCAAACATGGGACCCTCAGGCAGGTAAAAACTGAGTCTGGTGGCTGGGGAAAGTGGGAACTGCACATAGAAATCTGCTCAGGCTGAGGAGGAGCTTGACTCTGGGACTCACTGCTCCCAGGTAAGGGTTGATTGCTAAATAAAGGAGGGGGTTTGACTTCTCCTTTAGTCAGAGAGCAGATACACCAAGAGTTTGTACCATAATGAGGAGGTTTGGTGCATAGCTAACAACTCAGTCTTGGAAGCTGGGCACGGTGCCAGCACTGATTTGCCTAAACCTGAAGTACAGAAAATCTTGGAAAGAAAATGTCCCTTTTTGCATTTCTCTTTCCTTTTCCTTTTGAAATCTTACAGTCTATATTGTAAAATGAGTGGTCATTTACTAAACAGTTTTATCATGGAAATCAGATGCTTGCACTGTAACTTAGACAGGACTTAGGAGAGCTCATCTATTCTAGAATGTACAGACTTGGTAGACCTGATTTATGAATAGAATTTGTTTGTGCATTTTTTTCTGGAAAGTGGATTTACACATAAATACATATCTAAATCTATATAAAAATAATTATAGTTTCAGAAAGGTACACTGAAGATCCAGCTTCTTTCTTTGTTTTACATTTAAAAAACAACAAAAACAACAAAAAGCAGAAAAATAATTATGTGGAAGAATAGTTTATATTAATTTTGGTAGGTGTTTCAGCATCCAGAGGCTGCAATCATGCCTTTGACTGCAGCTGTGATGGGGTACCTCTGCTACAAGCACTCTGGAAGTGTTGCAAATAGAAAGAAAGTACCAGAGGGCTCAGCATATAACTAACAGAGGGAAAAAACTCAAAGAAAGCTATCAAGAAATATTTCAGCACTGGAATTGAACCTTTGAAGATGAATGCCAATGAAAACATCAGTGTGAAAGATTTTTTAAGCGTTTCTGGAAGATTAGAAGCAGAAGGATTTGATGTGCCTGCAAGGATAATAAAGCAATGCCTTATTCCAGCAGAGTTTAGGAAATACTGTTCCTGTGCTTCATGCTGGTGAAAAGCATATACAATTTGTCCCATTTTCTACATCTACTTTAAAAAGTCATTATTTCAAAGTGTTTTTTGAATTCAGTAGAATTTCTTATATCACTGACTTGTCAAAGAAAAATCATGGATGAAAATGCTGCTTTTTCAGGCTCGGCTATGTGTAGAAATAACCTTTCAGGCAATGTAAATCCCAAGAGCTGTGTCCTCCATGCCCTGAGACTTGGCCATTTTAAAATTAATGGGGTTTTTTATTGGTTGCACTTACTCTTCATGTAGACTTCTAGATATGCTGTCTTCTGAGTATTTACAGCTTCACTTCAAATAAGGATGCCTACATCTTACCATAGCTTTATGTTATGCCCACAAGGTATCCGTCACAATTTAGGCCGAGTAACTGAGCCCACAGAGAGGCAACATACAGGCAGATAAAAATGGAACTGGAAACAATCAAGTGAGTTTACTGTAAAGCACATGCTTTTAAAATCAGAGAACCAACAGAGCTGGACTCCCATATCTTTGTGTTCTGTGACTGGGTTTTCTGTTGTCCAGGGAGGTGAGTAATATAGAAAAGATCTTTTGATGAAGCCCTTCTTAATGTCTGTCTTCTATGCATGTTTTCTGGCTTAATGTAGCAGCCTATTTCTCTCAGTTAAGATCAATAACAGAATCTATATATTTTTCATTAAACTTATTATTTTTGAACTTTCCCCCTTCTGTCACCATTTGTTCAATCTGAACAACGACTTTAAAAATTATTGAAAGGGACATGTAGGTGAGTAGACATGTAGGCTCATGCACAGAGGAAACCAAATTCATTTACTATAAGAATTAGGAATGTTAAAAGACACAAAATCTAATAAAGAATTGTTTAAATAAAAAACCCAAACCAATAAAAACAACAGTAACAATAACAACCACCCCAGAAAACAACCAACCACTATGTAATGCACAGAAATCCTAGGAGACAAGAAAGAAGGAAGCAGTAATTCTTGCACAAGGCTATGCATGACAAGCCATGGCAAAATTCCCTTAAGAATGGCAATATTAAACCAACAGAGTTTAAGGCAGTATAGAAAAATGTGTGCAAACCAGACTACCTCGCTGCAACACCTCAAGGCCTCCTCAAGACAAAAAACACCCACAAATTTTTGCTTTCACAGTCTTATGAAAATAAAGCTAAAATACAACATTTTATTAATATCACGGATGGAAAAATGTGACAACAAAGTGAAGAAAATTCAATTAAACTGAAAAATAAGGGAAAAGTGAGAAAGAAGAAAAATTAAATTCTATAGAGCATAGAGAACAGTGACAAAGATATGACAACAATATTGATCAAAGTGAGATGCAGGTAAACAAGGAGGAACAAGACCTTTTTAGGCTTCATAAGCAGCATTAATTGGATTAAAAGCAAAGTGATGTGTTGTTTGAATGTCCATATGCAATTCTGAAGAGTAAATTTTAGTGGGCTACACAATAATCTCCTCTGAGGGAATGAGTTTAATATTCGGGTAGTTTACAAGGATCATCTCTGAAATTACTAAGATGCTGGTGGAGGAATAACATAATCTGAAAGTGATTCCACCAAATGAATCAGCTGCTTAAAGAAGGCAAAGTGCCTGAAAACATACCATAGGGAACAGCACTGCAATCTAATATATTAAAGGATAGATTGGAATGGTAAAGACTGTTTTCCAGCAATCATTTCTACATTACAATATTAGTAAAATTTTAACATTTCAAGTACAGTAAGATTCATAGATAAAAGCTTCTTTGACTGAAGGACTGAGTTTAATTTACTGTTTCCTATATTTGTGCTGAATATTTGCTCCTGGTTTTTGGTGGGGAAGCTGAAAGGTGCACTTTGAATTATTGTAATTAAACCCAAATCTTACACATAGTGTATCTGAGATAGTTCAGACAATTCTTAGGGCAGAAAAATGTGTTAAACAACTTTTCCCCATACAAATATCCCAGAGCTGAAGGTTTTCTGCCTTCCCATTCCACATGGTTGCATTATTTTATAGAGTCGTAATGACATCTTTGCCCTGGATTTACAGGGAGGTTGGAGAGCTCTGAACTGTGGACAGCAGTTCAGGCAGCAGCAGGGTGGCTCTGCTCCTGTTGGTGAAAGCTTTCTGCAAATATAAAGTCAATATTGTTAAACCCAAAACTCTCTTACAATGGTCTCCAGATGAAACATGCTGCAGATAGGAGGAAGCCGTTACCAGAGCTTTTTGTTGGTTGACAAGTTCTAGGAAATTTAGATTCAACCTTCAAGCTCAGCAACAACTTTGAGTTCTTCAGCACCATGTTGGAGCTTAGATGGTGTAACACTCACCTCTGGATTCAGGACCCAAAGACAGGTCCTGTGCAATATCCTGAAGTGCATTGTAAAAAGTTCAGTCAGCCAAGAAACATGCCCTTGATATTTCTCTAGCAGTTTATTTATATTATCTGGGAGAAGTCCAATTTGATAAAATTAGAGAGTAGTATATTTTTGCATTACAAAGGTGATGTAAAAGTGATGCACTTGTGATAATGAGCACTATAAAATGGTTATATTAAAAAATGGAAACAGACATTTCAACAAACATATGTTTGCAGAAATCAGTGTTGGGCCTCGGTATTTTGGATCTTTATAAGATCAAAAGCAATATATTCTCTGTATTATACCAGCTACTGTCTTTGAGATGGCATGCTGTTTGCTTATAAATTGGAAAGTAATAAGTAAGATAAATTCTATTTTGTATATGCACTCCCTTCAGCAGAGGCTCAGTTCAGCAAAACCCCCAAAAAACATAAAAACCAAGCAAACAGAAAAAAATGCCACAAAAACCACTTCTTTTTTTTTTTTTTTTTTTTTTTTTTTCTCAGCAGATGTAATTTCCAGAATCAGGTACTTGACTGCCTGCATGTGATTCTAGATGAGACTAGTTACCACAACTGGTGGCAGCTATTATGCATATGAACAGCCTATTTTTGTCAGATCATTGGTGTAAGAAGCCCTACAACAAAAGACCCCCTTTTGTCTAATTGGTAGCAAAAGACCCAATTAGGAGGATGTTTCCCAGGATTTTGTCATTAAATGGTAATAATACAGGTACGTAGTAACATGTAACTGAAATCAAATGGGAAGGTGAATAATTTTAACTTTAAAAAGATGACTTAGAAAAAAGATTTTGGAAGGTTGATGAGTCTTTCAGTCACAGAATTAGCCTGTTTCTTGCACCATTAAAGTGTTTGGCTAAGAAATACTAAACTCTATAAAGCACAGGTATTGTTTTACAAGGAGGAAATTAAATTGCAGTCTTCAAAAGGTTAAAACACACACATCCCATGTCTTAAAAGTGATTGCAAATTGCTTTTTTTAAGTGTAAAACAATTTTCCAATTAATTTACAAAGTCATAAATGAGTACTTAACACTTAGATTTGTGCTTTGAAACTCAGCTACTGAATGTACTAAACAGTAAATAAGTACCCGCTGCACATTCTTAAGATGAAATCCTATAATTCCTTGTAGAGGTATCTTTGTCCTGCCAAATTGAACATCCTGTCTGTGATGATGATTAGGTGGAAAATTCATTGTCCAGGTGCTGTGTTCTGCTTGCTAAAAAATTAAGGAAATCAATAAGCTGCTGCTACTCTTGTAGTCTGATTGGTTTCCTACAGTGAATGACAAGTGTGTTTTCCTGCAAGTGGCAGCAGCATGGATTGCTTTCTTCCTTTGTGCTTCCACAAGGTTTAACTGTTCCCATGTTCTGACAATAGTAAGAACTCCTCATAACTGTTTGGATTGAACAGTTAAGGAATGTATCACATTTTTATAGTGACACAGGGAAAAATTAACATGGTTGGCACGTGCTGCACCAGAATTTATGTCTGTGTTGTGTTTATTGAAACAGAAAATTTATTTGAAACAGGTATCTACTACTCAGAAAATAGTATGAAAGATGAATATTTTCAGTCTGGTAATTCCAGTGTGGTATCAGGCGACTCCAAATGACGTTAGCAAATCATGTCTCCTAAGAACTTCTGGTTGCTACCATGTTACACATTCTTGGCTACTCAGCATGGTAAAAAATAAAGTTCTTCCAGTTTAAGTTGCCAAGTGAATGGCTCTTACACCACCTGAAATGGTGGCTCAGACTCTTTATAGGATGCCAAACACAACATAATCACACAAACAGTGAGCATTTTGAGCATAATGTTTTATGTTCTCATGGAGAAGACTTAGACAGGAAGCAGAAATTCCTTGAACAACATGGTGTGGACATTGCTCTTTCTCACTGGTGCTCTGGCTTGTTTGAATATTAAACAGGCAGGAGAGGAGGGCTGCAACCACTGCACAATTTATCCCTTGAAGAAAAGTTAGTTTGGTAGTATGTTGTGGCCTGTGACCTTGTGGGATAATATTTGCACATTTCCAGTGCTTGTTTATATCTGTCTGGGTTTCAGTTGTCTGTGTCCAAAAAATGGAGAGGAACACAAGACAGACTAATGACAATGTGTACTTACAATGAAGTCTTAGCATAATGTAGTCTCTTGCCTTTATGCAGCCAGTCCTAAATGTCCTCTAAGTTTCTTTATTTTAAATTTAAAAGACATTTAACCTGTTTATATTGTAAAAGACTTGTACATCACATAAGAATTGTATAAGAATTGAAAGTATCTGGAATTTGCTTTGAAAATACACAAATGTTTAAAAGTTGACTAGGAGAAAACTAACAAGGAATTTAACAGAATTAAAACCAAAACCTAGAAATTTCTCTGACAAGGTGTAGCTAAGAAATCTTACTGCAGTTTTCGAAATAAAGGAGTTATTTTATGTGGGAGAGGAGGCAGCACGAACTGGAATTTGCCTGTCTGCTAGTCAGTCCCTCCCTAATAACTTCTGACTGAGCTACTAATTGCAACCAAATTGCACAGAGGGACAGCTCTCTCGAGCATATTAGGTTCCTTCATGTTTCAGTGACCAACACCACAGAAAGATTTAATCAGAGAGATCCCTGTTGGAGTCCACAGAATTAAAACCCAGATCTGAAAGAGAATAGGACATGTTTGTTCAATTACATAGAAACCAACACATTTTCTGGGTTATACAATCAAATTATACAGCAGAAATTAATTTGATGTGAATTCAAATTCTGTAGGAAAGTAAAATAATAATTTACAAAGTTTATTCTTTTTTTTGTATTTTTGAGTCTCTTTCCTCTGTTCATGATAATGTGACAGTATTAAGCCTGTTGATAACATGAAATTTGCTGTCATTACTTCCTCCCTTTAAAACAATTTGTGGTGGAATCACTTTTGCATCTAGCTATTGCATTACACTACTTGATTGTTTTTGCAACCAAAGAAGCAAGGATCAGAGAACAACAAAAAAGTGTCAAACATTAACTTTTCTCCTTTTTATTCCCCTACCACTAAAATATAATTTCAACTCAAATGAGAACTTTTAGTGGAATTTTACCAGTTCTGATGAAAGTTCTTTAGGAAGAATGATCAAGATAGAGAGTTCATACTGATGGAACTGCTAACATAGGAGCCAATGCAAAGAATGTTTTATGTTAAATGGAAATTCAAACACTTGTTCTGACCTATTGACTATCCTCAAGTGATTTCATTAAACACATTGAAAAGACTCAGTTCTACCTTTTGCAGAAGAAAGATACCCTCAGATTTTTTGCATTGTTTATAAGATAAAGTTGTTCCTTTTTTTGTCCAGCTCTAATAATGACTCTGGCTTTAGGAAAAATTATTTGCTGTGAAGCTGCAGATGACTGACGTATAAATGGCCTTGAAAAAAATATAGCTTAAAGTAAATCACTTTCTTTTTGAGCACTCTAAAACTCTGTAAAGAAATTTTAGCTGAGGCATTGCAAGCAGCCTAAATCCATTCTTCCTATGAGCTCATGGTTCAAAGGACACTTTCATGTTTTTATATTAAGCATTTAGAATTTTTTTGTAGTGAAAACTTGTGTAAAGATTTTCATTTTTAAAGAGAGCCTTTCCAAGATTTCTCAGAGATTGAATAATCAACATATCTAGTCCTCAGAACAATCCCATAAAATGAATAAACTTTGACATACAAGTGTCTGTCACATCTTGAAAGTGTTTAGCTTTTGAGAATGATTTGTAGAAGATTTTTTCTTATATGAAATTTTTTCCATCAAAGGAAGTGACAAATTTTTTCTATTAGACAAACTTGTGCAGCCCTCACAAAATAAAGCTGAAGGTGTTTTGGAAGGTGAAAGTTTAGTTCTGTATATTGGCATCAGTGTGAAAACTGAGTTCGGGAGATAAATTTGCTGAAACTCCTGTTAGGATTGAAAAAAGAGATCTGTGGAGCCCAAGAAATTTGTATTTACTAAATGACTGTTCCCAAATCACTATTCATCTATTTTCAAATCTGTACAGAAACACTAAGATAGAAGACATTTAAGAAACAGAAAATTGAATTTCCTTTCAGTAGATAATCTGAGACAAAAAAGCTCAGTGCAAATGTTAACCTTACAAAAATCAAGAAACATCTATTTTGTGAAGATGTGGGTTTTGTAAAAGACTCTTGGAGGTCTGAAACACTATCTTACCATGCTACATCATGTCAAAATCCTTGAGTCCCTGAACATATTTCTCACATTGAATGAGCATTAATAGTCCACTTGGACTTCCTAATAGTCTACAAGACTTAGCCTTCACAGGGTCACAACCCTATTAATCTAAGATATTTTCCAGAACCTCAATTTAATAAAGATCAGGGACTGGATAAGGTCAGTGTGTACTGAGAGCCAAAGGGAAGTACACCTGGGAAGTGCCTGGTTCCTTATGCTCAGTGATTTTATTCTATAAAGTCATAATACTTTATATTTTCATTTTTCTTTATACTGTGAGGCTCCTGGAGTGCTAAACAAAGATGCTTGAAGATATCAGCATTGTTATAAAGTCATACAATTGTTAAGGTTGGAAAAGCCCTCTAAGATCATCATGACCTCTAAGATTATCTACTCAGTTAAAAAGAAAACAATACAGAAAACAATTCTACAAATATACGATTTTCTTTATATTGTTTTTATTAATTCAGACTCACAGATTAAAAATGTGTTGCATGTGAAGACACCTAAAACAATATTTTAAATTCTTCTGTCATGGAACATTCTGGCCATTTCAGGCTTTTGACCTGCATGGTATTTTAAACAAGTACTACATCTCTCTCTTCACAAAGGTGACTGCTCATCTAAGTGACACCCATAAATATTACTTGCTTCAGAATGTATCTAGGAAATGTCACACAGTATCTTGCCCCAAAATAAAACGATTTGCTAGTCCTTTAAAGCTTTCTTAAGCAATATCAGCATTAAATAATAAGTAGAATGTCAAAAAGTAAACAAATGAACCATAAATTATTAAACATCTAAGCCTAGACTTGATATTCAATCTAGACGTCTGGCTGAACTCCTCCTCTATATTAGCTGCAGAGAGAACCAATGTTTTAAACCCAATCTGATCAGTTAGAAGCAGATTTTAGGTAATTCTATGCTTTTTTTCTTATCACAGTATAGTGTTACTAGGCCAATGGCATTTCTCTAAACAATTCTTTTCCCACCTATAAATATAATCTGGGCAGAAGTGACACTTTCTGGTATTTTTCAAGGAAACTCCTGTGTAACACAACAGCACAGTCAGGGCAGTGGCTATAAATCCCTGGACTGTGGATCCTAGTATGTGCTCAGAGCAGCTCTGCTGGACTTTCAGGGATGGGAAGACATCAGGACAAGAAGCTGCCTATGTTTCATTGGCTGCTCAGATATTTACCCAGTGCCTGTATAACAAAATTGCCACTTCTGGGTGTGTTGGAATCATTGCACATCACTGTGCAGCTGATGTGTCAAATGCACATGGAGCATATTTGGATGCACAGAACAAACACAGGCTTCTCATAAAGCAATGCCCAGTGTGTTAGATGAACCCACACCTCAGATATGGTGCTCTGTGTGTGTGCACTCACTACAGCCAAGAAATTCTGACATAAATATTCAAACCCTTGTGTACATACAATAAATGGCAGTCATAGTCATTGTAAATTTGACATCCATTGATGCATAGTATGGGCTTCTGCTAAAGCAAATAGTCTTTCTATATTTTACCTCTTTTCCCCTTTTTTTGCCTTTATTTTTCCTCTGCACCTAGAGCACTATATCTTATTTGGATTCATATAGTTTTACTTTTGTGTGAAATTTCAGTAAGGAAAATTTGCTCAACTCACAAATAGAAGGCTTGGAGTTCTGGGGTGTTATTTGATAGTATTAAAAACCAATGAGAGATTAATAACTAAACCAAAGATTTTCTTAAGAAAAACAATGAGAATGTAGAAAAGGAAATGATACTCTATACAAAGAGAAGACTGAAGTTCAGTTAAAGAAATCCCCACAGCAGAATTTTCTCTAAAAAGAAGAAAATTCTTCAGTCCCTGTACCTACTGTTACAAGTTTAGAAGAATAAACTAGTTGCAACGTGAGGATCAAAGGTATAATAGGGATTCAAGTGTCAAGGAGATGTTCAAAAGTTCAAGAGTTGGAAAAGAAGGTAGCACTGAGTTTGAAGTGACATTTTTTTTATTCTATTTGTGTATGTCAGGAAAACAGTTTACCAAAACAGTATTAGATTCTCACATCTCACATGGTTTTCAAAATAACTAAAAAATAAAAAAAACCCATGAAGTAGCTAGTGTAGCACATTTGACACATATAGTTAAGTTTCTTTCCACTAGGAAATCAGTTGAGGTTTGAATCAAAAAACTCTCCCAGCTGTTTCTGCAGGGCTCTGGCTATCTATTGTGACTACCAAGGGACAGTTTCCTTCATGGGCTAAAGGACTGAAATCTGCTTTATGGAATTCAGACTTTACCTTAAATTTTGATCTGCCTTAATCTTTCTTCTTTTCTAGAAAAAAAAAAATCTTCAAAATAAAAAAATAAAAACACAAACCAGAATTGTTTTCTGAACCACAGCTCACTGTAGATTAGAAATAAGTAGTAGGCGTGAAATAAAGAGTTGTGCTCAGTTGTGCATGAAGTCAGTATGGCTCAGATTGGAATCTCCCTGATTGTACAATTGTATCCCAAAACTGCTCCCCGTTTGCTGTAGCATTTTCTCAAAGCAAACACCTTAAGACTAGAAGTGTTTTCAGTGTTCAGTGGTTTTTGTAGATTTTTCTGGTTTCACCCTCATTTAAGGCAGCATCCTTTTCTGAATAACTGACTTAGTGATAATAAAAAGGTTGAGACTTTTAGCGTATTTAGGAAGTACCCAGAGCATGAATAGCTTGCTATTTAGCCCAGAAAACTGGTTCATACCTATCTGTATATGATATGGAAGTTCAGAACCAATATATGGGAATAAAATGAACAGAATTATGGGATGCAAACTCCTCTGAGCCTTGGCAGCTGCATTTGATGCCAGCAAAACTGTAACTGTATGTTCAGGGTTAGTAAAAGCATGTTTTGGGAAATTGATCAGGGACAAACCAATATGTGGGATCCCTGTGGTCCTGGCTGCTTCTGTGAGCAGGGGAAGGAGTTTGCCAGTAACTTGTAGAAGGAAAGGACTTTTTCATCAGACGGGCTACTAACTTCCAGGATTCATGATGAGTCAACGGGACTCCAAGGATCCAAACTACTTTGAAGATTATGGGTCAGGAGGGAGTAGAAAGAGAAGGTTTTAAGCCAAAAGAAAAAAAAAAAAG
>VXAC01000781.1:138362-162432 GCA_013399225.1 Rhipidura dahli | reverse complement strand
AAAAAGAAAAAAAAAAAAAGAAAGAAAGAGTACAAAGCTCTAGCTAGTTGTTTTCTGTCTAGAATTATGTTGTGGGTTATTTTCCCTATTTGAATTCCTCTGTTTTCATCCAGGGGATGATTTTTGGCTTCATTATGATGGGATTAACTGGTTTGAAAAACAGGAGGTATATAAGGGTGTTACTGCCATTCTCAGGGCAGCTAAAACTTCACACTTGAGGCACCTATCTATCCTGTCAGCTCTAAAAAGGAGAGTAGCAGCATGGATAAACATGCGATCTGATAGAGTGGGGTTTCTGGGAAAACATACATTTTGAAATACCTGGCTCAGTGACAGTATTTCTAAGAATTCCATATGTATATAAAGGCTCACTTCTCTGCCCAACAAAGCATTTCCACAGTGAACACAAGGAGGCCTGACATTACAAATGGGAAGAAAATACTCCAAAATGAGACTATGGGATGGAATTTCCGCTGGAGCCTTTTGTCATTTATTTTGTATGGTCTAAATTAGCCAATTAAACATTTCAGAAATAAAATTATTTGGCCTGTAAATTGTGAAGAATAAAATGTTTGAATAGCTGGGTTCTATAAATCAACCTATGTAATATAAGACACTAGTCCTGTTTTTACCTACCCTTTCAGAGGATTAACAAGGAACTGGCAAGAAGAACAGTAATGTTGATATGAGCTTCCAGCTGGGATTGATTACAGGCTACAGCCTAATGCAGTAATGTTTTGTGCGAGCACAACAGTTTAACTGGAGAGTGCTCACAATACATATCCCCCACCTTCTGCCTCATAAGTGCTGATATAAAGAAACCAGCTAATTTTGTTGTGATTCTGACCTTTGGTCTGTCAAATCCCCAAATTAATTATCTAGCATGCACGTGACCTTCTACTGCTTAAATTAGGGCATATTTGTAAAACACATCTCACATTAATAGCTTGTTTCTAGGCAAGTCTTCTGCCCAGCCCCCATCCTTATCCAAGCCTTAAGTGGAGCACAAAGTGGACAGTATGGGCATAGAGAGATTGTTGGTGTTATTTCCTTACCAGTAATATAAAGGTCAAAACAATATTGTGGAATTTAAAATCAAGAATTTCAGGAAGTAATGAGGCTACTCTTCCTACAGATTACCCAAAGTAAACAGAGAAAAATAAATATAATATCAGAAATACAATTAATGGTTTGCTCAGTGGGATAAAATATTTGACAGTGGTTTTCATGATCAGAGAAATTCCTGGGATGGAATCACAATGCAGGAGGTGTGTGGTAAGATGTGTCAACAGAAGTGGCAGTCTAGGACAGCTGATTCTGTTCTTGTCGAGTTATTAATATTTCTGGATGTATTTTTGAAGTAGCTGAGCCTGAAATGGTTTGTTTCTGATATTATTTCTGATTTGGAGAAATTGCATGCTGCCCAGAAAATCACAGAAAATGCAGAACTCACATTAAAGTGCCAAAATAAAATTCAGCATATAAGCAACAAAGTGCTTTTCACTATTGTCACTGTGTGCGCTGTGGAAAAGAAAGGTTGCTTTAGGATCAGTGCTGATCTGAAGACTTGGGCCACTGTAACTGAGTCTAAACATAATAGCAGCAAAGATTAAATTCAACTTTTTCTTCTGGAACTTAAGGTAGATACAGAGTGCAGAAAAGGGTTGAAATCCATATAGAAAAAATACAAAATGTAATGCTTCAGGTTGATTCCCTTTTGGATGTAAAATCCATTAATTTTACTCCTAAAATTTCTCAAAAGAAAGAGCCTTTGGCTTAAATTTGAACCTGTTCTGTCAATCCTGTCCACATATATTGCATAAGTTTAAGAACACCTATGGAATCAGGGCAGTCAGGCAGTGAGGATGGCTGAGTCCTGGGTTTATCATTTCTTGAAGGGTCTGGAGCAGAGTTGAGATATTCAGAGATTTCTGGGGATGTGCAGAGGCAGAATTGAAATGCAAAATGAAATACAGAAGCAGAAAACTGGAGTTAGAGTATGGGTTGGATGTTTTGGAGGTTGGTGTATTTCTGTTAAAGAGCTGCCTCACACAACTGAATCCACAGTTCCTACCCAAACAGGACCACGAGCAGTGTTACAGAGACATTCTAACAATCAAGTTTTTCCAGTCCATTAGTAGACTTAAGCATTTACAACAGAACAGCCTTAAAACTTTTTCATGCAAATATGCAAGCTTGAATCTTTTGTGGAGGAGACCAAAAGTTAGGTATTAATACCTCACAAACTGTATACATGACTTAGATGTGATTGCAGATTTTTCTGCATATTGTCTATCAATACAGGTGTGTTTGCTCAGAAAAGTTTTATTTTCCAAGCTATTCATGAAAGCTGATTTAAAATAGAAAAGCAGCAAAGAAGGAAAATCATAGATTTCTGTACTACCTTCAAGAAATGTGAGTAATCTCATCCTGTACAGAGATCCATCTACAGTGACTGCAGTGACACAGTGCTCTTAATTGAATTTCTTGAGGTGAATTCTAGGCCAAAAGAATTTTGAACATACTAGTTCTGAAATATCATATATATGAGGACCTTCTCATCACAGACCAAGCGCTGGTATTGAACATTTATCAGTGTATGTGGTCATAACCTTGGCAAATATGATGATTCTGCACAAATGGAAAAGTGTGGTTTCCTCTTTAATAGTGGTTAAAGAAAATTGAATGGATAAATGTAACCTCTATAACTAACAATTTGTATTTGAGATTGCATGTTGATTGTTGTAAACATAACTATTTGGAAAAAGGAAACTATTCACATGATTACATGCAGTTTTTTAGCTGAGACATTTTAAAATTGGAAGAAATCACTTGATATCTCTTCTGACTTTCTACATGAAACACATTTTATGAAGATTTGAATCAATTATTGACTCGAGGCTGATAGCTGAAACTGCATTGGAGACTATATTCTTAGTGGAAAATGCAAGACAAAGCCTTATAGGAAGGGGATCATGACCCACGATAGATTTTTCAGCTGAATATGCTTCTTGTCAACATGCAGGACATGACCAGACAGAAGGAGCTTCTTCCCTCTCCTCATGTCCTAGCACAACCTAATACATCAGGACAGAGTGTTGGTGAGGGCCTCAACTCACTTCCAGAATGATAGAATGCCAAACAAACTCTAGCTTGTTTTTCTAGGGAAATTAAGGGTTTATAATGGTATTTTCTCTTTGCTTGTCTTTTTTTCTCTGAAGAGCTGTTTCTTTCTTCACTTTCTGTAAATGAAGGAACCTGTTATTCAGTTTCAACCAGAATTGACATGGATCCAGACCAACAGATGAGGAGAGAATTTAGGAGAAGGGTAAAGAAGAAATTTGCAGGGATGCCTGAAAGAAGCCTGTAACAAATCAGCCTTCACTAGTTGTTCTTCTCACAAAACAGCTTTTTTCTTCTTTTTTCCCTGAAGTGATCTGTGGCCCCCTCTATCCTTGAATCATATCTACATACTTGTCTGACAATAAGAGCTTTCTGTTTACTACAGCATCAGAGCCAAGATAGTTAAGGACAAGAAAATTGGATTCTATTCTTCCTTATGAGTCACTAGTAAAAATGCCAGCTATGTGACTGTACAATCTTTATTATCAAAGATAATATAAGAGAAAGAAAACAACCACATTTTCACATTCCAGTCTTTGCATGCACTTCTGGAAGCTGGAAAGTTTCTCTCCAGGGCCATAAACTGAACACATTTGTACATATGGGATACAAATGGAATAAAATCCTCAGCGTCTTTTCTTTCCCTGACACTTGAAAATGCATGAAGTAGAACATTTAGCTATGCATATTAATGGCTGGACTGAACAGTCCTTCGGTGCTGTATAATAGTGGAATAATAGTCTACCTTAATAGCAACATGAAATGAGGAATATTGAAATAAGGGGGCTAGATGCCAGGTTAGTATCAAGAGACTACACAGTACTAGTGCCACATGGCTTGGTCGACCACTGCAGACGTTGAGTTCTGCTGGCAGGAGCACAGCAAGGCTGGGCAGTAGGATGGGACATTCCAAAGCTGAATCTGTTACTCTCTGAATGAATCATTACTTACAACTGGAAAGCTGCTAGAGGATAACTTAGCATCCATAGCTCATTAAAAGCATCTTCAAAGTGAATATTAATTATGTCTTGGAAAATATCAGGTTTTCAACAGTTGGAATGACAAAGTAGGCTAATTCGGTGGGGAGACTTATCTAGCCCATCAGCAACCAGCCTTCCGCTTATGTTCCTTTGGACATCTCTTGCTTTACTTTCTTGTTGCTGCCAAGAAAACACTTCCATATTGCTGTACATACTGTACTGGACACTGCATGGCCATGTGCTGTTTACAGAATAAGAAAACCAGCCAATATCAAAGTAATTTTCCATACCTCTTGATTTTTTAAAAAAATTAAAAGTTAGTTGTTTGTTCAGTTGTTGAGTTTGGGTTGGCAGTCCAGGATTTAGAGCTCTGCTGTGACAACTTGGGGACCATGTGACATTTCTTAAGCAGGAGGTCAGACTAAATAATAAGACCAGATCCTTCTGGATTTAAAAATATGTCATTCTATTTTAATAATATTAATTAACGTCTGCTACATTATGCTATGATATTCTGAAAATGGGAAAGTACTTCTATTTCACCTGTATACAATTATCCAGCGTGGCAATGGAGAACAAAGAGACTTGTAGAAAAAAATATGCTGTGGAATGATATTTACTATTTTGGGGAAAAATGCCTTGGAGGAGTATACCATGAGTTAACCACAGTTCTTGTGGTTTGCATCTTAGATGGGATCATCTCTAGGCTGCCAGCAAAATGAAGGGCAGACACTGTTGAAAAGAAATTTTATTTTGTAGGCTACCAGAGTAGAGACTTAGAAATTTCTTCAATGTTTTTCATTAATTTTATGATTAATAAAATATAGGGTAATGCAAGCAGCTTGCTCCACATTCCTTTCACAGTCTCTCCTGCTCTCTTCTCTTCTTCATGACAAACTGTTAGAACACGCTTTGTCTAACCTTTTTTCATACAAACCACCACAGCCACAAAGACAAAAATCTCAGGTTCATTACTGCTTTATAGCAAATGTAGATTTGTTTCTTATTAGTACTTTTATTTCACAGTTCTGCAGGGAAAAAAAAAGTAAAGAGGAATGAAAGGGAAAAGTGCATTCTTCCTAACTCCTAACTGGAGACAACAGTGTTACAGCTGCAGTCGGCTCTTAATTCTGTCGTACAATCTAGAGGCTTCTTGGTGGTAAAACTGCTCTGCTCTGCTCCATTCCAGATTTGTCCCATGTGAGGAAGTGTAACTGTAAAGAATCCACTGGGATACCGTAGTATTTCTAGAGATTTTTGTCCACTAACAAGGTAAAAATAATTAAACCAGTTAAAAAAGCCATGATCCAATCTTGCTTGTCAAGGCCCTGTGAAGTTCCAAAATCCCTTTTCAAGAAAGAGGTGTTATGAAAGTACCAGCTGATGGATTAACAAGGTCTAATTTGTTAATTTTCAAGGCGTGCTGTGAAATGTATTCAGCCCAGTACCCAATCCTTTTTCGTTAACAGGAGGCATATATTCCACCTAGAATGGGATGGAGTGTATATTTTTTCATACTAGCAGTAGCATATTCCTTACAGTTGATTTCAGACAGCATTCTCAAGGATTATTCTTCTTTCAGCCTCCAAGGCAACTGCGTAAGTATTTTTAAGAAACAAGGCTACTAAGTCTCAAGTCTTAAATAGTTGTGGTTTTTTTGTTTTTTAAACAATCTGAGTAAGATAATATAGAACTAATACTATTGTCCTAAATTGCTATGGAAAGATGATAATTTTCAAAGAAATTTCCAAAGAAATATATGCATTTCACATGTATCCACATTTCTCTAATTCTCCTCTATAAGACTGTTCAAAATGCTTTATAATTTGTCATTGTCTATGCCTTAGCCTAGCAGCACCAGAATACCTGAAAATCCACAAATTCTGGGGAATACAGAAAACAGCAGTTTGACTCAGTCTGCCTCCTGACAGCCTGTCTCTGCTACCAAGTCTCTTCTCTCCTTGCTTCCTGAGCTTGGACTCAATGCTTTTACCCTATGTCAGACAGAGAAAATGTGTTAGAGGCAAAAAGAAGTGTTTTCCACAAATTATTCACATAGCCCAGGAGTGATCCACCACCTCAGACAGGAGCAGGACAGCTGGGGACAGTTAAGGGCAGCTCCTGCCCCCGGCATCAGCACATCCCTGGAGGTGGGAACATCTTTGGGTGCACAGGGCTTGGGAAAAACTGCCTCAGAGGAGTATGCCATGAGTTAACCACAGTTCTTGTGGTTAACCCCAGTTCTTGTGGTCTCCAGTTGTTGGTGGAAAAGCCCAGATGTTATAGGGCTGGGCTGCAGTGAACTGGAGACCAGCCCTGCTGTGGCATCTCTGGGGACTGATGGCCCCGGGGGGCTGACATGGCGTCCTGGGCTATGGTCAAGGTGGGGGGCAGTTTGAGGAGTCTGGTCAGGGACACTCAGTGCTGCTTGTGTCCTCAGGGCCCTGGCACCCTGTCAAGGATAGAAGAGAGACCACTCTAATAGCAGCTGCACAGAAAAAACTGAGTGCAGTCACTATTTCCAATACATTTAAATCAATGAAGCATGTAATTTGTACCTAAATAGACAGAAAAACCCACAATAAACAATAAACTATTACTAAAGACAAATGCATTCCCAATGTGGTTTTGTTCTTTCATTTTAATAACATGAAAATGCAAGCAAGGTGTACAAAAGGAAACTAACTCAACATTTTTGCTGACACGACTTTTCAAATAATATGGTTGTGTTTGATAACCTATCAGTGAAAGAAATGTTTCTTCTCATTGCAGCTGGTTTGGTTTTTTTTGCAGCAGTTTCTTAACATGCACAGTGAAGCTGTTCATTAAAAAGCAAATCAACAATAATGAAAAACACTCATCAGTCTGAAACAGTAGAAATAGTTTCAAAATCATGGTGCTACATTGAAAATGTGAGTTCTTTTGAGATATGTGATGCTGCTGTTTCTCTGAAACTGCACAAGTTCAAAACTAGTTTCACTCAATTTAACTTCCCATTGATCCTTTGGAATTACAGATATTAAACACTTGGTTTCACAACAAACTTAATGAACAATTCTGAGTCTCTTTATGCACAACCACTGGAAATGCATGGACCAGTTGGAATCAGAGATTACAGCAATGTCCCATTGGTCTGCAATTTTCTGGCAGCTGAGATGCATTGCCTGGATATATAATAAATAACTTGTGGTGCAAGTTTTTCTCCTGAGAGTTGAATCTAAACGGGAAAATCCTGGCTTCAGAGGATAAACCAACTGAAATAAATAAATCTATTTCTGTGGGATGTGTAAAGCTGTAAAATGGGGTTTCAGTCCAGAGGACAGGCATTTCTGTTAAGACCTTTGGGTAGATTTATGCTCTGAAGAAGGAAAAAAGTCATGAAATGGAAGATTTAAAGAGGTGAGATTGAATGTGTGCACAGTGTAAAAGAAAGGGAACACTGAAGGCAGAAGGAGAGGTTCAGGCTTTCTGGAACATCATGGTGATGATTTCTATTAAGCTAGAAATCTCTGTGATCCTTTCCTTGAGTCCAAGCCTGTGTCCCAGCTCACAATATACCCAAACTGTTGAACCCTTAAGCCAAATATCTGTGGCTACTGCTATGGTCAGAGGACTGTGAGAATCAGGTGGCTGCTCATGGCTTGAAGAGTGTACTATTTGCTGGATAAAAACTGGCTGGATGGCCAAGCCCAAAGACTGGCAGTGAGTGGTATAAGGTTCCACTGGTGACTGATCACTAGCAGTGTTCCCCAGGGTTGGTAATAGGGACAGTCCTGTCACCAGTCTTTATCACTGATCTTGACAAGGGGATCAAGGGCACCCTCAATCAGTTTGCAGGTGACATCCATTTGGGTGCAAGTGTTGATCTGCTGAAGGATAGGAAGGCTCTGCAGAGGATTCTGGACAGGCTGGATTGATCAGCCAAGGCCAGTGGTATGAAGTTCAAGACAAACTGCTGGGTCCTTCGGTCAAACAACCCCCTGCAGCACTACAGGCTTGTGGAATAATGTCTGGATAGCTGCCTGGTGGAAAAGGTCTGGGATTGCTAGCTGAGAGCCGACTGACCCTGAGCCGGCATGTGCCCAGGTGGCCAAGAAGGCATCCTGGCCTGTATCAGCAATAGTGTGGCCAGCAGGACCAGGGCAGTGATTGTCCCTCTGTACTCGACACTGCTGAGGCCATACCTTGAGTCCTGTGTCCAGTTCTGGGCTCCTCAAAGACACTGAGGTGCTGGAGCAAGTCTAGAGAAGGGCAACAGAGGTGGTGAAAGGTCCAGAGAGTAAGTCCTGTGAGGAGTGGTTGAGGGAGCTGGGGTTGTTTAGCCTGGAGAAAAGGAGGGTCAGAGAAGACCTTATGACTCTCTACAACTGCCTGCAAGGAGATTGTAGCCAGGTGGGGCTTGTTTGGTCTCTTCTCCCAGGTTACAAGCAACAGGACAAGAGCAAATGGGCTCAGCTTCTGCCAGGGGAAACTTTGGCTGGATATTAGGAAATATTTAGTCAAAGGAAGGGTGGTCAAACATTGGAACAGCTGAAGATGGAAGGCATTAATTATCAGCTCTGGAGGTATTTAAAAGACAAGCAGATGTTGCACTTAGGGACATGGTTTAGTGGTGGACTTTTCAGAATTAGTTTAACAGTTGGACTGAGCAATCTTAGATTTTGTTTCCAATCTAAATGATTCTGTAATTCCCATCCATGTCTGATGCAGAGTGTGACAGTCCACAGAGCTGCAGTTGAGAGGTGATTACAGAAGGTGCTTCCACCCTTCTTCCACAAAATGAGTGTCTGACAAATGACTGTCCACAAATGAGTGTCCACAAAATGACTGACTCCAGAGCCCAGTTACAAGAAAGCTCTTCCTTTCCTCTGCTTCTGACAGGCAGTACAGGCAGCTCAGAAATTTATTATTATAACTGTCTTTTACCAAAAACTATGGTTCTCACTACACATAAGAAACTCCCCTTTTCATCACCAACCTCCCCCAAGGTCAGGTCCTTTCAGAGGGAAACATTTAACACACAGGCAGACCCTGATCTTAGATGTGAGAACATAGTTCTGCAAATGAGGTTGATCACTAATCAGTCCAGTCTGCTGAACTGTTGAAGAAGATGTTCCAGCTTTGGCATGGGTCCATTAAACATAGAATATTCATCATAGAAATGTAAATGTCAGCTGAATATCCTGATATACAGATGTGGTTTTATGATCACACTGCAGGAGAACAACAACAGTGGGAGTTGTGGGGCATGAGCTGTCCTCTTCTGTGGTCCTTGGGGTGCATGTTTATTACCTAAATCCCTGCTGATGAAGTACTGTTCTCCATTCTATTGGCAGTATTGGACCTACCTGGGATAAACCTTGCTTCCACAATTTAAATGTGACTTGGGTTCAAGAAGAGAGGAATACTTTGTAGTTAGAGGTAAACTTTGGTATTGAAAGAAAAAAAAAAAAGAGAGTCAGTCATATTAATCTAGTTCTAGTTCTAGTCAGTCATATTAATCTAATTCTGCTTTGAAATGGTCTAGTAAAACCAGAAAAGTTGGGAGGAACAAGGAGCAGAAGATCGTGACATATCAGAACAGATTATCTCAGAAAGCCACCAAAGTCCCACCTCTGGATATTTTGAAAGGCAAGTCAGAAAAGAAATTGTCAGGAACAGTTGAGGTATATGTTCTCTTTTTTTTTCAAATAAAACCAAATCTAGATAATATCTCAAGGTCTTTTCTACCCCTGTCTTCTACAATTCCAATAACTGGCTGTTATCAGAATTGCAAGATGCCTGTGTTATCTGCTATTGACTTCAAAGTAAGAAAAAAGTCTGCATTAGGGGAAAACACATTACCCCAACATATTTGACTGACAAAAGTAGGTTTATTTTTTTGAGATTCCTTGGGTTTCTTTGTGTAATTGTTGTTATTGAGTGAGGTAAGTCAATTGTGCTATAAAGGAAATGTTAATATTACATATTCACGACAGAAGTCCAGATTCCACAATGAACTACCTGTGGTGAATGTGTAGTTTAATAGTCCTGCAATGACATCTGTGGTTTCCTTCTCTGGAGAGGATGAAGGTTGGTGGCAGGAGAATGTGCTTTTGGAGCTCACTGGATGACGAGGAACTGAAACTCATAGATAATTTAAATAAAGACCTGTAGTGGTGGTCTAAAAGAGTATTTGTCCCAATTTAAGGCAATGTAACTGCAGCTAGAATCTTACAGAAAATGTATACACAAATCCTAAACATTAGGAACAGACATTTTCTAGCATGATGTCATGATATATCTTTAATTTATTCTTCTGGTAACCTTAACCCAAGATAGGACTAAAATTATTTGGGCAGATTCTAATACCCTTACCTGAAACCTCATGGTGCTTTTCTTCAAGAAGTTCTGCTTCCAAGTGGGACATTTATGGATTTGGTTGCACCTTATCTGCTATGAAAAAAAAACCTGTGTGGTTAAAATAGGCTCAAGGAGCAGCTGATTAGGAGACTATCTTTGTCTTTAAAGAAAACTGATGATCAGAGAACAGAGTGAATTAACAGTGATCCCTCCTACCTGCACAAGCTGCAGTGGGACTCAGCTCCATTTATTATTCTGAAATAGCAGGTGCACCAACACCAACTAGAGAATACCTAGTATATGTACTGCTTTTCATGTACTTTTTGTATAAAGAACAGATTGCCTTTATTGCTCCTGACCTTACATTTCTTTGTCAAACATATCAATCACTCTCCCTAACCTTTAATAGGAAAGGCTAAAGTTGTTTACTGCAGCAGTTCCTATTCACCACAAGGACACCATCCCCATTCTGAACCAGACAGATTTGCATACCTACCACTGATTATCCAAAAGGATTGCTTCTTCCCCTAAAATATTTGTCCATTTTATAAATTTTTTTCCCAAGGAGGTCATTCATTGCCAGTGAGGTTAAATCTAAAAGTCAGCAGTATTTGGCAGAGATTTATGTGGGAATAGATATGAGTCTGTACAGCTCTCAGACTGATTAAATAAAGAATGTCATGGGAGTAGTATGATAGTATATGCATACTCCAGTAAATGAAAGTAATGCATTAGAATGCAGCTTTAGGGTCTAATTTAAAAACATAATTCAGACACAGGCAGAAGCCTTTAAAATATTGGCAGATGTCTTCATACTGTATTTCATATAGAGGACAAAGTGGATTAAAGATAAATGTAATCCATATAATGGTGCTGTTTCATTTATTTTTTCACTTATGTTTTATTTCTTTTAAAGAAATTCAATTTGTAGAGGATTGTTTTCTGGGTTTTCATATTTTTATGCAGATCCGCTTAAAAATGTGAGCAGGGGAAAAAACCCCATTCATTAAAAATTGCTGCTTTTCCTGAGACAGCCTATGGTAAGTCACAGTTTCTACTTAGCCTAGGTGAAATAAATACTGTTGTTAAAAGGAGCATTTCAATAAGCAGGAACTTTGATTCCCCTCTTTCTCTCTCCTATCCCCTTTCAATCTCATTATATGTCAAGGTGATAAGGCTTAAATGGTTATTCTCACTTAGGATTCTCAACTTTTATTGTAGCCCATTGCTGAAGGACAGACAGGCTATTATTATCTCTGCTCCATGTTATATTTTTCCCTAGTGACATTCTATCAGGTTGGTGCTTTTACAACATTCTTTTCCTTCCACCTCCCATGCACTGCTTTAGAAGTCAGGAGAAAATGAAAAAAAATTCAAATGTGACTCAAGTACATTTTTAAATAAAGTGAAAGATTTGGGGAAAGTTGGCTGGGGGTTTTGACACACATTTATGTTATGATATGTCTGAATAGGCATGCAATCTATCCTAAATGGAGAATTTCTAATTTTCTCACCCATTTAAATGCTTTTAATTGATGGCTTTGATTTTCACTTGAACATTGCAACATCCCCTTCATCAAGCATTTTTCTCTAAACCCAGGGTTGTGAGGGGATGCAAAGGAAAGCCATTTTGTGTTTGTTTTGAGCTTCAGACAGTTGAACAAGGTGAATACAAATGTAATGTTGAAACAGTATTGTCTGTATTCAGCATTTCAATTCCATTTCGTGTTTGTTCAATCCCTTTAATATAATTCTTGCCATTAAAATCATGGGGAATCTCTGAATCTTTTCAATGGAAATAGGAATGGATTCTCCCAGCCTTTCACACTCATTGCACAAGTGATTGGCTCAATTTTTTGGAGGTAATGAACTCTTTGGGCTTTCTTGGGATGTAATTCAGCTACCAATATTTTCTGCTTAGAAAGAACAAACCCACAGCTAACTTACAACTTTTGCACACAAATGAAGCCATTTTCTCTTTGAGGAAAGTTTGTTAATGCTGTTTAAACTAAACATATTTATATTCATTGCCTTATTAAGTCAGAGTGGTCTTGGAGGTACACCAGCAGTCACTGATATCAACTCTAATAAACCACAGGAGATCAGAATTCCACCAATTGTTTTGTGGCTTTGTTCAGAGGTCTTCAGTATTTGCTAAAAATGCTAATTGATCAAACCTTGGAACTCACTGCAAATAATGTCAAACCCCATCATCTTTACCATTGTTTCTTATCAAGCTGATACAAAGCATACTAGACAAAATATCCGAGGGAGAAGGGATGCAAAATTGGATATAATCCCTCTACACTTGCTATAATTTAGAACCAAATATGACAATCATATTTTGAACTGTGAGGTGAACTAAACTTTAAAGTAATTTTCTCATTCAGAAAATAATTTCTCTTTTCCAGATATGTTTAAATAGAGACAGACTGGGATTTTTAGAAAGTGAAGAGCCCAGCTCAGGAAGAAATTTGGATGTTAAAGAAGGAAATTCTGCCTGAAGTTTTCTGCTGCCTGTTCTGCAGAAGGTCCAGCAGATAATTCCTTGAAACTTAAAGTTATGGAAATGTTGACTGGGAGGAAGATTTGTAAGCCTTCTCTAGTCTTTTGCCTGTGGCAGAACTTTTGCTATGTGGATCAGACCTGTCATGGCCTTGCCTAGCAGAGCCTTGAAAAACTCCAGAACAGAGAACTGATCCATCATGAACTTAATAATTTAAAAGGTCCATTAAGATAGGTACATTTGATCAGCTAATTAGACTGTGTTTGTGGTTCCAAATAACCAGGAACTATCCATAAGCCTTCAGCCAGAAGATGCAAAGCATTTGTGTCTCAGACTAGAACCAAGGAAGATGTTGCTGTGGGGGTGGTGAAAGACTGCCACAGGTTTCCCAGAGAGGTGGTAATAGTCCATCCCCAGAATCATTCAAAGTCCCATTGGACAGGGCTCTGAATGACAGGCTCTAGTGGAAGGTGACTGGGTTCATGGAAGGGGAGTTGGAATAAATGGCTTAAAAGGTCACTTCCAACCCAAACTATGCTGTGATTCTACAATTCTTAGGCTGACAAAAGAGAACAACCTTCATTGCTGTGCAGATTTTGCAATAGCCCTTTTTACTTTCAATATCTAACTTACATCTTTCCATAATTACATCATGACAAATAATAATAAAAAAAGTTTTCAGAAACTCCCAGTTTGAGTGAATGCCCCATATGCCACCATGGCAAGTTAAGTATCCCTAGAGATTCCTGGATTTATTTTACAATGTACATGACATCCCTTTGGAAACACCTGGAGCTGTATGCCTCCATGACTGCAGAAGAATCCCTACTGCTGGCCAAGACCAAATTCCTTACGTTATCTCATGATGAAGAAAGGGCTTTCCTATCTTCAAAAACATCAGTGGACTCTCAGTGGGAGAGTGAAAGAGAGGGACACACATGCTCAAGTGAATATGGTCCTCCAAGCCTGTTTTCCCTCTCTCATGAGCAGTCTATTATGGCCATAGAGTACAAAACAGACTCAATTTTTACAGCTTAGGTTTGTATGGGTTTTTTTGGTTGGTGGTGGTTTTTTTGGTATTGTTTATTTGTTTGTTTTTAATCACAAGTATTACTGTGCTACTTCTCAGAGGAGAGTACTAGCAGGAATGGAATTATCTTGCAACTGAGAAGCATTGTGAACCAAATCTAAAAATGAGGTGATCAATCCTGCAGGCTTTAGAGTAAGCCCTAGTTGCATTCCAGTTACATTCCAGTTGCATTCCACCACAGCAGAGCCCGATTCTTGGATACACCCTGTGCTAAGGTGAACAAGAGCCACACAATTTTGTTCCTTCATTAATACTGAACAGGAAACACAATGGCTATCCCTGGTCTTAATGATCACTGTATGTGAATGGTGCTCTGGTAGGCCTGTGAAGGACAGTGACCTCTTTTCAGGTTTTCCAAAAAACAAAACATAGAAAGCACAACAAATGTAATAGTAAAAAAATCCTGAAATAAAAAAAAAGATTAAAGAACCTCTGAAAAATATAAAAATCCAATGTTTTCAGTCTGCTACAAAGGCTAAATTTCTGAATTTTATTTAATTAAAAAATAATAAGTGCCTCCTAATTTACAGCAGAATACTCTCCCTTAAAATCCAAATGGTTTTGCAAACTTTTTATTTCTGTTTGCTTTATTTGGCTGACATGAAAAAAAGAATGTTTTTGGTTTTTAGTGTGGAATTTTCAGTATGGAAGTTCTGGAAATGGAAGCCATATGCTGTACCAAAACTATGGTAAACAAAAGCAATTAAGAGGTAGATTTTTCTGAAACATGTACATGTGTGAGCAGAAGAGGAGAAAATGCACACTACATATGTACATATGGCAAGGGAGTGATTAGGCTGAGTACCTGGCTAATAATACTATCACAAAGGTCTGCTGTGTGGCAGAATGGAAAAATAATGGAAAAAGACAGAGTGGAAGAAATTTACCCAAGAACACATGACTTTTGTCCCATAAAACTTGTATTTAAAATACCTGTGCCTGTTATAAGGAAAATTTAAAAAAAACCCAAAAAACAACAAACCACACCAAACCACCAAATAAAAAGCCAAGCAATCATTGAAAACAGCAGATTTTACAGATTAACTCCCTTCACAGAAGATGGGAATGCAAAGTTATGAATAGAAGTCCTTGCTATAGGTTTTATATTTCAATGATATACTCCATAGCTCTGGGCTTACCACTGAGCACTGATCTTATTTTGCTGCCTACTCTGTGCTTCTCTTCCAGGTGCCTTTTAAATCAAGTGCCTAAAATTCCTTGCACTACTAATGAACAGAGAAAGGTGCCCTTCTGAAGGGCATGAGAGAAGGACTGAACCCACCACCTATCTTTAAATGCTTGAGCCTCATGATGAATGCTTCATCTTGGTCTGTGCTGGGAAGAGTTCTGGGCTTAGTTCTTACCCATGCTGCCTGAACAGACCAGTGCAGGTAAATTGCAGCCCAGGTGTTCAAAGTGCTGCTACCCAGACACACCATGAGGATGCTGATGCCAAGGTCTAGATGAGCTAACAGACAGTTACAAACCCAGAAGGCAGATCACAGGATCCGCTTAACCAAATCTGTTCTTGAACTCTACACTTCAGAGAATATAAATAAATATATGTGCACACCCACATAAACGTGCAAAGCAATTAGGGCACACATCAGCCAAATGTCTGCTGAGAGACTGGGCTGACTTGCCAGAGCTCTAACACCATTACACAGCTATGCAAGGCTTTGACTGAGTCATTCTTGTGTTTTGCCTTAGACAGGATGGATCATTACTGGCACTGAAATCCCTCGTTTATCCCAATCACATCACCATGTCCAGGAATAAATTTTAGAACATGAACATTTTAGGTAACATATTTTTGAACACATAGAAATATTATTTATTTGAAAATCTAGAGAGATAATATCTTTTAGGAATAGCTGGTACTTATCTCTGGTTCCTCTTGTTCTGCCTCTTGTTTTGCCAAACTAAAACACAAACTTTTGGAAATATCTGGAACAACTATTTCTGTCAGGGCAAAAATTCTACATTAGATTTGCCTATATTCTTCTGCTCTATAAACTCACTCCTCAGATGTATGCTTTATTTATGATTTATATCCGAATTTTGAACACTTATATATTATGACGTAAAGAATTTCAAATATCTTTATCAGGTGTTGGTCACAGTGGCACCACACCAGAAACATTTACAATCTACATAAACTTCCCCTGCTCCATCTCTGTGTAGGGTCTATATGTGGAAAATACAAACCTTCTCTCTAAAGACTATTAGAGTCTTCATCAGCGTATTTTCAGGCAGGACTTTCAGATAAAGTGTATTTGAAAAATGTGAATGCCTACATGAAACTACTGTGAACCACAAAACACTTCCTTCAGGGTGTGTTTCAGCATCATATTGACAGAATAGACACTTCAGTCTGCATTTTGACAACAAATTTGGCTCTACTATCAGTAACGAAAAATATAAGGGATTCAACCTGGCAACAAATTAGCTGAATGTAATGCAGTTTGGCATTAACCTAACACAAAAATGACATCATAAATTAAGCAACTTGAATTTTGCTCCCTTTAGGACAAGAAAAGATAAATAATTAGGGAGCACTTTCACTTGCAAGAACATCAATTACCATAAGCTACATGTGAAATGCTGCTGTGTTCAGATAAGGAGTTAATCTACTTTACTAAATAAATGTGTCACCATCACATAGGTGAATTATAAAATTATGCACTTAAATTACATGTAACCAATGTATGCTGTAAGATTTACTTTCCTAAATGCTTTGGAAATTCTTTGAACAGATTGAATTTATATTTATTGCGGTTATGACATATTGTTCAAGCAGTTTAAAATTCAGTAAGTAAATGTAACACCGAACAAATCTTCCATATATTTAAAAAAAGGAGGTCAGTATTTACAGCATGACCTTTGTGAATAAAGAAAAGATACCAGTAATTTTTCTGATATAGAATTTAATATAAACACAGAATGAGCAGAACATATCCAAATTCTAGGACATAGGTCTAGCAGTTAAACAAAGGATAACTGTTTTTAGTTACAGAACTGGTAAGACGAGAGTGATGACATGGCATACAGGTATGAAATCCCTGGCAGTTTCATGTGCAGGTAATCTGAGAAGCTTGTGTTTCTGTTCACGTTTTCACAAAAATGTGAATGTGATTCCAACAAGATCCATAGTTCTATATCTGAGCAGGTTCACAGATATTAAAAGATCTTAGACAGGGGGTTTAGGATACTTCAAACTTTATTTTTTCATGGGCAGATTAATATTGTAGTGCATTTAAAGTGCATACTGCAATATTTGAAAGCATCAATCATGGCACTTATTTTTATAGCCTGTACCTAATTGTTACAAATTTGAGTTTAATATCAGGTTGCACTTCTAATTGATATTTCTGTTTCTATACTGGTGGTTAGATTAACAGGGAGGCTGAAATAATTTTTTCTTTCAGATATGTGAGTTATCTGACTTTCAGCACATATATTCAGGAAAAAATCTTGCTCTGCTTTTCCCCTTATTGACCTGTAAGGGAAAAATAGTATCTAAGGCAGAAGGATGGGGTTCAATGTTTGAATGTTCAGAGACTAGTGAACTTAATGAGCTTAAGGGAAGAGAAACCATGAGATCTTGCAGTTTGACTTGATCTTACACTGTGACTTCCAGTATATCTTGCAGGATCAATGGCATTTCAGTTCCTTGAAGCCTAACACCTCGTCCTCAGGTGAAGTACTAACTGTGTTTACTGAAAGTGTGCCTTGTGAAAAGATAGCTATCAATCTGGATGGGAGCACTTTGGGAAAGAGGTGGGACAGTCCATCATTATCCTCAGTAATTTGTTCCCAAAGTTAGTAATTTCCATTGATAAAAATTCAAACTAATTTTAATGTCAATTCACATGCAATTCAGAAAACTGCTGGTTTTCTCTTATGTTTTCCTATCTCTTCAGTGCCTGGTATTTAACCGGATTTCCACTGTATTTAAAATTAATGTATGTAAAATTAATAGCTATTTCAGTATGCCCACTTATTTGTAGGCATTATTTTTAAGGAGAAAGTTTGGATTATTTTGTAGTAATGGACAATTTCATTTCTTTTCCTTCAGTGAAGAGCGCTGTATTTGTAGACTTTGGTCTGTGGCACACATCACAGGGACCCAGCACCCAACACTGACAGCAGAGAGACCTAACTTTGTAGTGGTGCCTAACTCGTGTACCAAGAACTGTCTGGGATGAACACAACCAAAGATTGATGCTGAAGGACTTCCTGACGCTGAGATATTTCACTTTACACATGGCTACATAGAAATATTTTCTGAGCAGAGCAAGTCAGTGTGGAGGATCCAAGGACACACTGTATTACTGCCTAGACACCATATTCCTGTCAAGGTTTCAGGTATGGGAAAATTTTTATTGAATTGTTTTTACATTTACTTCCAGACTGCTGATGAAACCCATATCAGACACATTGCAGAGCTTTGTGAATGCTCACCAGAACATTTCACATGCATTGAAGCTTCCACCAACAGAATCATCTTGAACTTGAAAGAAAAATGTTAGGAATTATTGTTTAAAGGAAAGGAAGATCTATTCAAAATTTAATCTTATTTTTTGATTTGCCAGTGCAGTATATGAGCTTTTAAAGTTTCTCAGGTTTGTTTTTAGAAATCATTTCTCCTGTAACCAGAATGAGTTATTATTATTGTAAATTCTACAGATCATATTTAATGTGTGGGTGTTCAGCAAACCACACTGCAAGGGTGGTGTTTTCTGTTGTTCTCTCTTCTGTAGTTGGGTCACATTAAAAAGTATGTGCCAAGTATCTTAAGAAATTAAAAAAAAAAAAAATCAACAAATAGCAACTCACCACCTCCTTTCCTTAAGTAAGTGATTAAACCTCTAGTATTTACTACATTCTCAAAGGCAAACAGCTTCCACAAAATACGCAAACAGCACAACTAAAAAGTCACAGCTGCCCACTTTCAGTGTCAGCTGTTTGAGAGATGAAGGGCTAAATGCAGTCCATTTTGTTATCTTACAGCTGGGTTTCCTATGATGAAATATCCATTGATCCATTCTGTTTTATTGGCTTTATATGAGTTTTTTCTGATATGGCAGTAGGAAACCTCCTGTGCTATATAATTTAATCATTGTATTGAAAAAACGTCTCATACTTTGTAGTTTTTTGTCCTTGATATTCTCCACATGTTTAGAGCATTGAACAGCTGGGGCCATAGAAAACATTTAGAAATCACATTCTTTTATGTAGATCAATCACTTTTGTATACATTGCACCAGGCAAATGAAAATTGTTCATTTACATGTCAGTGGGAGTTTGATGTCTTAAAAGAATCTTTCAGACATTAGTGTGGGCCACGGTTTGTTTTCCTTTGGAAAAAAAATAAAGTACTATATGTTCAGGAATGAAGTTTTAAAATTGATTGGGGATTGAGAAATGAAATACATAAACCAGTAATCTCTTCCCCTATAATGGTATTTCTGACTTTAGACTGAGAAGCATAAATTCCTTCATCTAATGTTATTTGGGCAGACTTAAACAAGGTCAGAAAGAGTGTGATATGAAGTGTAGACTATGAATAAACAGATACTGTGAGTTAACAAATAAACAGTAATTATAACAGAGTTTTGTGGAAATTATGAAATGCCTCTCACCTCTCACCATCATGGCTCCTTTTCTGGTAGAAGGACTTGTCATGAGTTGCTTCAAGAGGAGAAAAACTTTCTTCTAAATTATCTTATATTGTGGCAATACATAATAAGAAGTCACTTCCAGATGTTTATGTTGTGTAGCTGCTGTTGTATTCAAGGCACCATTGTACTGAATAAGTTCCTCAAATGTCTTGCCAGAGCAGACATACCAATGTCTTTCAGAGGCCAAATGGACTTTAGCTACTCCTCCACTAAGATGTGTACCTTGAAGATTACCAATGGCACATTCCCTGATAGCTCAAAAACTTCTGGAGAGAACTGTATCTGAAGCTGGAGAAAATAATCCCCTCTCTGTGCATAATTGGTGTATCCTAGTAAGCAGAGTATGAAGAGATTGGATATGAAAAGGATATGAAAATGTATGGTGTAAAAAAATAGGCAGACACAGTAACTTTTAAGACCAACTATATTCAGAGCAATTGGTATGGTGGATATATACATAAGTTTGGGTCAGAAGTACACATGCTTTATTTACAGATCTTAGGGACATAAGAAAAGGGTATTGAGTTCTGAGATGTTTTTTATTGACCACAGGGAAAGGCTAATGGAAACACAAGCAATAAAAATCCACAGTGAAGAATAAGTTCTGGAAAAAATTGTCTATTAAGTGTTAGAAATCTGAAGCAATAAAGATTTCATTGGAATTGAAATATATTCTCAGTTTGTTGCATTTTTTAGACACTGTACAGAGAACTGCCAGCTGTGGAAACGAATAGGTTTAGTTGTCAGAATAATGGATTGTGAAAACTAGAAGTGTCAACAATCAGGGTTATTGACTCAGGGTAAAACTGTGAAAATCTTCTCCCTCTCTCATCATATTCATTTCCCCTGAGTTCACACTGCTTTATCTGTGAATTCAAAATAAATTAATTTTCCTGATTTCTGGCCTAAACAATCTGACATAGGAATGGAGATTTCAAAGCCTGCTGTCCTTTTGCTAAAAAAATTCATAGCAGTCCTAGATTTTAGGTGAGAAAGTACTGTTCTGTCCATCTAACCTGACCTCCTGCACAACTGCAGCCGAATTGCTGGGTCATATCTGCATTTTCCTTATAAATTCTATTAAAATTATCCTGTCTGAAATGTGAGTGTTGCAGTGTGTTTCAGTGATGAGTGATCTTTTGGGATTGTGAAAAAGCCCCAAGCTATCAGAAAAAACCCCGTAGTCAGTCGTGTAGAGGAAGCAGTTTTCATTTTGAGTGGTCTTCATGACACTTGAGGATGGGACCTTGAGGATGCAAAGAGGTTCTTTTCCTTTACAGGGATGAAAATTTGCTGCTATTCAAGTTAGAGCAAAATCTGAATGGTTTTCATGGTATCATTGGTGGTAGGTTTCTAGATTTTCTTCACACCTGAATGCCCTCTACATATTCAGAATATAAATGTAGCTGCCATCAGATATTTGTAGTCCTGGGAAGAATATATATGGTTTATCAAACACTTGGAATGGGTTCAAGGAAACTGAACCCAAATTTAGGTGAAAAAAAACATCTGCAGCATTTTTAACTATCCAAGTGTACATGGACATTTACAGACAGGTCCACTCTACACTGCTTGTGTCCCACATGGGTCGAGAAAGAAAGAACTCCAGTCCAGAAGACAGGTACCAATGTTAAAAAAATTACTATGTTTAAACTGGTATGTCCTCCTACATGACTTAGCTGGAAAACCATGAGAAGTTGTTCAGCAGAGTAGTGCAAGGGAGGGCACATTTGCCAGGTGGATAGCATGGCTGTGTGGAATCCAGACTGGAACTGGCATCTGTCTGGACTGGCCACAGCAGAGGAGATCAGGCTTGTCTGCACTAGTCTGGACAAATATTCCCACAGTTGCACTGCTTTTGAGAGGCAATTGGTGCTCTCATGACTGCCCAGGATGTTTGTAGGTCACACTTCAGTGTCTTCAAACTGACACCAAAACTTAGGCAGAATATCATAATTCTCTGACTCCCATTCTGTAGGCACTCCTGGCTTCCTCTGCAGTTTGTGCTTAACTCATGCAAGTTGGTACTATCTCAAAGCTCTTGTATCCACAATCCCAATAAAAGAGGAAAAAGTAGGAAGATGGGTTGGGTTTTGCAGAATATGCCTAATGAACAGTAATTTAAGATAATGAGATCCTACTTCTTGAACTAGTTGAAAGCAGAGTTTAAGCAATCCCTGCCCTTTAAAAATATTAAATACTTGTGGTAGAAATGTTTATGTTTTCAAGAACTAAAAATATGTTCATTGACCTCAAGACTAAATGTGAAAGCATGTCTTGCCTGACACCAAATCATAAAGCTCTTGCTGATCCCAGACTATTGAAGAGAATATTTATTTTCCTCAGCCCATAAAAGCTAGCAAAATATTGCAGGCAGCACATATGAGCTGGTGTAAAAGAAGACTGAATGACATCAAGGGCTTTGCAATTTCTAATCACTATAATTCTATGATTTGATTTAAGATCAGTTGCCACATAAATACCGACGAGCTTGGTACTTTTTCCATTTTGGGACATCATGAAAAACATTTTAGTTTTAATACCTATGTAAGCACTGATTTTTACAAATGTCTTATAAGTTGTGTAATCCATACAGTAGCTACAAATTAGCATATCGTGCATACGTTGCTTTGTGTGCTGTCTGGAAGGGGTCCAAGGATGACTGACTAACACATGGGATGTTTCCTCTGCGCGACATTAACGCGAAGTCAACACCTGCGGTGATGTAAGCCCATGACTCACCTGCCTGAATGGAGGTCTCTTTAGGATCAACTGTTGTGTGCAGAATACATCTGCAACATCCAAATAAATGAGCCCTTCTAAAGTAAGTCAGCACTACCCCTGTTTAGAATGCAAGGCCCTTGTGAAGGCTGAGGTGAAGCAGCTGGCTAGCAGCTTTTGTGAATCATTTTAAAAAGCCACTCTCACAGCTGGAGAGAAAATAGCCCTGGCAGCACTGGCAATCCATTATGAGATGCAAAAAGTCCTTCTCTGGGCGGAAGGAAAACTTCACCCAGCTGTCAAGTGTTTGAAATGTTGGGGGGAAAGTGCGCACACACACGCACATGGCCCTGCTTGCAATGCAAGGCAGACAGGGGCCACATCACATAAAATTAAATCTCCCCTGAGAATGAAAAAAAAAAAAAGCATGGGCATGAGTTTGCATTGAGAAATGAGTAAGGGTTTTGATGAATAGATGGATGTATCATGTGCTTTCTATAAGCCAGGAAAGACAGGTCTGCAAGTGTCTTTTCCATTTTAAATTCACCTTTTCAGCATACCTGTATCAAAAAGACACTTGACCTCTGTTTACATTTTGTCCAGCTGTATTGATCTGAAAGTTTCGTATTGCAGAGAAAGGAAAATTTAAGTGGCAGAATAATCAATCCCTAATCTCATCTTTTTCCATTTGGCAAATGTGAAATGCGGTTAGTGAATGGCTTCTAAGTGTAAATCAATTTAAACCAAAAGTTGCTGATGCTGCATATTTGCAGCATAATAAAAGACTAATTTAGAAGAGTCTGGAGAATGAAGCAACAATGAATTCAAGTAAAAAGATGTGGAGAAAGATGACCTGCATAGCTGTGAAGCCTGTAGGGATTCCATGGGAATGTAATTTGAAGACCTATGAGAAAGGGGATCTTCAGAAGTGAAGAGGTGCAAACATAGGTTTTCAGAACTTCTTTCTGCAGTTCACCTTATTTACAGCCACACAAAAAGCAGCATGGGGAGTATTTTCACGGATCAGTAGTGACATCTAGTGTCAATTCAGACTAATTCTGCCCAGCTCCCTCCAGGAATCCAAAATAACCTGTCTCTGGCACAATCCTGACTGTGGCCCCATCCCATAATGAGACAGCAGCACCACATCACTTCACTTATGCACTCCTGTGATGACAAATGTAAGCCCAATTGAGGTCTCAAAACCTATAAAAATTCTTTGGAATTTTTGAGAAACAGTTTTAAATTTCTTGTGTATTTCTGTTTGAGAAGGGTTTGCACATAGAACCAGCCAAGGAATCTCCAATTTATTTTAAGGTGCAAGTTATCCATAACCAAATGGTAGTTCTTGGATAACATGTGACCAGAGACAGTTACCAAATTACTGTTTTTGAATGAGAACTAATGGGTAGAAAAATAGCTTTATTATCTGTATAATTGGAAGTGCTGTATGATTGTTTCTGAAAAAATTATTAATTTTTACTGTTCCAAAAGGGTGATAATCTGGAGGAGATATAGAGAAGAACTGAAAAACAGATCTTATACTGAAAGACCTGGAGAGATCAGTCGGTTTTCTTTAATAAAGGGAGAAAAGAAGTCCAAATTTTGACAACATATATATATA
>VXAC01000781.1:0-138298 GCA_013399225.1 Rhipidura dahli | reverse complement strand
TATATAAAGAAAAACACTATGATATAAAAGTATTCTTTAAACTGCTAGACAGAAACATACAAGGATGTAGTGTCTGGCAATTAAAAAAAAAAATAGAGTTGAAATGAAGCAGAACATTTTTTAGCCACAAAAGAAATCAAACCTTGAAGAATTGATGAAGGCCTGTGGCAAAGTTTCAATTTCTATGGCATTTTAATTCAGAATAGGATGTTTTCTGAGAAAACATTCCTTCAAATGGAAGACCAGCCATAAGAACAGCCAGCTATTAAAGCAGATTGTGCCCAGTCTTGGAGGTTTTCAAGCACTATGGAACTTTGTTTGATCTCATAAATTGCCTTGCTTTGAGCAGGGGCTAAAACTAGGAATCCCCTCAGGATCCCCCCAACCTGATTTATTGTTCAATGTTATGATCTTATGACTAAAGGAAGTCTGGGATCCAGTGGCAAATCACTCTAGATAACCTTAAGATTCTAATCTCTAATGATCCAAGAAGGAAATACTGATTCACAAAAATTACTTTTTCCAAATAATTCTTTTTGATTTAAATTTTGCTTTTTAATTAAAAAAAAAAAAAAAAAGATTGACATAAGGAGAATACTGTAACTTCCTAATGCATATTCAAAATCAAATAGAACTCATCAAGATAAAGACTGCCAATGCAGTCACAGAACACAGAATTTTTGACCTTGGAAGGGACCTCCGTGATGTTGAAAGGGACCAGAAGTCACCTGCTTCAACCCTTTTGCTCAAGGAGGGCCACCCAGGGCCAGTAGCCTATGTCTGTGCCCAGAAATCTTCTGACTGTGTCCAGGGATGGAGCCTCCATGACCTCTTTGGACAACCTGTACTGGTGCTCAGTCACCACCACAGTTACAAAATGCTTGCTGACATTAAGCCCCTAATATTCCTGGAAATGATTCTCAGAATGAGCAACTCCATCATCTTCCAGGGACTGAGATGAGGCTGACCAGCCTGTAGTTCTCTGGGTCCTTCTTCATGCCCTTTTTAAGACGGAGTCACATTAGCTTTTGTTTATATTCAAGCACAGGGGAAGAAGACATTTCAATAGGTGTTACAGCAGGAGGGCTAAAAGGCCATTAATATTGAAGCAAAAATGCAGCAAAAAATGAATTGAGACAAGAAAAAAATGAACAAATTAAAGGTTTCATTTAAACATCAGCAGAAATAATTGAAAATTATATGAAGTTATAGGAAAAGAAGACACCACAAGCAGATTCAGTACAATCAAATACCTTTTCTGTGTTGCTGGGACTTGAGATAGATGAGAGTATGCAGTAGGTTGCAGCTGGATAAGAAGTCTTCTAACAGGACATTTTTAAGTGGGGTTTTGGTGTGTGGGATACCCAAAATTTAGTCCAAGAAGGGCTAAATAAAAGGAAATTAACTTTTTTTTTTTTTTTTTAGGATGCTGTACTGAGGAAAAGCTGTGGGATAAAGCTTCATTAATGTATGACCTGTAGCCTTAGCATCACAGAGCTAGTTATCTGAGTTGTGTTCTGTGGATCAAATGTGACAGGACTCTAGGCTGAGGCAGAGGGAAGAAGAAGGAGAAAAAGAGTAAGAGGAGTGCAAAGAGAAGACAGCATCATTTTTTTGGTTTTTTTGGTCTTCACACAGTCAAGTTGCCCAAAAATACTTGCATTTTTCAATATCAGTGACTGTTCTTATATATAAATGAATAAAAATAGGATGATTAGAAGTGAGTAAACATTAAAAATGTAGCTATTTGAGGCATATGTGTGTACATATACATTTATACAGTTTATTGTATGTCACCAGATTAAATATTTACATTTTTGGGTTTTTTTTGTAAAGTTTCTCTCTTAAAAGCAGATCAAGACACCATCCCAAAGCACAAGGAAGAGGTTTGCCATTTCAGGTTGGAAGAAGCCATACAGAGCTGTACCACATCCATTCATTCCCCTTGAACATGTAAGGAAAACAATACTCTGAAAACCTTGACCAGAAGTGGATAATGTAATTCCTCATGGCAAAGGAGCTCCAGCAACTGTCTGTTCGTGATCATCTTTGTCCAGGCATGTCAACCACCTGTTTTAAGGTCTCTCATACTTCTCCTGTGTAATAAAAAGACTGATTTTTCATTGATGCCTGGTCCCAGTAAAGCATATCAGCCTTCATTATGTTCCAAACCAGCAGAAACACTACTTTGCAGTGCACTGTCCATACAAACAAGCTAACCAGCCTATAGTACAGGATCAAAGAACAGAACAAAGCAGTTTAAGGGCAGCTCTACCTATTATTTTGTGATAGCAGATGTGTTAAAAAATTTAATGAGCAGAACAATGTCTCTGCCTTTTTCATAATGAAAACCAGACTCCCCTGAGCCTTAACCCACAAAGTCTTGAACAAATGGAGTAAATAATAAGCAACACCTTCAGCCATATTTGCCTGGCACCTTTACAAAATCTTCAGTACTGTTATTAGAGGAGTGAAATACACAAGTACATTCATGCCTATGATTTCACCTGTACTTAAAGCTATGCACAGCTTTGATAGTGCCCAACAGCTGCAAAACCATCCTAGTAAATCACTGTGTTTCTTTCCCTTCATCGTCTCCTTTGCATTTTCATTCTAAGCCTACATCACTCCATTCTGTCACTCTGTTCTTTTCTACTTTGTTTTCTTCATGATTCATTTGATTCAATAGAGTATCACTATATATGATTTCCCATCCTGCGTAGTTTGATTAAGCAGATAGCAGATGCTTCAGAAGACAAAAAACCTGACAGTTCTAACAAATAATTCCTTTGGTTGTATTACTCATGGGCTGATCAATACCATGAAGCCAAAAGGATATTTCCAAACTCAGTTATGGTAAATATATATATACATGTATTTAATGGTAGATGTTTTTGTTACTGAACTGCTATTTCCATTTCCAAATCTGGATAACCTCTTCAATGCCATCTGTCAGAGAGTTTCACAGGCTCTACATATTCTGTGAGAAAAGGTTATTTCTTACTCTCTTCCTTTCTTGTGCTACCTGTGAAAGTGACACCATATTTGACTGCTATTTCAAAATGAGACAAGGCAAATTACACCATTTCTATATCCTTAATTATTTTTTTTGCTTTATAATGAGATCAGCTATTCATCTTCTCAAAGATAAACACTGTCAATACAATCACTCAAAACATCATGTGGATGGATAAAAACATAGCAATATTATATTTTCTTTTATTTCTCTCCATCATGAAACACATTCAAGTTCACTGCCTTTTTCCTCATGCCATCAATACTCTTGCACTGACAGAAAATATACTGCAAAACAATGAAGTATGTTCTCAACAGTATTCTGTTGATAGAAGTGGTTTTGGTCCCTCTAAATATCATCATGAAACTGATGAAACAAGTATTTTCCTTGCCACAGAATAATAAATAATAAATATTTTTAGGTTGGAAAAGATCTCTAAGATCATCAAGTCCAACCAATAACCCAGCACTGCCAAGTCCAGCATGAAACCATGTACCTGAGACGCACATCTCCATATCTTTTAAATTCCTCCAAGGTGGTGACTCAACTACTTCCCTGGGAAGCCTCTTCCAGGAGTTGGTGACATTTTTTGTGAAGAAATTTGTCCTAATATCCTCTCTAAAGCTCCTCTCACACAAGTTAAGGCTGCTTCCTCTCATTCTATCACTTGTTACCCTGGAAAAGAGACCAACTCCCAGCTTTTTACAACCTTCTTCTGGGTGCTTGTAGAGTGCAATTGAAGGCCCCAGGTAACATAAAGGCTTGGTTAATTTCTGTGATTTAAAAAAAAAGAGAGATAAATATACAAGTGCAAATTCTAAGGCAGAAACACATCTAAAAAACTGGTTGCACAAGTATAACTTTATTTTCTGAGAATAGTTTTATGATGTAAAGAGGTCCTAGACCAAAATAGCTTTGTCCACCCTTGATCATAGCTGATGTCATAACATACAATAGTGATGTAGCTAAAGCTGTGTCTCTGTGTGTAGAAAACTAACACATTGTTAAAGTAAAAACACTATGGACAGTGCTATTCTGCTGGAAGAAAACAGGCCTGAAGTCTAAACCAGACAAAAGGATGTGAAATCAGGATTGCCTGGCTGCTGAGTTAGCTTCAGTCTGAAGATATGTTAGGACAGAAACAACATCCTGTTTCTGTCTTCTGTAAATCTGACTTAACTGTGATTGTTTGACTAGCTCCAGTCATCACTTACAGTGTTTTTTTCAATATCAGCTATACCAGTGGGCTGTTGTTTGTAAAGGAATAGTTTAAAAGTGAGTGGTAGTCATTTTACAGAAGATGGAAATGAGTGTGCTGAACATGAGGCAGAGAATTTTCTCTCATATCTTTCAAAACTGAGAGATAGAGCCTTTATACATCAAGACAGGTACCATCTTTGCAGGGCTGGATGCTCCAAGGCAAAGAGCATCATTTGAAATCCCAGGAAGTCCCAATAATTGCTCTTTTTTTCATCATTTTGGGTCCAGATTGTTGTTGTGTTATATTCAGGTGGGTTCTTTCATGGACACAGCACCAGAAGACATGCTCATGGACCCATTGGGACTGGGAGTCCCATCACAGCAGGAGGGTGAGCAGGATCACCTGACCAACACTGTCTCCTGTCAGAAATGGAGAACTTCATCTCACCTTGTTTCTCTTTCAGGCAGCTTTTGGACCCAGCTGAATGCCACAGGGAGTGCCAGGATACAGTGTGGGCCTATGGCTCCCCAGGGCCAGAGCAGCTCACCACCAGGGGCAGCCCCAGCCCTGGGCGTCGGACAGGATGAGGTCATGGCCAGGATGGACCAGGCAGAACTGCCTCAGGACCCTGAAACAGGAGCTGCCTGAAGGAGCAAGAGAGACATCCTTTGTCCTCAGACAAGCTCAGGGAAGAGGTCTAGCAGAGCTCATATGGCAGTGCTGGCTTGTATGGGGAGCAAAGTTTCAGCAAAACCTTCAGAAGATATTCCAGCTGTTCAGGTTGTGTTTACTTCACTCAGTTTCTCTCTCTTACATTTTATTTTGTTTTATTTTATTTTACTTTACTTTTACTTTTATTTTTTTACTTTTTACTCCTATTTCAACGAGAAAAAATATCAGTGACCCAATACAGATCTCACCACTCCCCTGAACATCCTTGGGGTCACTAGGAATAGACAACTTGTCAGAAGCCTGCAAGGTTGAGCTAGGACAGGGAAAGGACTCAGAAGAATGGGACTAAATAGTTATCTAATTTCTCCTTTAAATGATTTTTTCAAATTGTTTTTTTTTGCATTGGCACGTTTCCTCTGCCTTGAGGTCTGGAGGGGGAAAACATAGATGAGAAGATGAAAATAAAGTGGACTTCCAAGACTGGAAGAGAAAGATTGCAACAGGCATTTGGAAAGAGCTTGAAAAAACTCATAAGTAAAAGTCTTTTTGAAATATTAGAGCTTCTTTGTCTGAAAAGATTGGCATAGAGAATGGAAATAAAATCAAAATGAAAGCCTTTGTACATGTCCTATTATTTCATATATTTAGCTGCAAGACTTCAGAAATGAAATAGCCCAAAGAAAATATGTTGGTAGAGTATTTCATACTGCTTAACAGCAACAGAAAGAATCTGAATGATTCAAAAAGCTTATATAACTGTTTTGTTTTATTCATTTACATAAATCACATTTACCGTAGGTGTTTTATTCAAAATAAAGTTTTGGGAAAATAAATTGAACAGATGAACCTAGGCAAACCTGGTGATTTTTTCATGAGTAGTGTTTGATGATAAAAGCATAAAAGCATAATGTGGTATCATTTCACCAAGGCACAATATGGATCATCCATATGGAGCAGAAGTTGATAACACTGCAAAGAAGCAAAAATAAACAGAACAGATGTACTTGTAAAATCAAGTCTGCACCCACCCTGAGTACCTGTTTCTTTGTGTAGAAACTTCTTCTGCAAGTTTGTCCCATGGTGTTGCTGGAACAGGAAATCGCTCATGGATGCTGCACTGCGCACTCGACTTTATGGGCTGAGCGTTGTGGAGAACAGAGCCCCAGCGTGGGTAGCAGCATAGCTCCTCATGGTGCTAGGAAAGATGGCAAGGGAATACATTTTATTTCTATCATTCCTCTGCAGCCTTCTTGCAAAAGTACAACCTGTGTCAGATTCAAACCTCTGTAGAGCTCAGGTACTGCATTGGCTGAGTAGAAACACATCTCTCAAAATGCACTGCATGGTGTGGAGTCACGAGGAGACTCCTGGGGTACAACAAGCTCTGCTGCTTAGACCTGGTCTGGCTCTTTGGAAATACCATCAGTTTTCAAACCTTTGCTTTTTATATCCTAGACAAAATGAAACAGTTTCCATTCTCTTGTGGAATGTTCACCTGTTTTTTCATCTCAGCAAATAACGCAGGAATTACTTGCGCAATGTAACTCCAGCCTCACGTCACAGTGTGTCTCCCATGCACCTGAGCAGACAGAGCAGTTCTGTTGAGCTATCCGTGTGATGAGTAAGAATAAACAAAGCATCTGGGCAAGACTCTGTTTTAGCCTGGTTGGGCCTTATCATGAATGAATATTGGCTTTGAAGTTACAGAGGTCCAATCACTGATGCCTCCTAGCTGACAGGGAGGTTTATTCCTCCACTCTTTATCAGCTGCATTACCAATAGATGTTTACTCTTCTATACCCTTTCCTTAATAAAGAGTAGAAAATGTCCTCTTCCACTCTCTTTCTTACAGTTCCATATTGCTGCTCCTTTAAATGTTAATGTATTTATAAGCATGCTGCGCCATTAAAACATACACCAGAGTACTTGAAATAAAGTGACTGCAAACTCTGTTGTATGTTTATAAATGCATCAGAAAGTACTTAAAATTATATGAAAAGCTCTCAGTTGTTGTTTTCTTCTTTTTTAAAGCCCATCTCCCTTATTCCATCAGTAAACCAAGACAGATGTGAATCAGCAGCCCAGCAACTTGGTGGAGTGAGCACTTATGAACCAGAATTTTAAAAAGTAGGCACACAGGAATAGGTTTTCATGATCTAGCAAGGCAGATCATGTGGTCAACATCTGGGAGATACCATACATGGACTCTGATTTAATAAAGTAGTCACCCATCTGCTGCTTTGTCGGAGTGAGAAGAATAAATAGCATGCCACATCCCACACACTCCAGCTGTCCCCAGCATCCAGTGCTCTACAGTTCTCCTAAAAACAAAAAGGAAACTTTACTGTATTTCAACAAAGATTGCTAGTCAAAAAAGAGAGGGAGACAATAAGGAGAGCTTTTTAAGAGTGCCTGTAAGCACTTCAAAATGAAGAAGAAAGTTGTCTTTTGTTCACAAGCTCACTATGAGGGACCATTGCCCTGCTGCACCAATGAAAGCCAAGAGAACACTGGATGGCATCAACAAGGGCATCTCCAGCAGGAATAAACTTATCCCATTTTACTCAATGCTTGTCAGACCAGACCTGGAACACTGTGTTCAGTTTTGGTCCTTGTCATTCAAAAAGAGTTCGTGGACAGGCTGGAGAGGGTCCAGAGGAGGGTCACAAAGATGAGCGAAAGAATGGAAATGATGATATATGAGGAAAGGATGAGGAAACTGGGTTTGTTCAGCCTTGAGAAAAGAAGGCTTAGGGGAGACATTACCACTGTGTTTCAGTATTTAAAGATGGCTACAAAGAAGATAGAGGTTCTGTTTATCTAAAGAGTCGCAAGGAAAAGACAAGTGATAATGGATGCAAGTTACTTCTGAGGCGATTTGAACTGGACACAAGACAAAATTGTTCAAAACATAATCAGTCATTGGAATAATCTCCCTAGGAAAGTAGTGGATTCCCCAAAATGGGACATTTTTAAGATTCAGATGGACAGGGTGCTGGGCAATCTTGTCTGGACCATGCTTTTGCCAAGGAAGATTGGACCAGATGATCCTTGTGAATCCTTCCAGACTGGTATTCTATGATTCTATGTTTGTGTTGTTTTATGATTGTTTGAAGACTGCCTTCTCTTCAAGCACTGTCAATGTTTATATCACATGCCAGGCTGTTTTTCCAGAAGGTATTCTAGTTATTTCTCCTATGTTCTGGTGCTGGTGTGTTGATATGCAGTAGTACCACTACAAATGGATCACTGATTCCACAGTTAACTGATCACAGCTCAGTAATGAACACTTTGCATTTTTACTCACCACAAATCTCCTAGCATGAATCAGTGAAACAATACTCCTAACTGTGCTGTAGTAGTGTGAGCAAATTCTTGCAGAACTTTAGAAATGGACCCTCCTTTCACTTAGAGAGGAGAAAGGTCTGAGGCAGTAGGTCTTTCTGTGTTTCCACTGGAGAAAATTACAGGCAGATCATTGGAAAGAATCCAGACTGGAGAGTTCAGTAAAAGTATTAGGCATAATAGACAAATAATAATTTTCCATTCCAACTCAGATGGGCGCAGACTTAATTTATTTCTTTTTACTCAAACTCTTGAAAGTCTGGAGTATAACAGTATTCTGTCTGGAGCAAGTCAGAAGATTAAGCAAGGGATATATATTTTTATGGGGTCTAGTCCTAAATTGTTTACTGATTTAACTGATTTATAGCAGAAAACAAATGAAATTATAACAAGCATATTTCTAAAGTATGATTTAGACCTGCATTGTTTTGGAGCAAATACCATAAAGTTGACTCTGCCATCTTTCTGGTGCAACACAGTTTCTTGGTGAGTGTAGCAGGACCTCTTGCTTTTCAAGGTCTATCCACTCTGCAGTCAAACATGTAGTCACAACCCACAGAAATATACATGTACATACTTCAGTTTGCTTAGCTCACAGGTGAAAAGCCTAAAAACCAGCACAGGTTCAGCCCCTGAGTCCACACCCCTGATAGACTTGTGCTGCCAGGTCTGAAAAGTTTTCTGTTGTGCATTCAGTATTACTGGTGTCAGGAGGAGTTTAAATGAAATACATATTCTTTATATTTTCTAATAACGGTGTAGACGTAACTAGAGTAGTTTCCTTATTTTCTGCTTTACTGAAATGTGCTCATAGTTATTAATATGAAACTCTGTTTATAGACTTTTTCTGCCTTTTTCAGTCTGAACCATACAAGTGCAAAATAGTCCCAGCCTACTGTAACACACTACTGTACCAGTTTAGACCTGAAAACAACCTAATTATGATAGCATGGTGCTGTCTGGGACTGGTGAGCCTCTCTGGTGCCTCACTAAATACATCTTAACTGAGTCTGAACCCATACTGTGCAAAAACTTTGGGGCTACATGGAGAGAGAAAATGAAAAATGTCACATGATGCAGGAGGGGGAAGGCATAAATAACCACTGGTTGGTGATCACAAAGATGTGTAAACTTTATCATTCCTTCAGGGGCTTAGTACCAAAATTTCTCCAGCAAGTTTTCCTGTAATTATCCACTTATTTATTTTTATATCTTATACAACAATATGTGTGTTTTCCATTAAATCATTATTAACTGAGACCAGTTTTCCAGGAAGTAAAGTTGTAACACAGTTTTGTCTAACTGCATGCCTCATCAGTTCAGCTTCTGTAAAAGACTTCCTGAGACATGGCAACGGCTGTCACTAGCTCACACCTCTACACAACTGCAATGCAGACTCCAACACATTCAAAAAGAAGAGAACTCAGACATGATGGTCTTTTATTTCCTAGATAAATACTTTAGCTACTAGCCTTTGCATGATAAGTAGGTAGTGTCTCCGAAAAACAGTATCACGTGAAGTTGATAACAATCCCCTATGTCTATTTCCTTTGCAGCTTTACTAGGGATTGAGTTCAGATTCCTGGCTGTTTTTATCTACATCCCCATGAAGGATTGCTCAGATATTTTTCCTTTATTTGCTAGAAGAGATGCTTTGGACAAATGTAAGCAATTAAACACAACGGGAAGACTTGAGCTAAAGATAAGGATACATATTAAATTCAGTGTAAAGGCAAAAAGTAGATGTCCTGGAGTGCTACATGGACTTAAATGAGAACCTAAATCTAACACAGGTGGAATTCTAGAAATCTGTCCCCCAACACACACTCTAGAGTTATGATGATGTAATGGAAAATAGGATGGCATTAGCCAAGACAACATGTAATTCCATGAAAGTGTTTTACTCTAGTGGAAGCAAAACAACTAAACTTCTGACAGATGTTTAGAGGATTCTCAGCCTTGTACAAACAAGTTATTATTGGCATTGTCTAAATGTACTCATATGCCACCCTTGAAGTGTGAACACCATTGCTAGAATTAACAATGCATTACTCTGAAGCATAAACATGAGGGTGATTAAGAGGTCCAACCTATTACAAGTCTTATTCATCTTTGAATCTTTCTTACCAGGTCATTTATTGTTTGCTCCAGTTCTATTTAACATCAGACATATAAAAAGTATCATCTGAACTTTGTACATTCCCCGTCTTCAAGGATTTCTTCTTGCAGCAAAGATATTTGCCATCTGGTGAACCTCCATACGCACAAAATTATAATTAAATTGCCCCTGGTCCCTTGCATTCTGTTTGTCAGAATGTTCTCTGAAACAGTCATGGAGTGTGTTATAAAGTTGGATTTTATTAAAGCAATTGGTTTTGTGTAAGGTTTTTTTGTTTTCTGCACTCCTGCTAAAGAAGTGATAATATGAACAACATTCTAGCCTGGTTTAAAGCTCAGAAGACTTAAACGTTACATTTGTAAAAATTCTTTTTCAGTTATTTCATTAATTGAGGTTCTATAAATCTTATTGCTAATTCTCTGTTTTAAATGTTAGCCCTGCACAAACTCCTTGCAGAGATCCCTAGAAGGGAATTACACCTCTGAAAGCAGAACATTTTTGGAAGAAATTTTCTGCATTGAGGAAAACCTGAAACTTCTTGATGAATTATCATTTTATAATTTTGTGTGACCCTGATATATAAAGTAGATTGTATAATGGTACCTAATGTAGAGATTTCAGTCCTGGCTATGAAATCTGAATGGCAAATTCACAGCAAATGATTTATTCAATTACAAGGCCCTCCATCTCTGCTCAGAGAATAAAAAAGACAAGAGAAGTATTGATTTCCCATTGTCTCTTTTTACTTTGGAGACTGATTGTGATCAGCATGAGATAACTATTTTTCCCTTAATGTTTGAAATCTGACTCATGCTGGCTTTATCAGAAAAATCATAAAGCATTGTTTCTCTCCTCCCTGAATGAATGCTGCTCTTATAACCTAGAGGGCATCATAATGAAACAATTTTTCTTTCTTCCAGGCAAGTAAATATAACAGCTAAGACATTTTAGATTAATTCTATGTGTTTTCCTTTTGAATGCAGAGCTCTCTTGATGTGAGTGAGTATGAGCAGCCTATTGTTCTGAACCATAGTGGACTCCTGCATCACAAGTAGGCCTAGGGAGGCAAGACAGGGGAGAGAAAGTTCATCCCTATCACTTTTCTCACATTGCCTCAAAACAATTGTGCCTGTGTAGTCTTTGTTGTACTATTTGTGATTATGCCTTGCTTAATTGCACCTGTGTCACAGCTATGATAAGAAGGAATGAGAACCTCACTCCTCTGATTTGGTTAAGCATCACTTCCTATAAAATGGAATAACTGCCTTCATGGATCACTTCCACAGACAGAGAAGTAGTTTCAGCAGCAAACGGAGAGATTTTCCTGCCAAGCAGATTTCTGAGCCCCAGGTTTTGCAAGGGAGTAGCCATAACATCGATAGCAGTAACGTTTCTGCAGTACAACCCAAAAGATACTCTTAGGTGAAAACCTCGCAAATAAAAATGTCAGTTTTCTGACCTCAGTTGTGTCCATCACACAAAAGGATGTGCTGCATGTCATCTGTGTGCCAGGGCCGCTACTGAGTGCGTGAATGGGCAGTATCCTCTCTGAGAACATAGTATTGCCTTTGCCAAGGTCGTATTCCTGGTTCTGCACCAAGAAAGCTTTTCCTCCTATCTGCACTTCCATGCCCAGGCTACATCCCTGGAACTAACACCCTCTGCATTTTTTGGAATTGAAACCTTGGAAGTTTGTCAAGATTCATGGCATATATCAAGCAACCATTACCATTTATTAGTAACATTAAGGGATTTTCTAGGGACTCTGCAGCACAGACTTTGCTGCCTAAAGGCCCTCAGATGCTGTGGAGAACAGAATCTCAAAACCTTTATTTGTTCTGCAGAACAGGCAAGAGCACAAGGATCTGAACACCCATAGCTGGAATAATTTCCCCTGTTTCAAGGCAGAATAAAGAAATACAGAACTGCATATATACGGGACTCTGCCTCTTGTTCTAAGAAATGCACAAACAAAAGCTGTCCTTGCTCTGTTTTTCTCACTGCCATTAACACACCTATCACATTAATTTTGGTTTAGTCACTAGGAATTAGCTATACATTTCAGGCACATTTCAAAAACTGGGAAAAAACAGTCTTCACATACACTGAATAAACAACTTTTGCCTGAATATCTTACACTTCAGCTGCCTCAATACAGTAGAGGTTTATTAACTTACTGCAAGCTACATTTGAATGATTGCTTCATATATTATGATATGCAACATTACATCCTGTTTCTTTTCTATTTCTATAGCCCAAAGACTTATTGGAATCGGTGTGTCTCAGACTCATAAAAAATACATGACTTTAAAAAAAGATTATTATATAAAAATCCACCAACCTTGAGAAACTGCAGAGGTGGGGGATTTTTTGTGCTGGAATTCATTTTTCTTTGCTAACATTATCCCTATGTATCTTCAGTTTGAAAGTACAATCTGGCAATTTATAATAAAGAGCCATGAAACAGCTTTCCAGAAAGGAATTAAAAAAAAAAAAAATAAAAAAATTAAAACTCCCAGAAATCTGGATGCCTGATTGCAAGTGAGAGTAATATACATCAGAGCTGGTGGAGAAAGAACTCAAATAATAATCTCTGGTATATAAGGACTCTGCTACTTAGTCAATAAAAAAAATAGATAATCTTCTCCCCAGAGCTTTGCAATATGAACAGAAAATAACCAAAGTAAAATGTTTTACATGATGATATTTTGTGTTATTATTGAGTGAACCAGAGAGGCAGATGAGAAGCAGCACTCCAAAAGGGAAGTATTGTTACTAAGGGAGAATTCTCAGACTACTGAGATGGATGTTTCTTCCCAGCAGCTGAGTGGTAGGGTGCTGAAGAACTGGAGGGCAGAGGTAGGGCTTAGGCCAGAGCAATAATCAGAATCAGCAGTAAGGCAAAACACCATTGCTTTACAGTGTAAGATCCCCCACCCCAAAGCATTCATATTTGATATTTTAACCTAAAATTTTACAGCCAAGGAAAACAAGATGTACTTCTTTTACAAATAGATATGAGTGCACCTATTTAGTGCAGGTGTTGGATTTAGAAGCTAATAAAAATCTGAAATAGCTACCTGAAAATCAGCATTACAAAATACAGTCTCTGCACTAAATTAAATATTTCATAGGTTTTGTTTTAAGTGCAAAACTCTCATTTTATTAGGGACTGTACAGCTCTGCAAGAAAGTGATCTCTAAGGCTCATATTCTTTATCAAACCCCTTATAATGTTCTGATCTAGTTCTAGAGAAGTGTCAGAGCTGGGTCCATAAAATTAGATGTTTGTGAAGGAGGTTGAAGCTGTCAAATTAAGAAATGGATCACTGCCTAATTCTTTGCACTTTAGCTTTTACAAGAGCTTCTATAAATCTTTGAAGGAAGTATGGGTTGTATTTAATCTTGTATTACTCTTAAGTAATAGACATACCAAGGCAGAGTTGTGGTACACCTATGGCTTGCTGTGTCTCCAACAGCCTTTCTACCTCTTTGTGTCACTGACCCCTTCTGTTGGGTCAGCATCTTTCGAAAATCACTCTCCAAACTTAAGTTAGGCCAATATACATCATTGAATTAAAGTGTTAAACAAAATTAAACAAAATAGACATTTTCTAAAACAGTGTGATTGAATGGAAGTGAGCTCAGGTGCACATGCAATAACCCTCAAAAGAATCTTATGAGCCAAAATAGATATGAGCCAAAAGGTATATGGCCATATCCCACAATGCCAGTTGTCTGGAGTAGACACACTCAAAGTGCATCCTGTTGAAACTGGGGTACTGTGCAATAAAGTCACCTGCCCAGAGAACAAACTTTAGGAACCATAACTCTGGGCTTGTGATACACATAGTAAGAAGGGTCACAGGTGCTTTCAGTCATCTATTATTAGGTTTGCCTCATGTTTAAAGTTATCTATTTCAAAGACAAGAGACCAGAACAGAGACTGGAAGTGCAGAAGGTGCTTCTGCTTTAATTCTTTGTCTCTCATACATCAAAATGAGGAATTATAATCTGAACACCTTGAAACTGTAGAAGGAAGATAGATGCCTAGATGCTTAAATGTGGACAGTAGTAGATCAGTAGGGGCCTTTTCTGGTGTAATATTTAAAGCTTTTGGGCATGTAGGAAATCTGGCAAAATGTGTGAGTTACTCTATTTGATTGAAAGGCAATATTCAAAAAAGCAGGTGAGTCCATTAGAGACTTCACTCACACTACTCAAAATGTCAGTATTTTAACATTTTTAATTCAACTGAGGAAATGAATGAAAATCAATGAGTCATTTCTCATTAAAAATGTATTTAAAAGCTATCAAAAAAGTTTAGTAACAGGTTGTCGTGGTTTAATCTCAGCAGGCAATTAAACCCCACACAGCCACTCAGTCATTCCCCGGCAGTGGGATTGGAAAGAGAATCAGAAGGGTAAAATGTAGAAAACCTGTGGGTTGAGGTAAAGACAGTTCAATAGGGAACGTGAAAGCCACCCACATAAGCAAGCAAAACAAAGGATGAAATCACTGCTCCCCAAGGACAGGCAGGTGTTCAGCCATCTCCAGGAGAGAGGGGCCCCATCACAGTAAGGGTGACTTGGGAAGATGAACTCCTTCCCTCTGAACATCCTCCCCTTCCTCCTTCTTACTCCCATTTTATATACTGAGCATGATGTCTTCTAGTATGGAGCACCCCTCTGATCACTTGGGTCACCTGTCTCAGCTGTGTCTTCTCCCAATATCCCATGCACTCCCAACCTCTTCACCAGCATGGAGTACAAAACCAGCCAAGCCCTTGTCTCTGCACAAGTCTTGCTCAGGAATAACAAAAACATCATGGTATTATGAACCCTGTGCTCAGCACAAATCTAAAACACAGGCCCATACCAGCCACTGTGAAGACAATTCTACCCCCATAGAATCCAACACACAAGTGTTTCATAGTTGGTGTCTTACATTACTCAAGACCCAAATACTTCCCCAAAACAAAGCTTAAGATCCTCAAAAGTCTTAGAAAATAGATTAGCTTTCTTAACATGGAAGAATTTTTACTCCATAAAATTACTCACATGTATACTTACTTGTATAGATTAAGTAGAAGAGCAAGCAAAATATTCAACCAGTATATCTGCACAAATTTGGTGTCTGTCAAGAAGACATCATTTCCTTGCCAAAAAAGCTGAACTTGCAGTCTAACTATTCCTCTTAGGGTTGGTATATAATGAAGTACAAACTCCTTTGGGAGTCAGTTTTGCTGCTGAAATTCAAACTGGAACAAGCAGACGCTACGGCAAGATAAGGAATACTCCTGCTATGCTCCACAGCTGCATTGTATGTCTGCAGTGTGCAATGTGAAACAGTCTTTGGCCTCCCAAGCACAGGCAATGAGCCAACAAAGCTCTTGCATGGATCTTTGTGCCTTTGCTGTCTAGTGAATGTGGTTATGTGCCTTGTTGAAGAAATGGATTCGTGAGGGAATGGAACAGATTACGGGGAGCTACAGGTTAGGAGCAGAAAGGAAAGTGTAGCCATTCAGTCTGCATAGTCCTTAAAATGGAGAGGACACACAAACAGATTGGAAATTTCAACATTCAATGCTGAAAACCTCTGAACCTGGGCCTTGTTCTTGTCCATATTTAGCTATTTATCTGCAATACTTTTGATAGCTCAAAGTTTAATTTTGTTCATACAGCAACAACTGTAAAGGAAGATACCTCACCTGTCCAGCTCAGGAAGACAAATCTTATAAGACCTGTAGGAGCAAACATAGCCCTAATGACTGATGCATAAGAAAAAAAAAAAAGTTATTGCTTTTCTTTACACCTCTAAATTTTAATAATAATTTATTTGAATTTTATTTATGTTATTTACATGATTTCCATTTCTCTAATATTTTAAGGGGATGAGGGAATTTTACAGTCAGACAACTTAATTTCATCTTGTTTCAGAGCTAGATCTAACAGTAAGTAACAGGGATATAGTCTTACCTAAAGATATCAGACTTTTTTGTGCTAAAGAGTGTCTGCATTAAACACCTAAATGTTTTTCAAAATGAAATCAACTTTCCAAAAAACCTGTTGGACTGCCTTTATCTTGGAACCAGCACCTGTGGAGGTGAATTAGGGATGCCTGTCTGCACCAATAACATGATTTACTGAGTGAGTACCAGCTCACCAGTTATAAGCAAAAACCTAGTTTCTACCTACACTGAAATTCAGATAATTTGAGTAGTTATTTATAAGCTGCTGATTATTTCTCTTGGGCTTCCACAAAACAAACAAACAAACAAACAAACAAAAAAAAGACAGGAAGAGTTAAGTATGTAAAGGAATGTAGGAACATAGATTACATTAAACAGTAATACCTTATCAGTGAGACAGCAGCAATGCACTTCAAATATAATCATGTTTCTATCAGAAGTCAAGGTCTTCAGAAAAGTGTTTTCCAAGATAAAAAATGTACAAGGTAATATTCCATTACAAGTATAAACAGCAATTTTTTTGTTCTCTTTATAATACAATCTTAGCACTCTGTAATTGTAATCTAATAATGGATGTTCTAATATGTATTCCTTTTAAAAACTTATTATTTCTGCAAAGTATACAAAGCAGATAATGAGTCAAGTTCTTACTAAGTGGCACAGAGGAGTTCAAGCAAGTTCAGTTCTGGAATGAATTAAGTGATAGAGAACGTAAATAATAGACAGTGATTTTAAAGAGAAATCAAGCCAAGAGAAGTTTGTGAAGAACAAAGATAAGGAAAAAAATGTTGAGGACTAACATTAGAAATCAGATGTTTTTCAAACCACTCAGGAAGGCATCCCTATAAAACAAAAGAATGAAATTTGTTATTTAGTGGAGAGAATCTTAACCGAGAAGTGATCTAAAGAGAAAACTGGAAAAAAAAATCCAAAGGAATCTTTTAAGTCATACAGTAAATTCAAAACAATATTGAAACATAAGGACATGAGAACATTAGATTACAAATTATATAGGGGATGGAAGAGAGGATTGATGCTAAAATTTATCTTTGTTCAGCTCTGTATCTGAGAAGGTAGCATGGCAGCCATGAAAATTGTGTGTGAGGAAAAATCCTTTCAGGTGAATCAAATTCACCTGATTAATTTACCAAAATTTTTCTAAGCCTTATGTGTCTTAAGTATTTCCTGAATAATTTTCTTAATTTATCGATGGAAAGAAGTACTCACTTTGAAAGAACTTCAGTGATAGAACCTGAGTGATCAATTTTAAACATCTAAATTAGACAATGGGATTTCTTTATTGAAGTTTTGGATTTACCAAATTATTTTTACTTACTAGAAAGGAAGATGGCCAAATATTTATGAAAAAATGCTTTGTGAGGCATTTTAAGTTATACATAAATCAAACAGAGTAGGATTTCACTTTAGATTTAGGTTATACCAGTAACTATTCTGGTGTTATTAGACTTCTTAAACCCATTTATATGCACAGTTGAGACAGAATTACACCAAAGACAGTATGTCTGACCATAAACAAGTGATGGAAGTTGGAGATACAGTATAACTCAGAAACAGGGAAGTATTTAACAGAGAAGTAGACCAGTTCCCCCAGCTCACACAGTTGTCAGTTTTGTAGATAAGATTTTTGCTAAGCAAATGTTGATTTGTGGAGTCCAAATGCAGCCTTAAACAAGTACATTGCAAAGCAAATAAATAGCAAATAATGGCTGTACATTGGCACCCTGACCAAGTATCTAGTAATAATTTTTTTCAGGAGATAGTAACATGTAATATTTTGCAATGTGTATTCAAAGGCATATGTACTCACGAAGCTGATTTTATCAAAGAAATTGGACTGTCAAGATATGTTAGTTTCTCAGTAAGTTCACCTTGCCAAGCTCCCAAGAAGAATTTTTTATGGGACCAGCAGGAGGAAATGTTCCTTTTTGTCAATCCTTCCTTTTCACTGGGAACTTTAAAATTCCCTAGTGGAAGTAGAACACAAGAAAAAAATTCATCATATTCCTTAAAATGATTTAAGCTATCAATAGACCATCAGAACATGAGTAGGCTGCTGATTACATAATCAAACTTGCAATGTATACATTAAATCTGTTTTTAAAAAGCCCTCTTCACTGACAAATTACAACTAATTTTTTTTCAAATGTGCAAAATAAAGAGTTATATTAGGAACCCAGGTAAGTTTCTACTGTGCAACACAGAGTAATACAGTAGTTAGCTTTAGTAAACTGAAGTAATACAGAGTCTCAAAAATGTCAGTATTTTTAGTACATATTACACCAAAAGCATAGCTGGAGAGTAGAAGTAATTTAGGGTAAAATATATTCTGATAAGCAGTGCGTGGCAAATCTAACAGACAATGTTAAGCCTTTGATGTGATACATCACACAGTACCCATATGGAGATGCATAGTTATATTAGTGATTGCAAATAAGATTGAACTGATTATTACAGCCATGTTGGATTTCTTTCTTCACACATCTTCCTAGCAATGGTTCTTGTGTTCTAAGAACACAATGGTGTCACCAGCTGGATTAGGTGTTCTTGGTCTGCTGTTCCCAAAATAATACACTTTATGTTTTTAGTTAGATTATTTCAGGATCAGGATGTCCTAAAGCATTGAGATGGAAAACAAAGAGATGGAAATAAAACAAAGGTAGAAGTATACACCACATTTAAAAAAAAAAAGAAAAAAAAAGAAAAAAAAGAAAAAAAAAGACAGGGTGAGGGGAATGAACATCTTCTGATACTTAAGGAGAGGCTGGGTTAAGGCATGCTAAGAGGAGTAGATAAAGTGGCTGTAAGAAGTAGATCAAAGTCTCCACTTTATTGTGCAAGGGTCTTAAAAAGAAGTCTAAGGTAGCTTTGAAAAATAGCAGAAGAATTTTGTGGACTCTGCAGACTGCAGTTTGCAAATTGTTCCAAGTTGTTTTGGTACAGAATTCCCATTGCCCTAGGAGCTCTGTACACAGAACAAAATGGTTCTCTGGGCTCAGACATAGTCTTGCTCAATTTATTGTCTATGAAAGAGCATTTGCGTGAAGACCCTCAAAGTCTGTAATCTAAGAAAAAACAAACACACTTTTACTGCAGCAGCTTAGAATTTTTTTAAACATACTTTGTGCAGTTCAAGTTGAAAATTGTAAGATGAGGCAGATGCAATTTAGTTCATTTCCCTTAAAAAGAACCCTAAAAGTAAAATATATTACTTAAGCAGCAGGCACCTTTTCCTTTTCAAGCTGCTTCTTATGCCTCAAGCAGGATGATTATAGTCTGAGCATTTTTATTATAACAAAAAAAAAAATCCAAAACAATGCCAGAGACTCCAGCAGCTGTGAGTCAAAACCAAGTATCACATGGATGGGAATGCCATAGTAACTATCTCAAATACATCAGATACACCAGAAACTAGCCCATTCTTCAGTTTATCTTTCACCTGAAGTATGAGTTGTGATCACTTTCTCTTTTAAAGCTTACTAAATAATATAATTAATAATGTGATATTATTATTAATATAATATCCAATAATATGATAATCTCTCCGCTTATAGGCATTTAATATTCCATAGATATAAATTATATTGTACCAAGAAAGAAGACAGGAGTTGGTGTCTGATAATAAAGAGGCACAAAAAAGTATCACGAGGACCCTTCTTTACTTCAGAGCAGGGTTAAGTTCCTCTTCTGTTTGCAGAAGGAAATAGACTCCTTGTGGCTTCTGATAGGATGAAAAAAACAAACTAACCACCTTCAATAGCTGGTCTTGGGAAAGCAATGAAATCATAGCAGATGGCAAACACCACAGTTCTGGACCTTCTCATGGGACAGTCTTTGAAGCATGTTGGCTCTGTGGGCACTACCTAGCAATGATGTCCTCAGCCAACCTGGGATCCCCCTCCCCAGTGCTCAGGACCCTGTTTCAGCCCCCCAGGGCCATAAGTCCTTGCTCTGGCAGCACTGCAGCAATACTGGTCTCCACCTCATCTTTTCCCCATCTTTTGCCAAGATCCATCACTTGCCATGTTGGGGCTGTTGATGGACCAACCTGAGCCCCACGGATGAGCACATGGCCAATCCTGGGACACCCTCAAGCCTGGCTGCCCAGCTCTGAGGAATTTGCTGGTCCATACTGTTCTGGACAGACTCTATCACAGAGCAGGTGAACAGGGTGGGTCACCACATTCAGCAAATATTTAGCAATAATTCAGTGCAGAAATGGAAGATGGCTTTGAATGCATGGCTTTTACTTGGTTTAATTTTATTCAGTATTTTTACTAAAAATCTGGTGAATGCAATAAAAGGAGTGATTATTAAAAATTTACTGGGGCTACCTAGGGGGATGGACTACATATTGGTTGGAAAACAGCGTTCAGCATTCAAAAGCGTCATAACTGCATTTTACTAATGCTGGGATACAATAATTAAAAAAAAAAAAAAAAAAGAAAAGAAAAAAAAGAAAGTATCTGTGCTTAAGTAAAAAATACCAGATGAAGAAAAAGATATGGAACATCAGCCCCTTGGAAAAGAATCTAAAAGCAGGGGTGAAAGAGAGTTCCATTGAACCACATCCAGGTATAATGTTACTGAGAAGAAGGTAATCATAACACAGGATTATCAAGACACATGAATTAATATCTTCTGCTTCATCTGGCAGAGTAGAAGACTCAAGCTGGGGTGTGGCTACAACACAGGCAGTCTAAAGAAGAGGAGTGCAAATGACCAGAGGTTTTAAACACATGATCTATGAGGAATGATTTAAAGAGTAGAAATTTCTTCCCCCTTAGAAGACTTGAGGGAGATCATGATAAAAAACCTTCCAGTATGAAAGTCTGTTGCAAAAAAGTGAGAAGGTATTCTGTGTCTGTAAAATAACTTGTGACAAGAAACAATGAAGCTGAAAAATTAAACTGTGAAAAGTTGAGAAAAACAGAGTGCTGAATATTTTGTTTTGAGCCTCTCCACCACTGAGGTCTTTAGAAATATGCTAGACAGCCATCTGTCAGCAATGATAACATGTATAGTTAATCTTGTCTTCAGGGATGGACTGTCTCTTAGAGACCCTTCCAACAGTCCTTTAACATAGTTATTGCCAAATCCCAGCAGATCTTTAATGGGAACATTGGCAAGATAGTATGTACTGCAGTATCTGTAGAAGAAATACACAACATCTAGAAATATGGTCTAGTGAATTTTCAGATTAATTGTGTAGGAGTCTCTGCACTTAGCTCTTGTTGCTTTTACAGTTTGTGGGGGAAAGACACAGCATATTATTGGTTTAAAATGATAGGTTATACTAAATTACCAGTACAAGGTTTTCTGGGGAAACAGAAATTCAAGGACATTTGAAGGAGAGAGAATGTCAGATAAAATGTTTGCTACTGCTACAAACCCCATGATAGAATTTATTTGGAATTTATTTATCAAAGACAACTTCAATGGCACATTGTGAAATCCAAAGAAAGGTTCATAGTTACTCTATGGTGAATACAGCATTTCTGGGATGAAGTTTACTTTTTTGAATAGTAAATAAAGAAAGATTTGTGGAAGGAACAGTATTAGAAAACAAACTAAACTTTAAAAAGGGTAAAGCATACAAGCCAGGGGAGCTGAGTTTTTTGAAGGGACTGACCACTGAGAATTCTCTTTCCTTTTTATGTCAGAGGCAAGAAGGCAGACATCTAAGGTTGGATTCCTGTTTCTGCTGTTCTTTTGGTCCTCTGATGAAAGATTTATTAAGTTCTGAAAAAACAAACAAGTATTTTATTTTGGTTTTAGTTTGGGTTTTTTTTTTTTTTGGCAGGAGGAAGGGTATAGATAATACGGAACTGGAACTGGGTTTGTCACGTCTATGACTATTAAACTGTGCCCTGTTGTAGTTGAGCTCAAGGGAAGATCTCAACTTGAGAAGGTCAGTGTGTGTCTCATACTAAATGTTTTAGAGGAGTGTTTCAACCACATTTGGCATAGTAAGGTAACGTCAGAATGTAAAATAATGTAGTAATTTATCTAAAAGATTATTTACATAAATTCTAAGAGTCTTTGGTGCCACACTGAAGGACAAATGGACAAGTTACTGTTTAACAGGCATTGGACAATTCACACAGATTTCTATATCAAAAACCAATTCACCCCATGACTTGCAAAATTACTTTGAAGGCATTAGCTCCATCAGAAAGCACAGCTGCAACAGAAGTGCACAATTGTAATGGTGCTTTTTAAATAGCAGAACTGTCTAAAGATCACATATATGTCGGTCATTGCAGCTAAAGCAGCAATTTAAAGGAAGGCATGGGCAGCAGCTATTCAGTGTGTCAAGAAGTAAGACCAAATGACACAGTCTATAAGATTCAGGCATAAAGAGTGCAGAAGGAAGTGGTTGGGTTAAAAAAAGATAAAACCAACAGGCCATGTGTATGGTAAATCTCATTGGAATCAGCAAGGTGGCACAGAGCCAATAGCAGGACTAAGAATGCTCTGGATACATGCATCTGATCTGGACAGGTTGTGATTCCAGATGGCCAAAAGACAAATCACATCCAGTTTCAACATTTTAAATGTTTAATTTTATTAAAAAGTCCTAACGGAGTTTTTTCTGAGCAGGAAATGGCATGATCACTGCTATGTGCAGCTCCAGGTGGGAAAGAGTGCATTATTGTCATTTTTATTTTGAGCGAAGTCCTCCTGGTGTGGAGCAGCTGCATGGTCCCCAGGCATCCTGAAAGGTGGCACTCCAACAGGATGTCTGGAAGCACGGCTGGCGTGTCCCAGAAGGGGCTGCTCAAACCAGTTCTGTGCAGACGGCTGGGAAAGTGCTCGTTCCCATGTTGGTCACTAGCGTTCAGAGTGCCAGCTTGGATGCCAGTCTGTCAGAATTTAAACTGCCTTTACAAAAGGGATGAACTTCATACACGAGAGGAGGAGGCAGCCCGCAAGGAACCCGGCAGGGATGCTTTCCAAAATTATCGAAGGCATTGGGAAAAAAATAAAAATAAAAAAGGTTTTTATTACTAACATGGAAGTTCAGTTTGAAAAATGCAAAATATAAAAACATCATCACTGGGTACGTTTTCTAAAAGCAAATTCCTACCATTTACAGGAGACATGACCCAGAGTGTACTAGATATTTAAATTAACATCATGATGCTAAAAATCCTTAGGTATTTCTTAAAAGGAAAAAAGTTATTGGGAAAAACTTATTTGGACTTTTTTTCTGCTCTGTTCCTTCCTATGCTCTCTAATCATGTTCTTCTTCCTGCTAATTAAAGGCCAATATTCTTCAGCTTAATAACTGTCCACGATTCACTGAGAAAGAGAATGAGCTGTCTTATTCTACGTAAAATTGTAAAATCATCCATGAACCTTCATCTCATCATCCCTTATTTTTAGAAGCAGGCTTGACAGCTCCTCTTCTGGGCCTTGCTGGCAGCATGTTAGATGTTGCTCCTCTGTGCATTGCACCTTGGACAACACCAGCACAGAGGATGCAGAGCACAGGACATTTAAATGGAGCAGGACAAAAAAAGGCTAAGGGTCCAGATTATTAAACCTCACCAACTGGCCACGTCTGCCTGAGGAGATTTCTAGAATTATCTTTAATTAGCGGTAACAATTCTGTTGTCACAAAGAAGAGATGGATATGAGATTTGAAGCCCTTAGCCCCAGATGTGTTTTGCAGCTGGCAAATAGAGCACAAAACTCTTTTTTCAAAAGCCAGCAGTTACCTGTGGAAGGGCTTTGATTTCTCTCTTTACAAGACATGGCTCCCAGCTGCCATTGAAAATAGCTTGGGAATTTCAAGGCAGCAGGGAATACAGGCTTTGGCTTTCCTATAGGGATTTGCTTTAGGGGTTTTATCAGTCTCAAACTTAAGCAGAAGGACATGTCATGAGTTTGCTTGGCCTGAGGAGGAACACTGTTCTTACACATAAGCACAGGCATCTCTGTGTCTTCCTGTAACACGACATTGCAGACCTCTTTTTATCTAAGCTACTCAGTGGTAGTTCAATAAATAAAGACAAACTATTCACACCACAGGTTAGAATATTCACTGCTAATGCTGCATAAATATAAACCCACAGGACTCCTTTGAGTACATGGGTCAACCACTCAGTCGTATCTGCTAAACAGCTGTGAAGTAGCAACTGTGATTTGCCTGCATCCCCTTAGTTACTTAAACATAAGCCATGAATGTCTTACTAGAGGCTCTTTTGCAACAAGTCGGCCTCAAAATTAGCTTGTAGATCCATTAGACTCAGAGCTTTGTTTATATTAGAAATGCCAGAGACATTCTAATTTGCTGTTCTTTTTAGTTATGAATACCATGGATTGCAAGACGAAGTGGAACAACACCAAACAATAAATGAAATTAGGGAACAGTTAACATTGACCAATTCATGTCTGTTGCCAGGGGCAATCTTGGTGTGCCTAATTTTAAATTCTATTGAACAAATTAATGTGTAATTTCCTTATCATGAACATTGCCTGATCAGAAGAAGCTTCAAGAGGTAAGGAGTGCTAATGGATCTTGAAATTGGATCCTAGCCATGGCAATGAGCCCTGGAACTGAGCATCACCATTAATGGATGGTCTATAAGTACAGCATGAAGAGATAGCACATTGGTCATAGACACTTCTTTGTGCTGTATTTTCTTTATCAACATTTCTTGTCTTTAGAGCATCTCTGCCTTCTTTCAATATTTTTTTTTAAATGCCATCAGGATTGTTTATTTTCTTTACCTCTGTTTTTTCTATTCCCTTGCACTCTTCTTCCTTTGGTTTATTTTTAAAGGCACCTAAAATAAACTTGAAGAATTTTAGGAATCAGCTGTGTCAGTTTCTGTAGCTGCAGCAATCCCAACCGCCATTTCTGTGTGACCATACAACTACATGTTCAGGCATGCACACAAACATACCCAAATCTCTTTTTTTTTCTTTTTTTTTTTTTTGTTTTTAATATGGGACAGAAAGCCAATTATACAGAAAATGCACATGTACATCAACTTCATGTTGTTATTTTTGTAGAGACTATTTAGTTGAACTGGGTTTTGTGACTGAAAATTATTTTTCTTCCACTGGCAATCTAAAGGACTTTAAAACTTCATATGGAAGTTGGACTTTTCATAAACCTTTCATGATAGTCAATTACATGTAACATAATTTCTTCAAAGAAACTAATAAACTTCAATGACTTCCACAATTATTATTAGCAAGCTTGTTTTACAAGCACATTTTCACAATATCACCATAAATGTGTTTCCTACTAAGACAAGTTAGAGTAATTTTCTTCTGGTTCTGGAGATCTTTGTTTCTTTTGTAAGGACAAATTGCATTTCCAAATTTCTCAACAGAAGCTTAGAAAAGGGAGAGGTTTCAGCTCCAATAGAATCCAAACAGAATTATTTGATATCCTGAGCTCACAAATCCACCTACCAAGAGCAAATACTGTGAGGACAAATGGCAATTTTGACAGAAGTAATTTAAGAAATGAATTCACATAAATCCCTATCACCAGCATATATCAGAGGGCAGAACTGTAGGATGAAGGACGAAAAGGAGAAGAGAGAATGCACAGATGTGAATGTTGAGGGCTGAGGATAAAAAGAGTGATAGGGCACAGAAATGGCTTTGATGCACAACACGATTAGCTTTGATTTTCATTGTGCTGTAGGTTTTTCTCTGATCATACTGCAGAATTTGTTCAAGCATCAGTGTTGTGTATTGAGATGACCTTATTAGCCAAGCATGATTCATAATTCTTATTGAGAAATTAATTTTTGCTTTCTCCAAAGAAGGTAGCTTTTATGATAACATTTTTCTGTGGAATTATTTTACAAATGCTGCATAAAATACAAAAGAGACCAAATATCTTCTTTACCATTGGTATATACTCACTGCCATCCATCAGTATCAAAGTTATTTTATATATAATCATAACTGACAAGCTGAGCAGTATTCTTTTTCACTAATTCACAATAACCACCCTTTTTGATATATTCTTTAAACATAGCCCAGAGAGGTAGAGTGTGTTTAAAAAGAATGAGAGATCTGTTCCATGCACAAAGGAAAAGTATATAAATGTGTCTTCATTCAGCTAAAAACAGTCTTGAAAACATTCTTACTTGTTTTTATTACTGATCAAAATTATGCCTTCTCAATCCTTTTATTCTATACAAATTTAATTCCTCATTTACTGTTGTTGCTAGTAATTATTCCTCCAGGTCTCTGTCCAGGACCTTCTTTTCTCATATCTCAACTTCCAGTTTTGTCCAGTCTCCTCCAGGCTGAACAGACCAAGTGACCTCAGCCACTCCTCACACGGCTTTCCCTCAAGGCCCTTCACCATCCTTGTTGTCCTCAATTGGACATTCTCTAATAGTTTAATGTCTTTCTTATATTGTGGCACCAAAAGCTGCCCCCAGCCCTTGAGCTGAGGCTGATCCAGTGCAGAGCAGAGCAGGACAATCCCCTCCCTTGTCCAGCTGACAAGGCTGTGCCTGATGCCCCCAGGACAGGCTCTCCTGGCTGTCAGGGCACCTTGGACTCATATTCCACTTGTCACTGACCAGGACCCCCAGGTACCTTTCCAAGGAGCTGTTTTCCAGCTTCTCATTCCCCAGTCTGTCCATACATTTACAGCTACCCCATCCCAGGTACAGAATCAAATGCATTTTCCCTTGTTGAACTTCATCTGGTTGGTGATTGCCCAGCTCTCTAATTTGTCAAGGTCTCTCTGCAAGTCCTCCCTGCCTTTCAGAGTGTCAACAGCTCCTCACAATTTTCTATCATTTGCAAACTTCCTTGTTATCCCTTCTAGTCCTCCATCCAGGTCATTTATAGGGATGTGGAAGAGCACAGGAGCCCTGAGGAACTCCACTAGTGACAGGTCACCAGTCTGATGTCACCCCATTCACTATAACCTTTTGTGCCCAGCCCATGATCCAGTTGCTCATCCATCTTATGATGTTTTTATCCAGCTGAGTGCGAGACATTTTGTTGGCAAGGATGCTGTGAGAGACAGTACCAACAGCTTTAGTGAAATCCAGAAACATTACATCAACTGGCTTCCCTTGATCAGTTAAGTGAGTTACCTTGCCATAAAACAAAATCAGCATTGATAAACAGGACTTTCCTTGAATGAAGCTGTGCTGGCTGTGACCAGTTCCTGTGGACAAGGGAAACATTAAAATCTTAACCAAACCTGAAAGAAGGTTAGAACTCAGACAAAACTCAAAGTTACTGGGACCAACCAATAGTCAGAATACTAAAGAAAGAAAAATAATTTGAACTATTTTTTCTACCTTTCCTGTCTAACTAAATGCAAGTGAATATTCTGCAATGGATAAAAACACAGCAATTAATAAATGTTCTTCCTGCATAAGAATTCAAATTGTAATTCAGTATGGATTCCAGGAATTCTTCTAACAACTTTGTACACAACATTTCACAACACTTTGGGGAAAAATTGAATACAGATGAATCATTCTTTACTCCACTAATACTTATAATAAAAAGTGGTGGGCAAAATTCCATAGACCTACTATATGTATTTGTGGAATTTAGCAGTGCACAGATTTGTCATTTCTCTCCACCATGACAGCATTTGCTGTTGTATTGGAGTTATGAGATGCTCTGATGAAGTTGCCAACTTTCTTGCACAAATGTTCATGTAGAACAGGTTTATGTACTGTGGAGCCACTAATCACAGGTAACAACTTCTATATTTGATCTCACTGAAATGTTAATACTCAGAATAAAACATTCCCAAGTCCACGCTTAGGAAATTACACAGCAAAGCTATTACTCAACATCTGTCATGAGTTTTCTGGTTAATTTAAAACAAAAGGAAGAAAAGCTGATTGTGGATGACTTACCAGTTTGGAACCAACAGCTTGCCACCTGTCCTGTACCAACAGGTCTCAGTAATTAAACCACCTTAACTCTACATTCAGAATATTAAAAACAAAAAGACGCTTAAGGACTGGCTTCTCAGAGGGGCAGCATTATAAAGACCTGAAGTGTCCAGAAATTGCTAGCTCCAATTTTCCATACAATGTAAACAATTAAATAATGGGATTTACAGATGTCACTACATGGAGAAGCTGCTACTTACAGTAATTAATTGAAAATGCTAAGGACACAGGTGGGACTAAAACCTATTATTTACCAGGAACAGATCAAAAAAAGTTCTCTAGCTGCTAACTCAGAAATAGCAATCCATCCTTGGATTTTGGTGTTTTAACAGGCATTCAAAGACAACAGTAGCATTGTTCTTTTGAGCATTTCTGTAACATGTTGGATCTCCAGCTCAGGATCAGCTGCCTAACTTGGATGTGTGGTTATGTCAACCACTTCCCCATATTACTCAATCTCAAGTTACTTTGAGATGACACACAGAGAAAGTTTCTCTTTAAAGAGAATGCTTCAACACTTTAGTTATTCACAAGAATTGCAACCCACATTTGCTATTAGCCTTTGCAGTGTTCCCCACTGGCCCCTGAAACTGCAAAACTCTAAGATATTTCTGAACAATGAAAATATACTGACAGAGCCTGCAGGTGAAATATTTCAAATCCTTATACACAGTCCTTCCCTGAGCAGGTCATCACCATTAGCTTTGTAAATGCCCAGCATTATAAGGTTAGGAAGTTAATTTGGGGAGGTTAAGATTACCCAGCAAATGAGTAGAGATGTTGACAATTTCAGCAGGATGGTTGCAGGTTAAAGCACTTTTAAAAATATAAATATAATAATAATAAAATAAAAATATAATAATAGGACCTTTGGGTCCTACAACCTTGTCAAAATAAACTCATTGAGGGCTTTAACTGGTTGGCCAGCGCTCCTCTTCTGAGGACCCAGGCAGAAGAGTGACCAGAAGTGCATGATTTGACCCATCACTATAGGAACCCTCATATTTTGCTAGAAAAGAAGATAAATATTATAGTCCTCAGCAAAAAATGGCACATCTTCTCATGTTATGCTATTTCTAATCTCCAGGAATGCTGTCTTAACATTACAAAAGAAATCATAGAGATGAACAAATTCTTGCTGTGTGTTCTCCAAATATGGAAAACTCAACAGACAAATTATCCCCACAAGATAAATCATACTAAGCAATTGTTAATTTGCTGGCTTTGGCCAGTTTTTCTGTCATTTCCAGAGCCTTGACTATATGAATGTCATTCCTGGACAACAATTGTTCATTATTTGCTTTCATTTTACAGCTGATTCCCATGCATCTACATAGTGATGCAGTTCCTCTAAAACTGCCTTTTGATGGGTATAATAGTTAATGAGTTCTCAAATGAAAACACAGGTGCATTAACCAAAGAATTTAACAAATGTTTTTAATTATGGGAACTGGATGCAGAGCACTCAACAACTGTGACCTTTGGTTTAGGCTCTGAGAGTCTCGTTACAATAGAAATGTCCCAGCAGCGGCAGAAAACAAGGGTCAGCTTTGTGAAAGATCCCTATCAGCAGCTGCTGTCAACAAGGTAAGGTACAATTAAATAGAGCAGCTAGAGTTTTTGAATTGGTCTGACCTTGTACTCCTATCAGCATGGTCCCAGGATAAAAAAAAAAAAAAAAAAATTGGTAATACCAACATTGAATGATCAACTGCTTCCCTCTAAGCAAGATAGTCCTTTATGCAAACAGGATGTGTCATTTACTTAGGTTTCACAAACGTTTTAATTGGAAGAAAATTCAAACTAAAACTTCATAATGAGGTGAATTTTAAGTTCACATACATGCCATGATCAAAATTTACATCTCTTAATCCTTTCTAAAGTGAGGTTTAGATTGGATGTATATTTAGCATGTATCAGGCAGTGCTTGACAGAAGGTGCCATGATAGAGGTGGGCATTAAAAGATTGTTTATTATGAAGTGTTCATTTTATTGGATGGAAAAGCTTTATAGTTTGCTGGCAGTGAGGGACTAACAGAACTAAACCTTCTGGAAGAGATAGAAATACTGCAACACAAGCTTAATGGAGCAAATTCAAGTATTTTTAGCCTGGGGTAAATCTGGATGTAGTCTGGGAAAAGTGGGACAATCAGCAGGTCATAAGTTTGTAACATATCATTATTTGACATAGATCTGAATGCAAAAAGGTTACTTCCTCAGAAGAACAAGAGCTTCTGGTTCCAGTCTGTTTTAAGACAGGACAATTGCCAGCAGATGCCTTCTAGGGACCTGTTTTACCACTCTGGTTCTTATGAGCCCGATGGTTTCAGTGCAAGGAGCATGATGGAAATGCAGGACCTGGACTTAGGAGGTTCCAGTGCTTGGAAGGGTCTGAGCATGGTTACAAACTCTGGGATATCGCAGGCTGCTTCCCTGCAGACACCTAAATCCCACTGTCCCCAGGCTCTGGGTGAGCTCCTGAGGTGTGGGGACAGCAAGCAGCCAGTGGGGAGCACAGACATGACACAGGCACAGCAGCTGCTGTGCTTGAACTTGGTGTGCACCTTGGTGAGTGATCCAGGGGATTCCTTCTCCATTTGAAGCTCTGTACTGACTTCATGCTTAACCCTGAGCAACATTTATTTAACCCATATATGACTCAGTTTCCCATGACTGTAGTGTGACTATACAATAATACTTCCCCAGCTTTAAATACTATTGTGCATAGAAATCTCTGGAGCATGTGGAATAGATCATTATTATTATTATGGCCATTTTCCAGATTTGGAAATCTGATAATCCCCTCTGTGTTATCTTTTGTGGACATATATGTTCTATTTAACCTGTGTCTTGAAGCAGCTCTATCATTTGACGATGTTTCTTTATTTTAAATTTATATGTCATAAACTCCTATAGTTCACTGATGCTTGAAACACTAGTTTTATTTCTGTTCTCATCTCATGCATCACAATAATTTTTTTGCTCATTCATACATCATTGTCAATAAATGTATTTGACATAAGATACCCTGATGTTTTTTAAAAAAATATTACGTAGAAACATAGTCAAAAAACTACATTTGACAAAGGGGAAACACACAGGAACTAACTTTATTAAAGTTCAAGTTCTCACCATTCTATGGAACAACAAGAGTAGTGAGGTTGCTCTGCATCAATATGAAGCTATTTAGCACTCAAAATCCAAGTCTTTAAATAGGCATTCAGCTTAGATCAGAAGAAGATTGCATGCTGAGTTTTGCAACAGTATTGCAAATTTCCCACATGGCATTCATTGAAAATAGATAATTATTAAAATCATAGAAAATATGTTGAAGATGGCAAAGCTAAGATGCAGACACCTTTTCTTTCACACATCTGTCACCAAATTTACATGAAGCAGTGTCAGTGCTGGGTGGACAGTCTTTCATGCTCTTTGGAGAATCCAGTCCCTCAACCCTTAAGCAAGAAGGTATTTTTTCTCAATTATAACGGCGTAAGCTGCACCCAACTCATCCAATATAGTAATATAAACTAAAATGTAAACATATACATCAGCAGATATTTACTTGTTTTTCTCCCCAAAACACCTTCTGTATAATCACAGACCATTTCATGAGTGTTTTGATTAGGGGTAGTTTAGGTTCTTCATTTGGTGCAAATAATTTTGCAACAGTGTTTGGAAAAAGTGGCCCTGTACTTCATGCCTGAAGTGTTTGTTCATCTCTTGGTACATAAATAAAGCTTTATGTATGCCTGTATGAAATAATATCAACTTTTGAGAAGTCTATGCTTCATTCATGCCCAAAAAATAACCAGAAGACGGTGATAGTGAATCCATGGTCACATTTCATTGTGGTTCTATATAAGGATCACCATTTAATATGTTTACAATGATCTACAAATTGCAAAGTGAGTAACAAGTTAAAAAAATGTGGGAATAACCCAAAGCATAGTCACCTTTGGTTAAATCTGGATAGGACTGACTCAAGTTACAAAAATTGTCAACACAATGTAAGAAAACATCCCTGTTGATAACTGGAAAGTGGCTTGAGAAAAATATACTGTTGTGAATAATGTTACGTGTATAATCTTGTCTTTACCAATGGGTTAAACAGTATTCTGTGTTAGTGATCCAAAATGCAACAATACAGACTGCTCAAATGTCTTATGGCAAAGGGAAAAAGGAAATGCTATGGTCTGCTCACCATGAACTTTCGCTCCGTGTGCAGTTGTTCTGAAAGGAAGCAAATACATTCCTGAAGTACATAAAAAATGGGATGGTAAGTAGCACAGAAAATGTCTTTTATATTATCACTGATACTTCTTGACTTAGACTGGCATCTTATCAGAGAAAGCATACTGCAAAAATAGACAGGTTGAATGAAGATAGATAAGAACAAGTTATTGGTATGGGAAAAAATCTCTACTTCAAAGACTAAAACATTATTATGTTAAATGATTAAAGGGGAGCATGATAAAAGTGCATGAAATAAGATTGAACTGAGAAACTAGATTTCACAGGAAATCACTCTTCAACACACTGAAAGAAAATGTTTCTAAAGCAATAAAGACAATTTCTACTCAACTTGTGATTACATAGGAGAAGTTACTTCCAGAGCATGGTTTTGACTACTGAAACTGAGAAAGCTTGAAAGTGTTTGGATGAACAGATGATGAATGGTATATTAATAACACTTGCACCTATTCACTCACATTTCAAGTTTCCTTTTTTTCTGTGATATTTGTGGTTTGATTCAGTCATCTGGATCTAAGCATGCACATAACCCCAGTGCAATTTGGGATCCCGCAGGATATGCTGTGTCATACTGGCCACAGGATGATGTCTTGGTTACAGCGTGGAGTCTCAGATGACTCTAGACACTCTAGACAGATACAGACCTTAAAACTTGTCACTGTCAGAGCAAAGTCTGATCTACAGCAGCCACAGGTCTACTGCAGTGTGAAAGATCAGAGATTTCTACTTATTTCCATAAGAATAAACAACAACTTGGTGAAGAAAAAACATTCCTAGTGAACACCAAAAAGAAAATGACTGAAAACCAACCTGTAGTCAAACCATTATTTTCAACAATATACTCAACAGAGATCCCAGATTCTGCAAGACAAACTCCAAAGGAACAAGAAGATAGAAATTGTTCAGTTCTCCCCTTGGTCACCTCTGTTTTCCTTACACTAGGTCATGCAGCTATGAAAGTTAATGATAAACCTTGTGCCTGCTGCCTTGCAGGTCTGTAAGATTGCATCAAGTACCTGATAATTATTTTTCTGAATATACTTCTAGGAAAAGCTATTACATTCAGGCCTAAGGGGACATATTCTGCTCACTTAAAACCATTTTTTTACAGATAAATTTCTTCCTTAAGTTCTGTTTAACTACTATAAGCTGGTAAGGACAAGTTTGTCTCATTTTCTAAGGAAGGTGATGCTGAAAAAGGAGGGAATGCAAAATACTGGTTGACCTCAGTATGGAAATCTGATTTCTGCCAAACAAATGAAGAAAATATTATACTTGTTTACAACATAAGCGTACTATCAGGAACATAAACACACTGCTTTAGGAATGTGACATTTAGATGTGTAAAAAAAACCTGCCTTTATTTGAAGGAAATACCTTATTAACTTATTTATTTTAATTAAAAACCCAAGAGATCCTACATCCTAATGAGAGCAAATAGTAGCATTCATCACAAACATTGGAAATATTTGAAGTTTGCAAGAGCATAAACAGATTTACTTTAAATTGGTACTTTTTTTTCCAAACCTTCTGTCATGTATAGAAGAAGGTTTAATGGCCATGTTACCTGAAAATGCACATCTATAACGGGGAAACAGACAACTTGTGTAGCGTCTGTTCTGAGGTAATTTTCTACCCCATTGTCATTAAGTAGAAGATGAATCCTTTAATTATACTTTAAAATTCAGTCATGCTGTTATCCCACTAGTTAATTCAATTAAAATGAACCCTTGTTAATTCAATCAAAAGGAATCAAACCAACTCTTGAACTGTTTTCCTTCCTTGTGTTTTTCTTTTGGAGGAAGTCTGAGGGGATAAAGGGATGAAGCATGAACTGACACCAGAGTGCTTGTTCCTGGGCCCTGGCAAAACAAACCTCACAGCCTTTCATGCATATACAGCTGCTCTCTGTAGGAAGGGGCTCTTCACTATTTCAGTAGCTTTTCCACATGCTCAGAGTTTTGTCTGTCACCCCCTTGTCCATGTGCAAGCAATAAAGATATCATCAAATTTTTAGATATAAGATTAAAAATGGTGATGGGAATGGGGGGTGATTTATTTTATGTGATGTGCATTCATGTTTATGCATTCATGAAGGCGGTGTCTGCAAGATCTGTAATGCCAGCTTGCACACACTGCACAAATATGAATAAATGAATAATTGTTTTGATAATATTAAACAGCATGTGTGATGTAGCAGAGCAACATCTGTTATTAACGGTATAAACAAAAGGAGTTTTTACTGATTGCGTGTCATTCTGCATACGGGAACAATGTAATAGGCCCAATTTGGTAACTCATTGCAGACAGCAGGAGGGATTGTGTAGGCCTGCTGTGAAAAACAGGAACAAGATTAGAGCAACAGTTCTTTCAAATGTGGAGAGCAAAAAAGCTCTATAAAAGTGCTAGAGGAAGAAAGAATAAAATGTATATAGACTTGCTTGAGCTCATAGAAACCATTTCTCTTTTTGAATGTTATCATCTTCCCTTTACTTTTTCCTGTGTCCTGCAGTGAGCTGAATAGCAGTAGCTAAGTAACCTGGATTTCAGAGGAATCTGTCAATTTTAAATACTTCTAGGCACCACCTAAGATAATAACCATATCATTATAATATCCTTTATGGCACCAGGAATCAGAAACTATTAAAATTATTATTTCCTGTTCTAAATTTATTAATAAATGTTGATTCAAAGAATGGTAATGTATACTGGGGATTACACAAACAAGCAGAAAATTGGAATGTAGTTTTGGCTATATGGTTGAGCAGAAATAATATCTCACTGCTGCTTAGAGAAGTGGTGTGACTCAACACAACCACCACTGTCCTCACTGAGGCCATCACTGGCACTTTTCTGATCCCAAGATGAAATTTTTCAAGAAAATAAGCCAACAGAAAAGACACCTCTGAGGTTACTTTTCTATTGGTTAAGACCTGTCAGCCACTTTCTGTGGAACACAAGAGTAAATAAAAGAGAAGTCAAAGGAGTACTCAGATGAAGTTTCCTGTTCTGAATGCTGCTTGCTATATAATTAACTGTATGGTGAAATTGGACCTTCAGTCCACCAAAGTGACTTATAAATCAGAATGTCACAGTGTCTGTCTGGATATTTCCTCTTTGGTTTTACTGCCTTACCACCCTTGGGCAACCACTTTTGCATGATTATTTATTTCCAGATATTGACTGGAAGCCCCCGGGTGTCTCTGAAATTCACCCTGTTCTGAATCCATACCTGAGCTCCTCACTCAGTCACAGTACCTTTACCTGATTTATATACAGCTGCCTCGTCACTTGATTTCTAAGTCTATCATATATTTAAAACCATGCACAAAATCAACTCTCCTTTCTTAGCTAAACATATCAAATGGCTGTCCTTCAACAGCTTTCTGAAAAATTATAGTGGCGAGTCAAAACATAAGCAACAAATAGGAGAAAGAGCAGTACAGCTATATAAAAGTGGGGGACTTCTCTGCCAGGGCCAGCACTGACTCACTCAGTTTCTCGCATAGAACAAGAATTCTGCTCCTCTCTTCCCACCTCCTGGTTATACAGACCCTGAGTCCTGAGCTTGCCTTCTTTAGAATGCAATCATGAATAGGCTTTTAGTAGCACAGTGTGTCTGAGACAACAAGTAAATGCTCATGTTCTCTGACTAGTACAATTCTTTGCTTTCATTCATATATATAGTTGTTTGGGTTTTTTCTGACATGCATAGAAATGTAAATGTCCCCATCAATTATTTCATGTGTAACAGAAACTTGGAAATTTGTTGTATTTTCACAACAACAAGGCAAAAAAATGCATTTCATGCCCATTTTTTGTCTTTTCATTTAACTTTTGAATTATATTTGTACAAAACTGGGAGCATCATACTGAGCTCATGACATCACTGTAAATACAAGCAAACTTTTCTAGTGAACATTCTGAGAGCTGTAGTAAACTGACAAGTGTGAGTCTTGCACGGGTATGAATATGAATGCATCCTTTTTTTCCTTCTTGATGAGCCAGAGTGGTTTCTAGAGAGAGGTATAGGACATTTTCATTAATATTCCAGTGTGGTAAACATAATCATTAAAAGATATAGCAACTACAGAGAGGGGTACCTCTAATAACTATCAGGAAATACTTTACCTGAATCATCAGTCAATCTAAGAAATCTTCCTAGAACAGACATCAGTAAACATTTTAATCTATTGCTTAATTCAGCATTCAGTACAAAACTGACAGGTCAAACAGAAAGCATACAGCTTGCAGGACTGGGACAGCAATCTCATTCTTGAAGCAAATCCAAAAGTATTTGAAAGAAGAGTGGGGGTGAAAGAGATATGTTTGTTATTTTGTAAGCAATTAAAACCTGTCTCTACCTGGTGCCAAAAGGACAGTGTAGCAAATCATTTACTGTAGATCAAAATTAAACTAGCATGTACCATGGGAGGATTTTTAAATTATCACAGCAGGTTTTTCAATCTAGTCTTGCCTATTGATTGTTAATACCTTATCTCTCAAAGATTCAGTATTAGAAACAATACCCTGTACTCTACTTCATCCATTCCAGAGCAAATAAAAACTACAACATGATTGGAAGATCCTAAAATCCCTACAGATATCAAGGAGAGAACTTCTTTGGAACAACAGAAGAAATGCAAAACCTGACCACTAGCTTTTCAGACATTCATTCACACCCTTCAAAGCAGGGTTTTTACGCAGCTTTTATGGACCTTGGAGCAAATGGAGCAAGACCAGTGACAGAACATATACATTTTGTAGAAGGCAAAACCAAAAATAATAGTCTGCACTCTTCTTTCTGAAATCAGGATGCCATTCAATCTTGCTGCTAAAAAAAGTGCATTTTGATCTTACTATAAAGAAGAATCTTAGTTTCTGAGAAAGGCAATACAGTCCCACTGAACTTTCTCCTGTCCTGGAATGAAGGAGAAACAGAAGGTATCCCCTGATGCGTTCATTTCTGTGTCATTAAATGTCTTTACAGGACATACAGCCATATCAATACTTCTTTATAAGCTACCATGGAAGAGAAGACATTTTGACATCTGAGATGAGTGACACAGAAGATTATTTTCACTAGGATGTCTCATAAACCAGGGGACAGTTCAAAGCTACAACAATAGGGACATATCTTAATGTACAAGTTGATCCTTAAGAATTTTTTTCTGAACCATTTTTGGATATAACTACCCAACACTGTGGTCACACAATTGGTACAAAGTAAATATAGCTTCAGAAAGGAGTCACAGTCCACCCTTTCAAGTCAGAATAATATTGAAAGAAAGGATATGACTTGTGAAATCAAACAAACAAAAACTCCCTCAGAAAGTACTTTCAAGATCCAGTATCCAGCAAGAGATTTTTTTTCAGATAGGGCACCAAATGCAAAGTTAGAGCACAATTCTTTTCATGCAGGTTTTGAAAAATACATTTGGTCCACTACTGCATAAAAAAATTTACAGCACTTTCACTGACATCTGTGACCTGATTTGCATAAAAGAGAAGGACACCAGGAGTTGATATGACAGCAAAGAGCAGGAACATGGGTGCAAATCTTTTTTCCATCCTATGTTAATTAAATGTACCACAGTGTGTGAAGTAGCTCTCAGCAAACTTGTATTTTAAAATTCTTGAGTGTAATTGAAAAACTCACTGCAAAGAATGCAAACAGCTGCTGGACAGATCAAAGAGCATATGAAGAGTTATTTAGCAGGTTTGCTAATGGAAAGATAATGGCTTTTATCAAGATGATGGAACAAAAATAAAGCAGCAGACCTGAGGATAAATTAAAAGATTGAAAGAGGCCTTGTAAAATGAAGCAGTAACACAAATCCATTAGCTGCAAACACTGGGTAATATTAATCCTGTAAATGGTACTCCACGTCCATTTTGCACGTCATCTTGGGTGAAAGGTGGTAGCTTGTAGCAGAAAATAGGTGCTCTTTTATTTTAATGGTCTTGAACAAGGCTGTTGGCCATATTGACAGCTGTGCTGAGTAGCAGCTGGTAGCTAGGAAAAGTTGTTTAATGTTTATAACAAAGAACAATAGATTTGTATGGTTTAGAACTAAAAGCGTCTTTTACAAGCATCTAGGATAAATATTCTAAGATGTTGGAAAAATATTAATTCAAAGGTAATTTTTTGTAAAAATGAAATTTTATTGAAAGAAAAGACAGAAAAAGGATGAGACCAATTTTCCACACACCATACTCAGACTCATTAATCATATGCTCCCTCAGAACCATAAAGTTTAAAAAAGTAAGGAAAAATGAAATATTTTCTATACATTTAATACTTATAATAAATGAGAGAAATGCAAAGGAAGAGGATATTTGGCCTGATCTGTCTCCCAGATGTTTTCAGTAAGAACTGGTCTGGATCAATAGTTTGTTAAAAACATATTGAGAAACATTATTGAAAGCAGTGGAGTCCATTACTTCACTATACATGTTACAGGGCCAAGTTTTTGTTCTTCAGTCAGTTAAAAGAACCTTAGGAAATTAATCTTCCTTCCTCCCTCCTTCCTTCCCTCCTTCCCTCCCTTCTTTCCTTCCTTCCTTCCTTCCTCCCTCCCTTCCTTCCTTCCTCCCTCCCTTCCTTCCTTCCTCCCTCCCTTCCTTCCTTCCTCCCTCCCTTCCTTCCTTCCTCCCTCCCTTCCTTCCTTCCTCCCTCCCTTCCTTCCTTCCTCCCTCCCTTCCTTCCTTCCTCCCTCCCTTCCTTCCTTCCTCCCTCCCTTCTTTCCTTCCTCCCTCCCAGATGGATGGGATATTTTAGAGACATGAGAACACCAGGTGCTTGAAGGTAGAAAGAGAGATAATCAACTGCTCTGATTTACTGTTTAGTAAATTAATTTATTGTGTCAGGCTGGTAGACCAATATTATTTAATGATTTGTGAAGTTACTACAGCAGCATAAAAAAAAAAAATTGATCCCCCCACCACATGTTTAAAAGGGGTAAATTGAAAAACCTTAAACATAACTATTTTGCATAAAATCACACAGGTTGCTCTCAGCTACACTGATCAGTTCATCTTTTTCAACAAAATTACCTAGCACTGATGGTTCAAAGGAGGACTTAAAGTTTTAATGCAGCATTTCACTTCAGTCCTGTAGACAGTGCATAACCAGTTTTAAGAACCTGCTGTTATTTCAGTTTCTGCCATGCATATAACAGGTCACAAACTGGGTTTATTTTGATAAACTGGTTTTATTTTGATGGCCATCTACTACCCTTATTGCCTGACTTTGTCAAAAACTTTAACCCAGGAGGGAAGAAAACCAGTTATGTGCATTGTGTTCTGTAATGCTGACAAGAAGCAAACAATTTCTGCAAAATCGTAGAAAAGTTTTCTGCTATTTCTCTTTGTGGAAGAGTGTCTCATCCACCTGACTCATCAAAAGTCCTGCAGCAAAAGGAACTGGACACTGAGAACCCCCTTCTCTAAGTGAGGGGTTCAGTATTCAGTAAGATGGACATCTCACTGGAGTTGACAGTGTACTAACCACCTGGTGCACTGACAGTTCCTATTTTCTGTTTTTCAAAGGCCATTTTAGGCAGTTGCCTCTCCACAGGTTGACTTTTATGTTCATACACAGACCATCTTAATAGATTAACATTGCATTTGGATGATTAGCCAAATCTGTGCCTTTGGGAAGGTCAAGTCTGCCAGAAAAAAATCTCTTTTCATTGTTCCCATATGCAAATCAGTAACTTGGAGAAGCACATCTTCAAGAAAGTACTATTTTGCCCCCAAGTTTGATTCACTGTAAGCTGTAAAGTGTGGTTTTATATTTAGAACTCATTATTCTCTTTCATGGTGTACAAAACAACAATTTCATGTTACAAAATTCAAGAAATAGAAGTAGGTGAAAGCGGCTGGGTTACTTGGCAATCTCAATATATTTCAGGGCATGTCATTGCATGGAGTCAGTAATATGATGTAACATCTTGGCAGTATCTTATCCAGTCTTCAAAGGAAGTTTGATAAAAGAAGCTTCTCTCTAAATGAGAGATAAAAAAAGGGCTAGAAAAAGAAATAATGTGATTCTCTTTAAATAAACTCTTTATTGTGAGGAGGAAAGGAAATCTCTTCAAATACTAAAATAGGTTTTCTAGTTTAAAAATACTATAATTATAAAATTAGTTCTAGAAAGCAGAATTATTCTGTCAAAAACTATGATTTAAAATTACTTTGAATTAAATAAAACATCAGCAGAGATTGCCCTGTGTTTCACAAAGCTGATTTTGTGTTATTTCATAACACTTTTTCATGCTCAGACAAGTTAATAAGGAAAACTGCTTATCCAATGATGGCCAGCCACAGATACCTGATGTGCTATTGTAGAGCTGCCAACAGTTCCAGAGTTCTTCTCTAAAACATCACCTGGGTTTTTATGTTGCCAAGCTATGACATGCAAACGCATTGTAAGTGCTCTGGGTAGAGAAGTTTCTAATTGTGTCTCTGAAAATCCCATCAGTCTCTAATTTTTCAATGCATGTTGGCAAGAAAAAAAAAGGCAGGTTTTCCCTTTATAAAGTTGGAAAGAAACTTCATTGATAAGCAAAAGACAAATGCAGCATTCTGCTGGACATAATCTTTGCTGATATAAGTGAGAATAAATATTTAAAATCACTATTAAAGTTTTTAATAAATATAAATACCTTTCCATATATTTATATGGACATTTCTGGTGTACAGATATGGAATGGAGCTGAAAGGAGCTGTCATTATTTTTATGTGCATTGGAAAAAATTGGAAACTGATATGGCATTCTGTGATCTCCCAGGGATTTGTTTCACTAAAAAAACTTGGGAAAAAGAATGGGAGCTGTTGCATTTGGTTTTCTGTCAGGGAAATGTTTGATTTTATGGAAATTTTTGATTTTTTTAACCAAAAAATAAAACCACATATGTTCATTTCCATCAATATTGATTGAATGTATGCCAGAGAAGATTAATTATTAGGAAAAACAGAGAGCAGACCTGCACCAGTTCATGGCCAAAGACAGCATTTCTGCTACCCACTGACTCTACCCAGTGACATTATCTAGCTTTTAGGAACACATACAGTTTCACTGTCATATACAGCTCATAAAAAAGAGATAATCCTTTCCTAATACCTAATAAAGTGCTTCTCAGCTTCACTGTTTATGTTCACTGTTTATTCTAATTTCCTATTATAGGCACCACTTAATTTATTTTGAAGACATGGCCAATCACCAGTCTACAATGCTAAATCATGGCCATTCTCAACCATCCTTTGAAAGGACACAGAAATCTAAGGTTTCTGACTTACTGAACTCATAGAAATTCATGTGTAGTTTAGTACTTAGTTATGTAGTACTTATTTAGTGACACTCGTAGTAACTAAACCCATAGAAAGCATGTGAAAATATCTGGATGGGTAATAAAGAAAAAAGAAGAGGTTGTCCTGTCTCTCTAAGGGAAATATGTAGAGAGCAGCACAGTTTTCCCTGACTCTGTGGGTGATAGCCCAAGAGCCCACCAGCATTCAGGAATGGTTGATGGGTGCATGTACCATGCATGTACCTCAGCCCACTGCGCCACGGTGCTTGCTCTCCTGGACCCTGCATTTGTCACAGCAAACCTTGGAAGAAGATGCTCCTCTGATGGAGGGTGCAGAGGTTTCCAGGGCAAGGATCCAGTGAAACAAAAAGTTTATGAGTTTTGCTGATAAAAAACAGCCCAGTTTCCTAAAAATATGTATATACTCACATCTTCATGCTAGAGAGCATCTTTCTAGCAAAATTACTTTTAAGTTTTGACCATGGAAGCCTTCTAGCTCCAAGTGCATCAGACGGCACAGTTTTCCTGAACTCATTTAGTCTGTGTTCACTTATATTTTTCTCCATTTCTACAGGAAAATGATGGGCTGTAATTAAAATGTGCCATAATTCAGAGAAAATTAAACAGCTTCTCTGTATGGAAGACATGGAATGTCACATTTACAAGGGTGGACACAGAATTATTTCAGGTATAAGATTTCATAAAGGTTTCTTGAAAGAGCTAGGAATAGCAGTCATCTTGCTACATTTTTCTATGAAAAATTTGGTGCCTAGACCAAGCCACTTGGCCAGGTCACTCCTCTGCCATCGCTGGGGAGAAAGTCACTGCAGGAAAGGAATTCGTCATTTGTCTCTCTCCATTACTTAGACAAGAGGTCTAAAAGAGCAGTGTAGACAAGATGACAAATGGTAGATGAGCTAATCCTCTCTCTGGGTGACTAATAACAGTGTGCTCTAACAGTGTTGAGAAAAGTGTCCCTTGGTGAAAATCTGGAGTTCTTTTTTCCCTGGGGAGAATCCTGTCTATTCTTAATGACAGGGAACACTCCAGTTGCTGTCTATTGTCTTCCTCCTGAGTACACAAGGTGGTTATGTGCACATGACAAAGATCCAGAAAGGAATGGATTCTCTGCCGTGTGATGGCTTTTGTGGCATCATGTTGTTGCTGCTGCTTGCCATCTTCAGGTGCACCATTTGTTTCAGATCACACAGTGCTTTGCTCCAGCCTCTGTAACAAAACACAGGGATACAAAAGAAATGTCACTAACAATAAAAATCTACAGTTTCAAGAACCAGTATTATTACTAATATTTACCATGGATTTGGTTTGACACATGACACCCCATTTCAGAGAAATTCGAATAAATCCTAGCACTTTTGCCAAAAGCATGATTTTTTAAATTGTAAAAGAAAACAATTTATTCATCCCAGATATCTGCCACCTGAATTCATCACTTTGTTTTGAATTGGAACACACACCCATAATTTTCACGTGTGATTTCCACAGAAGTTTTCTTTGTACAGAAAGAGATGTGATTTTTAAAAGATGAGCTTTGTGTTATAAAACTTTCTTAGAATTATCTTTATACTTTTTTTACTGGTATCATAACTGAGGAAAAAAAAGTTGTGTAAGAACACAGCTCATAGGCTCTAAATTATAAACAAACCACCTGAAGAATACTTCAAGACAAGTAGTAAAATAAAGTATTTCTCAGATGTATATGTATTGGAAAACCAATTTGTGTAAAACAAGTTCTCAACTGATTTCATTAACTTCACATCTTTCTTTCCTTATAACTCTAGTAGACATTCATAGAAATTCGGAATTTTTATGTTGTGTGTACATCTTATTTGGTATTTGAACATCCATAACTTGCATTCTCAAGTCTGCACTAATACACCTAAAAACAATTGGAAGCTCACTGTCGATGAGATGAGACATGGAGTGTTTATTTCTACTCATGACAGAAGCCAGGTAAGGAACTGAAATCTGAAGCAAAAATATTGTTCAGGTCAAAATCAGATATGTCCATTTGGGTGAGATATATGTGGCTGGAAGAATTAAATTAGGCATTTTGACTGCAATGTAAAATCACATTTATGAATTCTGTGCTTTGGACACAGGTGAACCAGAAAACTGCTGTGAACTAGATGGCAACAAGGCTGGTGGCTATAAACCAAGAGGCAGACAGGTGGAAAGACTGACAGGCAGACAGAAAAATGTGAAAGAGAACTAAGAATAACACAGCAACAAGAAATTATATCAAGAGTTATAATATTTATGCAAGAGATGCATTCTCAGAAAATTTGCTAAAACAGTGATTTACCTGCCATTGATAACTAATCACTTGACATTTAACTTTTTATGCTGCCATTTTGTGATAATACAGAGAATTCACAATTATTCCTACAGTCCTGTATGGGGAAATTAATGTATGCCAATATATATGGGCAAAATCCCCAATATTTGTAGGAATTATGAACAGTGTAACATCTCTTAATCCACTCAAAGATTAAGTGTATTTTTTCATGCAATTGGATTCCCAAGAAAAGGAAGAGTTAGAAGTCCTCACAGTATTGCCCCATTCTCTGAGATCCTACATTAAGATAGGTGTTGCATACAGTTCTGATATAAATATTATCTTTATAAAAAATTAAACCAAATTAGGAGTTATATACAGTCTTTGAACATAGAGTAGATTGCCCTTTAAACAAGAAATTTTGTGGCTGCTAACATTACCTATTATTTGGACTCATTGCTCATTATAAAAAAAAAACTTTTTAAAATTACTAATAAGTTTTAAAAGCTTCAACCAGTTGAACTATGTTTTTACAGCCTGGACACATGCCTCTGACTGTTCTGTTTGTTTTCATTTGTGCATGTTTTTTATTAATCTTTGCCAAACCAATTAGGTTATCTTGAAGAACAGAGGAATGAGGTCAGAGAAAACATTTCTTGGCAAAATTAGACAATTCTGAACATTAGCCCAGTGAATGTCACCCATTTTGTGCACTTCAATGAAGAAGGGTTCCTATCCAGAAAATAATAAGTGTGCAATTAATGGTCATCTCATAACATGTGCACACAAGGGATTATAAAAAGGCTGGCCAAACTTCTGAGTGCTTTGGTTCAAACTTTGGATTACTTGAACTTGTAACTTAATCATGCTCATACAACACAGCTTGTTATTGCTGTTTGCAAGTCTTATTCATCTCCTCATTGAATATTACTGGGAAATATTTTTTCTCGTAACTCATTGCAGTGTTCAGCTCCTAGTGAGACTAATGCAAGAATCACAATTATGTCATCTCTTCCTCACAAATCGACCAATGCCTTTCTATAACCCCAAATTCCCATTGCTGATACTGTAGTGGTTCTAGTTTTGGCTGGGTTCAGCTTTTCATACTGCTGTCCTGCTGCTGGCTTATCATTCTGTTGGGCTGTCTGGCTCCTGCTTCTCTCTCCTGTTGCAGCTGGGTTGGCTTCAGGCTATGATAATTTTGCCTGCAGACTTTACCTCCTGCTGTTCTATCAAGGACAATAATGCTTGAGGCTGAACCTTAAATTTCCAAACCCTTTATTCTGCAAAGCCTTAAGGCGCATTTTACTGCTTCAAGAACCAAATCACGGAGTGATGTTTTTGCAGGTTTGTGTTATTTCCTAATCCTGGGACATGAACTTATTTGTGGCAAACCCTGAGTAGAGTTGCTCTAAAGACTGTACAGCCTAGATGAAAGTAGATTTGTTTTTTAACACAAGAATTTCTAATTTCACCTTTCATATGCACTGGTTCTCTTACAGATCTTTTTGCAAAGACCAAGCTGGCTAATATTATAATCTAAAAACACTGTATGCATAGTTCCTTTCTTGCAGGGGAAGTGCAGGGAGAAAATCTATAGCAGGTGATATACACCATTCACAATTTTTTGACTTTGTAAGTAAGTTTTCTCAGGAGAGATTTTAAAACATGCACTCACCAACTTGCAACTAAATAATTAATTGTCAGAGGACTGTGCTCTACTTTACCATTTTACATTTGGTTTGATAGCCACTCAGCTGTCCAAGTAATGTGTGTCATGTAAAACCAACATCAAGAGAATCAGAATCTCTCCTTGTTTCTGTATTATATTTGTCACACCAGATCAATAACAGCTTTGTAAATTTTAAACGAAGTGTATAGTGTTATTTACAATAATTAGAGCTTTCTGAAATGGCTTTGCTTTTCCACTCTGTCCATTGTCCTTTTGTCTGACTCTCCTTTTTTTTCCTTGTGCAAGGAAAAAGAGGATATTTACAGATCCTTATATATATTCCCACAAAGCAGTAAATTCAGTCATTAACAAATAGCTTCAGATTTAGAATAGTTCAGTGGAAATCAATCAAAGTATTTATATGATTAATGCTAAAAGTGGTGAAGTACATTGATTGGGACCTAAATGCAATAAGCTTAAATTATCAGCAGACTGAACATTTTGTATTTGCATTGAACTGACTTATCCTGTTTTGATTTTTATACCCTTACATCTTATTTCAGTGTTAGCAGTACAACCATAGCCATTTAAAAGTTCTGGATTATTTCAAAGCATAAAAAACCTTTCAAATTTATTTTTAAAGATTCCTTTGTGCTTAAAAAGCTCAGATGATTACAAACAGGGGCAAAAGCAACACTTTTTACAGAAGAAATATATTAAGAAGAGAAAGGATGCAGCTCATTATTTAGATTTAGATTTAGATTTAGATTTAGATTTAGATTTAGATTTAGATTTAGATGTGGGTCAAAGTAACATATTGCCTACACATACTAAGCAACTGATATAGCCTTTTAGATATATCATTTTTAATATTGTAGAAGGAAGACATTTAAAGATAAAACTCTTACATCACCTTGACTGCAAAGACAAATGTATATGTATGTTTGTGTTAAAAAATAGATGCAAGGGACCTTATGTATAGTATATGAGTTGCATTTATGATATATAAATAGCGTATCTCCCATGTCAAGCATCTCAAAATACATGCTAAGGAACACTGTTCATAAAGGTAAATTATTTGACTTCTGGTTTATATAAAAAAACCACAAAGGTTGCAAGATTAAAGCTTCATTCTTTGGTTTATTGCAGTTAATGGAAAAACACATATTGACCTTTGCAGAGCACTAATGTCAGTCTGTGACTTTTCCAAAGTCACTCTAGAGGTTTGTGAAATAAAATCTGTGCTATTCCTACATACTCTGTAGGACCTTCCTACGCTCTTGGTACAGAAACTCAGGGCTACTAACCACTTTCTCTAACATTGATCAATTACTATTGATAAAAACTCATATCTATAAAATGCTCCAAGTTGTCCAAGTGTTGAGCGATAAAAATAAGTTTCACATTTCTATTTGATTTACAATAAGTACCAAAAATGGTAGAAAGGACTTGTTTTATCTTGAGGAAAAAAGAATCCCTTTCCTATAAATTCATAGTTCAAGGCCCTTTGAATGCTCCAAAGTTTCACAGTTAAGGTACAACAGAAGCCAATCTTTATTTGAGAGATAAAAACATATGTTTATCTCACCTTCTAATCTTGTTCTTCTGGTTCCAGCAATACACCCTCAGCTGCCAAGCAATCTGAAAGTACATCTGCCTCCAAGGTGTATCTGCCTCCAGAACTATACAGAAAGTGGCCAGCTGTGATGACATATAAACCAAAAATACTTGGAGAAAGTGTGGAAGAAGCAGTGTCTCAATGATGCTTTTGCAACACATCATCTGCGAGGGGCCAACACAAGAAGTCTGGCTGCTAATCCGAGCTGGATACAAGCCATAAAGTTCAGCTACAAATGCAAACTTTTCTGAAGCCTGGGGACATTTGGCTTTGTGTGTTCTGTAAATAGAGAGGGGCTTGTACTAAGTGTAAGTATTTTAGCTCGTATAAATTAGGGGGGTGTTCTGGTGCAGATGTTTTCTTCAGATTGGTGTCCATTAATGCTGCTGAATGAGGACACAGCAGGGAATAATTGCAGATTGAAGGCTATTGACAGACTTCTCCACAAATCTACTCATTCTGTTTAATAGGGTTGTTTTTTGGGATATAATTTTTGGTTCAAGAAGAGAAAAAATGGGTTGGTAAAAGGAGGGAAACTATCCCTTCTCTGTGGGCTTGATTTCACAGAAGGCTGGGGGATATATTAGCAATTAGCAAGGAGAGACAGAGAAGCAATTAGGAGCTTGCAGTCCAGGCAGAGAAGCTTCTGAGAGAAGAGGGCTGCAGAGAGCTGTGCCTTGGCATAGAAAACCAATTTCATAATGACCAGAAGGGAATTACTGAGTTTTGTCTTACTCAGGCAATAAATATATTATCCAAAAGTCCTAACAACATGGACCTTCCCAGCTGACAGAGGAGGCAATGAGAGACTGAATTGAAGGCCTTTTATTTTCATTGCTTTTTTCCTAGTCACTTTGAGTTTCCTCTTCTTGAAAGTTAAAATGTCTATTTATACTCTAATAAAAATTTAGCAGATTTTAGGTTTATCTACCTCAAAGCTAGATAACTTGGAGCCACATACAGGCAGTCAGTCACAAGAGATGGGACACAGAGAAGGTGAACTTTTTTTATTCTCATGATAGGACAAAGAGAAAACCAAAGTGTTCATTTGTTTACTGAGCTCTGCACTTTGCTGTGGAAGGATATTATTTTTCACTGTTCATCATTCAAGCTGAAATCATTCGGCTTGAGTGGACCAGATAAAGAAGAAAGTTTTGTTTTGTCTTTTACTTTTGTTTGTTTGTTTGTTTACATTGATATTCTTTGTATGTGGATTTTCTTCCAACTCACATACAGACTACTTGGGAGAAGCTGAGGTTCAGGATGTTTGGGAGCTGTTCTAACTCGGCCTCCAGAGGCAAAACAATCTTTCATTAAAAGAACCACCTGGGAACAACAAATATCTCTTTTTCCTCCCTCTCTCCCCACTCCTCTGACAATGATTTATCCAAAGCTAGAGGACTACACATCCAGCAGATGTGTTTGTCTGCACTATATAAATCCATACTCCCAAGCCTAGACTGAATATGTGTCACCTTTATGTCCGGAAAATGCCATGTCCCACAGGGCATCTCGTTTCCAGTTCTTTGCCTTGTCACTGTCAAGTATCTGAATCCTGGTGCTCAAATATATCTTTTCACCTTCTGTCTCTCAGCCTTCTGATCATTCAGACCCCTCACCATTTGGTTCAGGATGAGGTACCATACCCTTCAGATATACAGCCTGATGGCTTAGCTGCAAAACTTGGCAGTGTTTCTCCCTAAGGTACACGTGCAAAGATTATAAATATCTCACACTCAGGGGAGCTGGATCTGGTGGTCTCAGAAGAAAATTAACCCACATCTAGAAAGTCCCACAGGTGAAATACTTCCCTTTGCAGAGTGGTTTAAAAATGCTTTGTTGAGCTTTGTGACCTTGGGAAAGGCAGAGCATAGGTAGGTGAACAGAGCAGGTGGAGAGTAGGAAACCTGTTGGCTCAATAAGAGACGATTAAGATGTAGAATAGCTTCCTCCAGGCTTTGTTGTTCACTGGAGAGCTGTGACATTGTCTGCCTTAGCTAGAGGAAAAGCGGGAATGTGGCACATGTCAGTCAGGCTGGTGGCAGTAAAAGACTGATGGTTGAGCAAATGTCTGCAGTAGAGTCTGAATTGCTTGGCCTTTCAATCTGGCAGGCCCAGTGACCCAGCAAGGGGGTTTGGTTTCCTGACAAATCATGTTCAGCAGCCCAGCATCATATTTCTTCCAGTTTTGCCTGCAGGTCTACACCATAATTCTGTGTGAGACTTCACAATGAAGAAGGTTAAATGAATTGTTAGCTGGGAAGTCTTGAATAAACAAGCCAAACTAAAACAGAAAAGAAAGGAAGAAAGGAAGAAAGGAAGAAAGGAAGAAAAACCCTGAAATTTTTGGTTTTAAAAGGGTATCTGTTCTTTAAAAGCACTTCAAAATCTGATGAAATCGCTTCAAGATCTTATGAAATCTCTAGTGTGTATGAGTTACTAAGGCACATGATAAATACATAATAAGGTATAAAGACGGACAACAATTGAATACTGGAGCAGGGACTACAATAAAGATCTGCTAAAAAAAATGACCACTTCCAGTTTCTGCTAGTGCCTGTTTTAAGAAATATCTGATATAATAATTGTTGCTTGCACTTAACAGGATATTTGTATTTTCTGTCTTAGCCTTTGGAGAACCTTGGACAGAAATGCCTTTTGAACAGCTTAAGAGTAGTAGTTAAGAGAGTATTTTTTTAGGTGATTTGAAAACTCTTCCCTTTTTGTGTCTTATTTTCAACAGGTGTTTGAGCTCAGCTAGGTCTGTCTTCAAAATTAGAAAACTTCATGTAAGATCCTGCCTTCTCAGTTACTTTCTGCAAACTGTTTTATATATTTTTTTAGTTTGCTCTCTCCCAACCCAGAAAGGTCTTTGAATCTATTTTATGATTTTTGCTGTTGTTTTTTTTTTCTTCTATTAGAAAAGTCACTGAGATCTTCTTTAAATCTAAGTTTCCAACTGTTGTCTTCTAAATGTAACTTATCTACATCTGTTCATAAGATTTTATAGTTTATGCTCTTTCTCTGCAAGAACTCTTAGTACTTCATAACACCCAGTTTCTTCTCTGCCAAAAAAGTAACAGCATAGGTACATAAAGGTAGATTTCTATCATAGATCTGCAAAAATAAACCACCCCTCCTCTGCCCTTTATCCACTTCTTCACAACTTAGTGCCCAGCTTCAACTGACTTACTTTGAGGCATATAGGAAGCCTCACAGAAATCACAGACCATCCCACGTTCTGCACACATGGAAATCCTCAGTCCTGGCACTGATTCTCAGTGTTATCTATGAACCATGATCAACCTAACAAGATCCTTTCTAAAGCATTTTGCCAGAGTATTCTGGATTTACCTTTGACACCTATAAGTGAATGACATTCCTCATGCTCTGCAAGATCTACTCTTTCTGTGCTAACGGAGTATTCCTGTCTATCTTCTGCCTCAGTCACTAACAACTTCGTTTCTGATTTAATTCTGCTTCATGGGTGTGCAAACCTTACAATTTTCCATAATAAGCAAAAGGAACATAGAAAAGGTTTTATTTTTTTAATACTATCCTACTTCTTTTTCCTTGTCTGTGGTTAATTTTGTGAGCAAAAATCGGTCATGCCAGGAAACTCAGCTCCTCTGTTCTGTTTCAGATCCAGGCCACCATGTCAAGAAGAATGGGAATGGGCTCAGCAGTCCTTCCAGCTGTCCTGTTAAGAAGCTGTTCAATTACTTAGAGGAGAAAGGCATCAGTCCTGAGCAGGCCTCATATGTATATGTTAGTCATTGCCAGATGAAGCTGTTATACCATCTGTTCTTCTTTCTTACGACTGCAAATCTTTTTAAGACCCTTCCTCAGGATGACACAGGCAATGAAGATACTTATAAATGCACAAATTATTGTATAGCATACTGAGCATGGATATGATAGATCAAATTGGAATCCAGTAAATGCTTGATATTATACTTCTGAGACATGATTTCTCTGGCCTATTTTAGATACCTGCTCTAGATTTAGATAAATGTACCCCAAGGTGCCCTCTATGAATTATAAAAAGAGGCTACATTGAGTACTTGTAGACATCTGTGCTGTCAACTCTAAAGTTGGGCAAGATGAATACCATCCATAAGGCCTAAGAGTAGTAGGGCTGCCTGCAAGGAGAAAAAACAGGTTTATGCACTGTTCATTTAATCTTTAACAGCTCGCTGGAGCACAGAGGGCCAGCAAAACTTGGGTTTGGTCCATTTCCTCACAGTCCTGCTTACAGCTGTGGCACCTCACACTCTCCTGACTCCTGTTCCACACATTTTTTCCTAGCTTCTTCAAAACAGGTGAAGTTGCTGTGCTGTAGCATAGTCAGAGACCACATGTACATCTCTGCTAGTCCTGTTGAACAGCATTCCTCTTGTAGCTCCACGAAGATCTTCTGTTGGATTAAGCCAACTCAAACTGTATTTGAGGTACCAACACAAAAAAGAAGGCCTTTCCTTAAACTGGAAATTCCAATATTCTGTAGCAAGTAGGGCACAGAGTGAAATGTCAGTGCTAACCATGTGCAGTTTTACAAAGACAGTTCATTTCATACATTAGTAGACCATTAGAAAAATATGGATTGTTATGCAGATATTCAAGTCAAGGCAGAAGTATTTGCAGGAAGATAATGTTAGTCAAACAGAATCTATAGAAAAGGAAAAATCTTCTGTGTTCAAGTCTTCTGTATTGTAACCCTAATATTTCTTCCTATTTCTATCTTTATACAAAGCTACAAGCAGTTTAGACTGAATATTTTACTAATAACAACACTCTGAATTATGTTTCATGTGTAACGAATCGCATGCAAAACATTCAACCCAGAAATGGGACAGATGGCATTTGTACTGCCACTGTATCCTGGGAGCCTTCATTCCTCATATTTATAGGGGCTGTAGTGATTCCTGATAAACCAAAATACTGTGTAACCTCATGGACTCTCTTTCATGTACTCAGATTTCCCTCCCTTAGTTGGCACCACACACCTCAGGGAGTGTGTTAGCTGGTCCTTCTCATATTATGAACAAATATTACTCTGGAGGCCCCACACCCAAGGATACTCCAAGGTTGAGGTTAGGTCAACAGGCTTGTCTAAGAATTCAAAAAGATGTAACATTAAACTGAATAACTTTATTAAATGTAATTTTATTTGATACCAATTTCATTTAAATTTTTATACTAATTCCCAACTGATTTCAAGTATGTTCTTGTTTTGCCAGTATTATTCAATGCCCCATAATTTTAGACATACAAGTGCAAGTCATTGTTTCCAGCTAGCTTGATCCTGAATTCACACAGCTATTAATCAGTTTAATATGCTTCATGTTGCTAATTTGAAAAGCACATAAGGAAGAAGTCTGTGCAGTACAGATATGACAATTAGTGAAACAATCCTTTTTCTCAAAATTTGCTTGGGTAGTACAAATTTTACCAGAAACTTTGTCTCCTTGCACTAAAGAAGAGTAAAAGAGACAGTTGTTCTCATGCCAACTACTTTTGGTGCCAGAGGTAGCGATAGAAATATGTTGCCTCTGGAGGTTCAAGAGTATTTAATAATCCTCCCCCTCCCATCATTATTTTCCATTATTGGTCCCTCTTCTCTCTTCCTTGTTATCGTCTAGAAAACAGGCAAGTGTGCAGACGCAATATATAAAACTTAAAAAACCAACATGGCCATAAAAAACTGGTTGTCTGCCTGAAAGAAAAAAAGAGAAAATGAATGAGGCAATGAAACTCCAAGAGAGAGCAACAACCTTGACTCAAATTGTGTCATGTTGAGGTGCAGTATAAGATTACACATTGTACATCACATTAAGTTCTGACTTCAGTTAAAATTTTAATGTATTTTTACAATATTTGTGTTTGATTTCTCTCACAACATGTCTTTTAGAACTGGTGAGATTAAAAAAAAGGAAAAAGGCCCTGAAGTGTTTGAAAGGGGGGAAATAAAGCTTCTGACCAGAGGAATTTGCTACATTCAAGAAATTAAGAAAAACAACTGAACAAAGTTTTTTTTTTACCTAGATTATGATGATGTATATTGGCTGAGCTCAGCATCTAGAATCGGATCAACTGAAGACCGAATTTTTATGAGAACTTTTACAAAATCAGGGAATAAGTTGAGTTGGAAGGGACCTATAAAGATCATCAAGTCCAAATCCTGGTCATGCACAAGATCATCCCTAAGAGTTACACAATGTGCCTCAGAGTATTGTCCAAATTTTTCTTGAATTCTACTATAATCACTTCCCTGGGAACCTGTGCCAGTGCCCCATCACCCTCTGAGTAAAGAACCTTTATTCTAATATCCAACTTAAACCTCCCGTGACACAGTGTCATACCACTCTCTCAGGTCCTGTCCCTGGCCACCCCAGAGAAAAGATCAGTGCCTGTCCCTCCTCTACCCCTCACAAGGAAGTTGTAATTGCAGTGAGGTTTCCCCTCAGTCTCCTCCAGGCTGAACAGACCAAGTGACCTCAGTCACTCCTCACACGGCTTCCCCTCAAGGCCCTACACCATCCTCGTTGTCCTCTACTGGATGCTCTCTAATAGTTTAATGTCTTTCTTATATTGTGGCACCCAAAGCTGCCCCCAGCCCTTGAGCTGAGGCTGCTCCAGTGCAGAGCAGAGCGGGACAGTCCCCTCCCTTGTCCAGCTGACAAGGCTGTGCCTGATGCCCCCAGGACAGGCACTCTGGGCTGCCAGGGCACTGTGGACTCATATTCCACTTGTCACTGACCAGGACCACCAGGTACCTTTCCAAGGAGCTGTTTTCCAGCTTCTCATTCCCCAGTCTGTCCATACATTTACAGCTACCCCATCCCAGGTACAGAATCAAATGCATTTTCCCTTGTTGAACTTCATCTGGTTGGTGATTGCCCAGCTCTCTAATTTGTCGAGGTCTCTCTGCAAGTCCTCCCTGCCTTTCAGAGTGTCAACAGCTTCTCACAATTTTCTATCATCTGCAAACTTCCTTGTTATCCCTTCTAGTCCTGCCTTCAAATCATTCATGACAATATTGAAGACGACAGGGCCAAGGATGGAGCCCTGAGGAACTCCACTAGTGACAGGTCACCAGTTTAATGTCACCCCATTCACTATAACCTTTTGTGCCCAGCCCATGATCCAGTTGCTCATCCATCTTATGATGTCTTTATCCAGCTGAGTACGGGACATTTTGTTGGCAAGGATGCTGTGAGAGACAGTACCAACAGCTTTAATGAAATCCAGAAACATTACAGCTGACTTCCTTTGATCAGCTAGGTGAGTCACCTTATCTTAAAAAGAAATCAGGCTTGATAACAAGGACTTTCCTTGAATGAAGCTGTGCTGGGTGTGAATAATGACTGCATTGTCCTTTAGGTGTTTTTCAATACCTTCCAGAGTAATCTTCATAACCCTACCAGGCTGAAAAATGAGACTAATGGACCTGTATTTTCCATGGTCCTCCCTCTTGCTCTCTTTGAGAACTGGGATGCTAGTCTGCTTCCAGTCATCTGGGAGCTTTTACCTTGTCTATCTCAATGCAAGTGCAAGCAGTCTACTTCTGAACTTAGAGACTCATGATACAAAATAAAAATTAGAAGGTTGATAATGTTATCAACAGCAGGGCAATAATCCAGATGAAGATTTATCTGATCTAACTTAAATATTCTATGGTATAAATATCTACTACCGTTCTAGTCATAAAAGATTCCTTTTACAGTCATCAGAGAGAATTTGCATGTCTAAAATGGAATTTTAAAGCGGATGTCTAAAATAGACCAGACTAACAGATTTAGAGGTATGGTATTCACTAATTTATTGACTGTTAGAGGATTTGAACAAGAGCTGTCATTTCCATGATCCATGTGCGGCCTAGAAATCATCTTTGAATTTAAATACCCTGGTATATTTTATATCATGTGAGCATATTGGTAGGCCCTCACATAGAGTAAGGTGAATGCCAGAAATAAATGTCATATGTGTTTTGTCTTCAGATTATCCTTCCTCAGTTATAAATCAATACAAAACATTTTTACATAGGCAGATATGGATGGGATGAGGGGGAATGGTTTTATACTAAATGAAGAAAGATTTAGACCAGATGTTAGGAAGAAGTTCTTTACTAATAGGGTGATGAAGCACTGGCATCCATTGCCCAGAGAAGTTGTAGATACCCCATTCCAAGGCCAGGTTGGGTGGGGTTTTGAGCAACCAGGTTTAGCAGAAGGCATCCTTTCTCATAGGAATTGAAATGAGATGATCTTTAAGGTTCCTTTCAACCCAAGCTACCATTCTATGATCAGTGGCAGGTATCGCATCTGGCAGAAGTTAATGAGACATTTCTTGTCTCTTCAAGAAGAGACAAGACATCATCTTGAGACATAGATGTGGTAATGTCATGTAAACTATACTTGCTACCAAGGTCTTCTATTTTATCAAGATGAGCTGATGGTTTAAAATATTAGATACTGGATTTTTAGAATAAATATGTACTATTTTATTGTCAGCAAAAACTGCTTTATTAGCAAGAAATTGCTGTTTCTCATTAAATCCCATGAGTATGTGTAATTCACTCACCTGGCCACAGACAGGATGAATGCATATTAGCCACATTCAATGCACAGATAGCCACATTTAGAGCCTCTCAAAAAGGGAATCCCACAGCATTCCCAACTAAACTTCTCCAATGTTTAACTTTTTTGACCTTAACGATTCTACAGTTCTATGATTCTGTAATAGGTGCAGTAAAATCTTCTTCCTGATGGATAACTTACTCTTTTGCTGAAATGTAAGCCCATTGCCTACTGTTCTATCCCCAGCAGACAGGAGTATACGTGTTCCCACTTGCCAGCACTTTATTACATGCTTATTCCACATACAATACACCTTTCATGCCTACTGAAGACAAACTCGTTGTAACTGTTATCTGTCTAACTAATAGCTGGAAAATAACATGAGTATTGTGTGCATCTGTATACATAGAAATGAGGTCAACAAAATTCTGTGCTGTTTGAGATTTAGGTAGTCTGTGACTAGTTACATACTGTCAGTCTGACTATTAGTCCCTTGAATCCTATTACCATGAAGATGTTTCTCAACATGTAATCCATCAGGATTCAGATTGATGGCACATGAACATGAGTCCAAGTAAATTAGTATTTTTCATAGTGCAGCTTTGAAGAGTTGTATCTGGTGATATTCTTTTTCAGTAACGTTAAAGGAAATTAAATTTCACTAATGCTATGAAACATCATTCAGTTTTTTGGCATTGCTTTAGTTTTATATTGCAATAAGGTATCAAAACCCCACACTCTTCATAAATCAGTCCAATAGAATCTAGTTGGAGCTAATTGTCATATCAGCTATGCACCAGTAAGAATACTAATACTAAAGGGGTTTCATAGGCAAGCAGAATTATGCCCAGGTTGTGTTTTTCTTAGGAATTTTACTTCATATTACAAGTCAAAATTTCAAGGAGAACTGTATCATCTGGGTGCACTATAAGGCATTATAAATAAAGTCATAGCTCTCTCTGAGCTGAATTCAAAGAGTCCTTATGTGTTATGAATTATTTTTCTTTGTCCTTTGACTGAAACATGTTCTTGGAAGGATGCAATTGTTTCAGGTGTGTTATGAATAATGTGTTTTAATGTTAACACCTGTAAAGATAAAAACAAAAAGAGACATAATACCATTCTTATCCCATATATAAAGTCTCAAAATCTGTATACTAAATGTGAAGCCAACATTTTATTCCCTGAACAGTTTACAGTTCATTAGCAACAGCATTCACCACCATCTGACAGTTGGCCAGAACACTGATCTAAACTAGAAGATAATGAGGTTAGAAAATATCTTAGAGCAGTATAAGAGCTATGGAGTATCATCAGAATGCACAAAGAAAAACTGAAAATGGCAAATTGATCTTTTTGTTTTAGAATACCTCTGTGGTACAACAGAATGAACCCTACTCTAAAAACTTCAGTGATAAAACCTCAGCAGTAAGCAACTCTTGTGACCCAAACCCAAAGCAAAACAGGTTTCTTTCAGGTCCTTTATGTGGTATTTACAAGACCAATAATGGGAAATAATCTTTTGACCATCAGTGCCCAAGGGATCACATTCAGTGTTTCCTTTCTACATGGCATTTAAGACAGGGCAACACAGATTATCTCCCAAGTTTCTTGCTTCAAAATGCTATTGGAAGAGGAATCCAAAGTATTAGGTGTCAGGGGACTTGAATTATTTCCAGATAATAAAAGAGCTAGGTTATTGCTATCACATAACAAATATTCATATATATTTCCTGTGGAATCCTCTACAGCAATTGCAATTCACTACAGCATAATAAAATAATCACATGTATGTGGCCACAAACAGTATTGTTATCAGTCATGGTCATAGATCCACAAAACCAAATAATTCCCAAAAGCTATGGCTTTTACAAACAAACATTACACAAATTAAGTGGAGAAGGATAAAGAGAAGGGCATTAGAAGAGACAAAATGCTGAGAGGAATACAATTAAACACCTGAGAATGGAAAATTCTTCTAAATGTAAGATGCAACCATAACTGTTGGATTTTAAGTGTTATTTTAACAAATTGACTTTCACTTAAACCACCAATCTCTTCACTTTATTTTCCAACAGCTTTTGAACTTAAAAGAAAACATGTTTCTGAACCCTTCTCTTTTTTGTATCCAAACATGAAAAAATCATTCAGGAAATGATCCACTCACCTATGGCAGTTGGGAAGCACAGGCCATCTTTTTCTTTACAGGTAAGAGTGCTGCATAGGTTGTTAATAACTACCAGATACACCCTTCTTCAAAAGTCTTGGTGCTACCTGGGGAAACACTGATCAGTAGACACTTCTGCAACAAGGACGGGCAGCAATGCAGACTTTTACCCAACACTGCACCCTGGATTTGGTGATGCAGGGGCATGCTTCACAAACACTAGAATAGTTTGCTAGAAATGAGAGTTCTTCTCCATTCCATTAATTCTGGGATACCTCAGTTGTCACAAATGAGATTAGTTAACAGCCTAAAGGAGAGAGACTTCAGAAAGTTGAACATCTAAGTCAGAGACTACACATAGGCAATTGTTGTGCTTGGACAGCTATCAAGCATCTCTTAGTTCTTACAGTCCAGTCCTTCTCACTCACAGACCTGAAGTACTTTACAAGATGACTTCTGCTACACTCTCTCACAAATGGTGGACTCCAGGTGAAAAAAGTGTGTGTGGAAGCAGAGAAATTAAAACTAGAATTTCCTCTAGGTTCCACCTTTCTCTTGCCCTGAACTGCTAATAAAGATGCAAAATTTAAGCCTTAAATATATAATATTGAATGTTATCCCCTTATATGGATGTGCATGTGCTAAGGAATCGGGAAAAATAGTCTAACAATTTTGGTACAAAAGTCATGTAGGTGGTGTGGCCTGTTTTATTGAGATACCATCCAGGTTGTCTTGTAATTTTTGCTGTAGATCAGTGAAAACCCATCTCAAGCAGTTGTACACTGAATCATTGTAAATTTTTTGTTTGGATTATCTCATTTAAATTGGGAGCCAAGCTTTCCCTGACTGCCCAGAACCACAGGGTACCTGAAAGAGAGTTTCAATCCATCTCCTACAGCTCCTGAGCATTATGGGCTTTCATGATCCCCTCACTGTGTTGGGGAAAGAGCTTGAAGAGCTGTGCATGATGGATAAAGAATTTTCTTCCCAAAACATAAGTTGTTCCTTTAAGTGCAAAAAGAAATCAGGTAACTATATCCCAAACTGCCAGTTAGATGAGAGTCTGGAATTCTTGTCTTTCAGCAGGAACTCATTGGAAAAGGGCTACCAGCTTTATCCTGTATTATGGAATATTCAGCCACACCTGCTGTGCTTCCAGTACAAAGAAACACAAGGACATGTTATGCACCAAGGTGATTATATCACAAACTAATTAAAAAACCCCCAGAAACAAATACATTGCATTCTGTGGATCCCATTTTAGCCTGATTTATCTCCCTTCTAGACTGACATTTATGCAGCCTGATGTTCTCTTTCTCTTTAAAATAATACTCATTAAAACATATATATCATACATATTTATGTAGAGACATATCTATCAACCATTACAAAATATAATTAGACCTTTTTAGTTTGTATTATTCTGTTTCAAGGCATAGAGAAAGCTGTATACAAGTATGCAGAGAACAATCACATACTCTCTGGGAAGTCTTACAAATTATCCCTAGTGTTTTGTGTGCCTTAAACTTGAGCTATGCCAAATATGAAGTCACAAATATGAGTTATAATAAAGTCTATTCCTTTTGCAACAATAATCACTTGGAAGGTAACTACTGAGTGTAGCGATACTCCTTATGTGGCTTTAATTCAGTTCCATAAATCTGGTTTGCAGATGAAGGATGATGGACCACATTGAAAACACAGGATCTGATTTCTATTAATAAAAATGAGGTGATAATCCTAATTAGAACTCAAGTTGCTTTAAATGCCAACCTTTATAAGAACATTTCTACAAGGAAAAGAGCTCTATATTCTTCAAATATTTTTCATTTATCTTTTTGGTTCATCAGAATGATTCAATATTAGAAATGAAGATTTTTTTGGTAAAACTGCATTTTGTTCTTTTTCTTTGGATCCCAAAAAACTGCAGCGAATAAAGAAAACAACAAAAAAAAAAAGACAAGCAAAAAACACAAACATAGAAAACCCCAAGAGATTTGGCTGTTTCTTTATTTAAGTACTGATACCTAACTAATTAGAGCTACTTAACTTGCAGAGCAGAATGTGGTTATTTTCTTACAGGGCATATCTTCAAATCACTAAAAGATAGTATAATTAGTATCCAATTTTGAATGTGTTTAAATTTGACCCCTCCACAGCTTGCCACACTGTTTAAAGAAACACATTCTCTTTTTAATCTCTTAAAAGTCTGAAGTTTCTGCATAATATTTATTGAAACATGCTTGTTATGAAACATGCTGTAACAATGATGAATTACCTAACCACTTGCTGAAGGTATCCCAATAATAATTATTTTAATGATGTTTTCCTCCTTTTAACTTCTGAATGGTGCATGGGAAAAGTCTGGAAGATTTTTCTTTGAGAGAAATATGAGAATGCTTTCTTTTATGGTCCTGAAGCTCACCCAAAAGTATGGGAATGCCATATCTTCAGTATTATACTTCATCTCAAATATTCGATTTATGCAGCATTATAATTGTCATGAATATGCTCTGGGTACCCTGAACCCACATGAAGTCCTGCTGAGGTCATTTGGCTTCTTCTGTAGTGCAAGAGTTAATACAAGCTCATTGGGCAGTGAACCATCCCATCATCAAAATACTCTGAGGATAAACTGACCAGAAATTTTACAGTTTGAATTGAAAAAAAAAAAAAAAAAATCTGATCTTTTGTGTGTTATTCAGTTTAACCCAGACAGTCCAAAACCACTGCATTTCAAATGCTCTACAGATCGAGTCAGACTGAAAGGGGAACAGAAAGCTGTGAACGCAATAGCCTGGTTTCCCCATTCATTTCATTTTGGATACGGAATGTACTGCTCCTTTGCAAATATCCTTCAGATCACTGCAGTGACAGCAGCCTTGCTTGCTGGCTGAACTGGTCTGTTTTACATCACTTTTAGAAAGTGGTATTCCACTAATGCATTAGACAAAAGAATTGCCACAGAACAGGGGGTCATAACAGATGACTTTTGAAATGTGTCCAGCTAAATACAAAAATAAAGAGATATTTAAGACAGCTCTAAATAAAATGGAAACATTTAATATAATCCCCCAAAATACTAATTGCAACCATTTGTTTCATAGGATTAAATCCTTGTAGAGCATTTTATCTGACTGTTTGGACTAGGATGTGAACTTTACAAATTACTACTTTTTTTTTGTTTTATTCGGCACCAGCTGTGTGCATGCTTCTGAAACACCACCAGTCATGCTGAGCATTTAGTAGGAATATTGCAATGGCAATTTAGATGTTAAAGGGCATTGTGATTTTTAAGGGCTTGTTATCATGGCCAGCTGTAGCTAACAGCTTGTAAGAGATCAGGAAGAGGTATGTGATTTTCCAAGTAACAAAAGCAGCCTGTGTTTACCACGATTTCTTTTCTGCCACAGAATGTGAGGTGCTGGATATGGAAATGTTTTCCCAGGAACAGAATTAATAAATGATGTTATAATTCTGTTGTCTTTATTTTAATCTCTCAAGTAGTTTCAAAGTGTTTAAAATGTATCAATTATCCTCTCCAACATGAAATTTAATTTCAATGAAGCTGTTATATTGAAAGTTCTGGAAGATTAAGGGGGTTTTGGGGTCTGGTTTGGGCATTCAAAGCAGGGAATATTTGTTATAGCATCCTTTCAAAATTTCCTTATTTAATTTTCACCAATCAGAGCCAGGATTGTCATCCATGACAGAAGACAACCCTTAGTTACTAGATAAGAGGAGGAGAAATTCCATAGAAGATGGTGGTCCCACAAGCTCTTGCCAGAATATATTGGGTAGCTTCTTCTGATGCCACAGCTGGTCCATAGAGACCAGCCTGTTGAATCATTCAGGGTAAATTAGTGTTGTTTGAAGCAAACACCACTCAAACAGTGGCTTTAAGTAGCGTGGGTTTACTATTATTTGTACACAAAGACAGCATTTTCTTGATTACTTGGAAGCCTTGAAAAGATATATGTGTATTGTTCATTTCAATGTGAAGAAAATCAAATTAAGATATAGACTATGCTCCCAAAGTTACCTTTTGTTGGAGTTCTTAGTTAGAAAGATATTTATTCATCCCTCAGTGAACATCTTATCAGATTTCTTTTATAACACTTTTCAACATCTTTTGAAAGATTGGTAAGGTGGATTCTCTATGATATAAATATCTGCATAACTACAGATTAAAGTAAAAGTAAACAAACAAGTTATATATCAGATAAAGACTCACCAGGACCTCATTAAAAAGTTGGAGCCATCAGCACCACACAATTAGCTTTTGTGTCTTGTAATTATGACTTACAGCAAAAGGTAAATTTTATGAAAGAAAATCATGTAAAATGTTGAAGGTACCCAGTTATACTTCACTTTTCACATTCCAGGAAAGATGCTGAGCCTTGTTGGACACACTGAATGCTAATTGCACCAACTGGACAACATTATTAAACAAGTAACTGAACTACAAAGATAAAAATAGGTGCTGTCCTTTGCTACATCTGTGAGACATTATTCTGCGTATTGCAGTAAGATATCAGTCTGTTATCACTCTGTGTTATCTTTGTAATAGCCATAAAACAGGAAAAAATGTAAGCAGGAGTGCAGAGTAACAAAAAGAAGACCTGAAGTATGCATATGAAATTATGATTATAACAAAAATCAAACATATGCTGAAGAACAAATAGGTTTCAGTTAAGGAAGAGCTCTTCACTGCCCTCTGCAGTAGTTAGGTCTTGGTAAAAAACTGACTCAAAATTAATGTTTTGATCTCTGGTGATCAAACCATCTCCAACAAGGCAGTTGTCATCTTGTTCTCCGTTGAATTACCAATTGTTTTGAAGGAAGAAACTCCATTATTAGTAGTTTGAAGACTACCAAACCAACTTGAAGCCTGCCAAGTGATGTTCTGAACTCATCCTTAGTTTTTGTGCATTGTTTCATCTGATTCCAGAGCTCCTCGTGTTAATGGGAACTAACATTGAAGTAGAGCATACAGTATGCTAAATATTATCCCTAAGAAAAGAGGGCCAGTCTCCCTTGGAAAGATGTTGCATTTTGGCTGTTTCAGCATGCTCTTGCCATTAGTTCTGCAGTCTTTTAATGACACTCCACCTGCAAATTCATCCCCTCGGTTTTGATCTTGCCTCCCTTCATTTTCTGAAAGTAAAATTTTGGGAAGTAACCAGTAGAAAGAAAATTTTGCTAGGCCACTCCACTCAATCTATTCATTATTCTAATGGTGGAAGTTACCTTTTCCTGATTTCTCTGTCTCCCCAATGCATACAACCATCATAGGGCTAGACAACAAATATTTACCTGAAGAAGAAAGCTGTGTCTTGTTTTCCTCATCCTTCCACAAGACACCAAAGTTAAAACCACTACTTTTTACATAGGCTTAAATAGCAGTTATGTCAATTCCGTGGTCTAAGTCATCCTGTGAATAAAATCCATGTAACAAGAGTATGAATTCATTTCTGCATTTTAACACAGACAAGACTTAACAAGGAGCAAGATTTCAATGTAATTTTGATATTCAAGATTCAGAGGGGGTCGCCAGGGCTCTGAGGGTGCTACCAAGATCTTTAGTTTGGGACACACTCTTGACTCTTCTGTGGCTTCCTCATTTATAAAATGGGATGAATGCTAAATGTTCTCCATGTTTGCTTGCACCACTGAGAAGCAATCTCGTCCTAGTCTGCAGGCACTTTGCTACTTCTTACAGGACACATCTCTGCAGCACTTCCATTGCTCTATTAAGCACGTGAGGTAAATGATTTGGTGCCAGCCTCAGAAGTGTGGAAGATAACAATGGCTAAAAATGGCTCTCTGAGTCTCCACACTGAGCAGCTGAGCCAGGAGAAATCCTTTTCTGCTGCCTTTCTTCAGAGCCAGGGGAGAATAGAGATCACAGAAGCAAACAAACCCATGCTTTTCATGATGAGGATGGGAAAACAGAAACTGTGTCCTGGTAGGAGGCCAGAAGATAGGTTTCATCACTAAATAATGAAGTTAAAATGTAGTGAAGCCACTGCACAGTATTACAGCAAATATCAAAGCATTTTTACAACTAGATTTTCCTCACCATCCAAAAGCCATTTTTGATGAATCAGCTACTTGCTGTAGTTGAGAAGACCTGCAAAGAATCTTTTTCTACAATTATAGGCACCTTGATTTGCAGCTGCAATAAATGAAAGCAGGAACTTCAGGGAGTCTGGAACGTTTCAGCATCACACGTAACTTGTGATGCTATGTCTTAAATTAGGATGCTGCAGATGCCCTACATTTTGAACTATGCTTTTATTTTAAACAACTAATTATGAAAATAGCTAGTAACAATCACAAATAAATAAAATCCATCTTCTGTTAGTAAGCAATAAAATAGAGACTACTTTCTCTGAACCAGAGAAAATGCCCATTTTTCACCAAGGAATCAAAAAAGTGGCTTTGATGCATTTTCAAAGCTTTAGTCTGTCCAGCTAGGGAGTAAAACAAGCTTAAAATCAAGTTGCATAAATATCTGCAAAAATACTACTCATTCTGCATATGCTTTGGCTTGAAACGATTCTATGAACTTCTCTGAAGTCTCTTCCATTTCAAGATTCACAATAATTCTACAAATCAATTACCCATGTTTGTGATAATATGGCTGTCCCTCTTTGTGTGCTTTTTCAGATAAATGTGGTTTAACCGTCATGTTGGTACAATCCTTTCCAGCTGTCTTTTTTACTACAGGAAGAATTTTTTTTTTTCTGAGGCCCCAAACTATGCCTCCCTTTGGCTACACCAAGTGAACAAAACAAAAGATTGTTCATGTCTGCTTGAAAATGAATGGAGATGAAGACACAGATGTTCATGCTATGGGGACTTAATTTTTAGTCCTAATTCCTCAAGGCCTCAGGTCTTCTCTAGCAAAGTTAGAAGGGCTTTCTTGTCTTCATGGGAGGCTGGTTTATGACTTTTATTTCTTAAAAGTGTTTTGAAAATCCTTTTCTGATATTAGCAGCATAAAATACCTGCTTTCTTCTGTTCAGAAGTCATACTGCTATTGTGTCTGCCAGCACACTCATGAACAAGGAAGGGTTCCTGCAAGTGTCCTTTGGGCTGGGATGGGGTTTCAGTGACAGTGCTCCACACAAAGAATTTTACTCTCGACTTTGAAAGTCATTGCCAGCTGACTGATGCTAAAATCATTCCTTATTTTTTTTTTTTTTTTACCTTAGAAACTTCTCAATCCTGACAAATGATAATGCAAACCCTATGGCATCAGCATGACCTGGCATCTTCCCAACCTCTGCACCTGCACAATTACAGCCAAGCTTTCCTAAACACTTTTTCCCTAACAGCTTGTTTTGGTTTGGGTTTGCTGTTGTTTTGCACCGTTTTTCCCCACCTTTCTCTTTTTAATCACCAAACACTTATGGCAGGCATAATTTTTCAGATGTTGTTTTGGAGAGTTTCTTGGAGCTAATCATATATGCCCCTTGAGAAGGTTTGCAAGAGTGGCCCACACCTGAAGCTGGAGTCAGTGAATTCCAGCAAAGATCCCAGCAAAGATCCACAGCCACCTGGCTCGCCTGAAGGGCAGCAGGCGAGGCTGCTCAAGGAGTGCAGAGCCAGCAGCTGTGCTCTGCTCAGGACACTCTGACAGTTCCCACCGTACCGATAAAAGCAGAGCTATCAATCACTAAATAAGATCAGCCAGCATTTCAGCATTTCCCTCCCCTTGCTCACTCTCTTTTGCAAATGGCCCTGAGTGTTCTGCACCGATACACAGTCAGGTGTGTTTACACACAAGTCATTTGCATGAGTGCTTGTGACCTGTCAAGACACACAAAATTAATGTCAGCTCATTATCAGAAAGGGAAAAAAAAAAAAAAATCACAAGCTGGAGACCAGGAACCAGATGCTTATTTATGTTAAGTGCCCAAGCCCCTGTGATTTCAGTTGAGTTCTATCAATCAATTCAGCTGGGCATCTGGTATATGATATAAAGAAATAAGGATGTTCACATGTTAGAATTCCCCCTCCCCAAGAGCGAATGTAGATCCATTATGACAAGTTTGGAATCTTTGAATGGATGGAATAAAGTAGAGGTCAATAGGCTGAGAATTGTTTTTATTTTTGTTGATATAAATTTGGAATAAGTGTTCAGATATGTGTTGCAATATCTACAGACGTGGTGACAATCAGAATGTGCAGACTCATAAATGTCTGGTCAGATTCTAAAGGCTCATTCATTTCTAAGCAGAACCTCTCCTCTGACAGCAATGGAAGACCTCTACCAAGAAACAGATGGTATGTAATGGACCGTGGTTTGACCCTTCATCTGCAATCTGAGAAGCTGGTAGTGGGTCTGCATTACTGATCAGTAATTGTTAAATTCAGGAGATCCTTTTTTCAAATCACAAGGAAACCCATAGCTCATTATGTAAAAGCTAAATAATTAAATTTGCTCCTAAATTTGTTGAGTTTTCTATCTTCAGAGCAATGAAGGAAAAAAATACTTGCTTTAGGTTTTTGACCAGGCTGATTATTAGGTATAAGTTGTCATATCAGTATTTTCTATAGAAGATTGCCTGTATCTTGGTCATTGAGCTAGCCTTTTAAAAAAGAAAACACAAAATCCTAAACTTGTACTTGTCTTTTACTTGCCTTAAGCTCAAAATATTGGTCTGTAAATACTATGAAGAACTAATGTATCAGTTGATAAAAATATATGTGTATTATATTTGGTATCATATTTAAAAAAAAAATAGAAGGTAGAACAACTGAGTGACTACAAAAGAATAATTTGAAATGGGGGATGATCTTTGAGCAGCTGTTGAAAAAATTAGTATGAGTGAAATTCTGAACTTGTGTTGTGCAGAAGGGATCCAGTGATTTACCATGGCCTCATACTTGACTACTTTCTTTTTGCAAATCATGATTAAAGGCTTGCATTTGAAGCTTTACAGACATGTAGATTCATATAACGTAAAGGAGTGTATGTGGAATCATGTATCATATAAATTTTGAGAAAGGACATTTTTACTTCATTTTTCTCCTTAACTTTCATCTTTTTAATTGTCTTTACTGTGTTATACTCTGAGAAAAAAATTTAAGCAGAAACATCTGTGTTTCAAAACATGCAGACATAATTATCACTTGCTTCAGATCCTGGTGTTTACCTAGGTAGTCATTCATGATCTCTTTTAAAAAATCAGTTATGGGGGCAATGTGCTTGCCTTTTAAAATTGTATAAAAAATTAATTGCTTAAATCTCCCTTTCCTGGTTGATTGAAGTATATTTATATCTTGGAAAGAATTATTTACAGACTTTCATTTCAGGCATATTACAGACAATAGGCAGTTTTAGAAAATTCAGTGTCTCTTGGCTACTACTCGTTTTGGAAAATCAAGTATTTATTGCTAGTTCAGACTATCATCCTCTGGATCACAACCTCTACTCTCTCTAAAAGTGATGGTAAATGCAATGGGATTTATATATATATATATATTAGCAAAATGAGCACCAAGTGCTTCCAATTTCTTTGCATTTTATCCAGCTGATGGGAACTGAACATCCTTATCATTTTTGTGTTACATTTACACACAGCTGAACACAAACCCAGACTACCTGCTGAAGAAAGGCTCCTAAAATGTAAATAATATCTTTCCCTGCACTAATCATATTTTCCTGTGCAGTTGAATTTACTCACTCTTAGTGTTACTTAAGGCATCTGAAAGTCTGATTTTCATTAGTGAGAACTCTAACTCATTTTGGCCAGGGATTTTGCCATTTTTAAAAGCTTCGAGATTCTAAATCCCTGTGCTCTGGCTTTATGTAGTGGTTTAATTCTTCCCATAGTCTTATTTTATCTTACATTCATAATCAAGGCCTTTGTAATAAAATTGTTGGAACTTTCATTTTATGACTTGATGACTTGTATTAATTAAATTTTCTCCTTTTTTTCCTAGTTGAGGATTATGACTGCTTATTCTAGCAGAGGAGGAAACTCCTCTGTGTGTGACTTTAGCAGGCCTGCTTCCAGTGGATCCTTCTCGGTGAAACTCTGCTGCCAGTGGCAGTGTTCAGACCTTCTTACTCACCCAAAGTGGTCAGCAAAGATTGCTACGACCACAACAAAACATTTAAACTCTGCAAAAGGGCTGATGAATGTAAACTGACCTGTCCTATATCAGCACAATGTCTATCTCATATTGTGCTTCACCTACAGCTATTGAAATACATATCAACAGATATGACAGGGCAGACATGACAAAAGGAGGTCCCAAATTAGAAAAGGGCTCAGTGTCTAAATTCAAGCAAATAAGCAAAGGTATAATGGCTTTAGGACTTTGCTGAGTCAAAGTTTGTGTGTCTAAATGGCAACCTGAAAACCTGCAGGTTTGAACATGACAGATACCTTGAAACATATAATTGTAGGTACCCAAGTGATAATTGCACATCTGCTTATGGAGCTGGATGGTGAAATTTGAAGGGAAAAAATACAAGATTGAACAAGTCATGCTATGTTTTGTTAGTTGAGACTGATATTTTGGTATGCAAAATATTTTTCCTTTTTTTAAAATTAAGATCTGATGCAAATTCCACTAGCTTCAGTGGACTTTAGATTGTATCATGGAATATAAAAGAATTTACCTTGAACATAAAAAATTCAGATAGAACAAGTGGATAAACCTACCCTCAAATATTTGTTAGATTCATGATAAATAATGTTTAATGCCAAATCTTTTCCTCTTTTAGCAAATTAAAGGAATGTAGTTTTGCAGAGTTTAGCCCAAACAATACTAGTTTTGATCAAGTTAGGGCCCTTTGAATTAATTCCATGTTTATCGACACTTACCTGTGAGCCATGGGAATAACCTGTCTCAGTTTTGGGTTTGAAACAAAGCCAAAAAATGAAAGCAGATAGGTTTTTTTCAAATAGACATGTAATAGAGACCTTCAGGGGTATCTTTTCAGTTTAAATATTGACTATATTTCTCCAGACTGGAACAACATACTGGCTTCAGAGAAATCCAGAACTGCAAGAAATGGTTTCTCAATTCTTTTTGTCTGTTTACAAAATAGGCTACATAAACACCGGTCATCTCTGATACTTATTCCACTTTCTAATGCAGTTATGAAAATCTCCAAGCAGTATCATGGATTGATTTCACCACTGAAAAAAAAAGAAAAGTCTTGCAGAAGTTGCCTCGTAAACTGCATTTGCAGGATCGATTTCAGGAGATTGCACTCTAGACACAAATGAAAATAACATAAAAGCTTTAAATATTGATGCAGAATTTGCTTATTCTGGTTTTATGTCATTCACCAGTTATACTCAACATAAACAAAAAAACGCCAAAACTTTTTGGTATCTTAAATTAGGTACAAGGTTTGCCAGAATTACCTGCAAAAGTCAGTGGGAGGATGGCATTAAGAAAGCATGAAAATTCTTGTGTTTTGACCCCAGTGAAACTCACAGAAAGAAAGAATTGCACATCAGTGATAAAGATGTACAAAATACCTGCTATCAACCCTCCCCTGATTTCAAAGAGTTTTCCCCTTTGCACAAGGGAAGAAAAGAGTTGCTCATCTCAAGATATGCAAAACCCACCTAACCTCAGCAGGCAAAACGACAATGGGAAGAGGAATAAGTATGAAGAAATAATGTGACCACTGACAAAGTGGTCAACAGTTCATCATCTCTGACTAACAATTGACACAGAAGCACATCAGCTGTAACATAACATGGATAAGACCCCATGTTTCCTAAGGTCAAAGAAGCCACAGAACAGATACAGCTATCATTTATACAGGCAACAATCTGTAATAATCCACTACAACTCACTGAATTCCTTTGGGATGACACTAGGTAAACAGGGGCAAAAATGAATGGAAAAGCCACCATTTAAAAATGTGAAATAGATTATTTTTTGCAACCTCAGATTCACACTTTCATGGTTTTACTGCAGTAAACAAAACCAGCAAGAGCACTTCAATGTAGTTGGGCTACTTCCTGCATGTCATTTTAGCTTTCCACAGCTTGAGAAGGAGAAACGCAGAATAATGCAATCTGGAAGAAAAATAAGGTATATATTGCTATACACACTTCTTTTCAAATGGCATTTCAGAGTTTTTAAGAGTGGGGGACAATAATGAGCCCTTGTGACATACATATATTTTCACTGATACAGTAAAATGCGGATTATGATGTTGCAGTGATGGCTGCAGTAAGAGAACACTTTTTACACCATACATGTACTGGAACTGCTGGCTCTGACCACTGATTTTAGTTTCAGTGAGGATATATGTCTATATATGGGGTACACATCTTCATACGTGCACATACATGGATGCACATACATAACCTCTAGTGGGATTAAAAGAAAATTTGCCAACTATACAAATATGAGACTGCTAGGAAGTACATGCTACTCTGACCTATGTCAATTGCAAAAGAATTCATTAAGCGCCACACTTCCTTGTGTGGCAAATCTACCTCAGGAAACGATATTTCCTTTGTATATCTTTATTTTGCAAGAAGGATCAAGTGACCTTAAGCAGTTAGATGTCCTTAAATTGGTTTTCCTTCATCCAGTGCAAAGCAGACCTTGGGAAATGGCTGACAAAAGACCTTAAGAATGCTAAAGTTTTACCTGGAATCAAGGTAAAATAGAGCAAGCACTCAGCAGAAGAAATGGAAGAAAATCCATCAAAGCTATAACTCATAGAGATCCTCCTTGGTTCAGGGAATATATGGAGTCTGACAGAAACCTGGGAGAAGAATCAAGCCTTCTTGTCCTGCTCCTGCAGACTTTGAGGTGTCCCCTTTGCAGCTCTGCAAACAAAACTCAGATCCAGGCTGACTCTTGCTCCCACAGTGTGTTGGTTTTGCACTCTCCGGTTTTTGGTAGCAGAGGGGCCACAGAGGTGGCTCCTGTGAGAAGCTGCTGGAAGCTTCCAGCACATCTGGCACAGTGAATCTCTGATGGTTCTGAAGATGGACATGCTTCTGGCCAATGAGACAGGTTGGTAATGTCTCTGTGATAAGGTATTTAAGAAGAAAATCAAAACAAAATAGGGCATGCACAGTTTTTCTTCTAGTCACAGAAGAGAGGGAGGTGAGAGCACATGTTGAAAAACAATATGGAGACACCAAGGTGAGTGCAGAAGGAGGGGCAGGAGGTGCTCCAGGTGCCGGAGCCGAGGTTCCTCTGCAGGCTGTGGTGCAGACCAGGGTGAAGCAGCTGGGCCNGGGGAGGTGCCCGTGCCGGGGCGGGTGGATGCCTGGAGGAGGCTGGGATCCAGTGGGAGACCCGGTGCAGAGAGAGGGCCCTGCTCCCAGGCTGGAGCAGCCTGGCCTTGGAGCACTGCACCCCATGGACAGAGAGAGCCCCGGCACAGCAGTTTTGGGAGCGCTGTGTGCCCTGGGAGGGGCTCACGCTGCAGCAGGGGCGGTGTGGCTGCTGCTCTGAGAGGGGACCCACATCGGAGAGGTTCACGGAGAGCTGTCACCCGTGGGAGGGACCCCACGGCCCCAGAGGGGAAGGACTCCTCTCCCTGAGCAGTGGAAGGAAATCTCAGTGATGAACTGACCAAACCCCCATGTTCTGTGTCCCTGCGCTGTCGGTGGGAAGCAGGGAGGGGCTGGGGGGTGGAAGGTGTTCTGAGGGCTTATTTTACTTCTCATTATCCTCCTCTGACTCTGTTAGTAATAAATTCACTTTGTGCGTCTAAGTGGAGCCTGTTTTGGCCTAGAAGTGTTTTCTCCCAGTCCTTATCTTAATTTATGAATCCTTTGTTACTTTTTTTCTCTCCTCTGCCCAGCTGTGGCAAGGGAGGATGAGCAAGAGGCTTTTGTGGGTGCCTGGATTTGGGCCAGTGTCAAACCAAGACATACACCCTACACTCATTCCAATCATGTGTGCTCTTGCCTTAAGACACCTAGAGGTAAAACTTAGTTAAATAAATCCAGTTTATAAAGGTTCACATTCAATTAGTAAAGTGCAGATAAGTATCTGATGAACAAACCACAAAACATCCCTCCTTTGATTTTTTTTAGGCACCAAAACAGTTATTCCATATTTCACCCATGATATATCTGTCTTTATTCAGACATATTTTTTTACTAATGTCTTTCTTGCTAAACACTTTTATATGTGTCAGAATTCAAGAATGCTATGGAACATGTCATATAAAGTCACACAGTGAGGAATGAAGCCTTTGTTTATTTCAGTTTTTATGATCTTAGATGTAATAGCACTTTAAAAGCCCTTTTTGAAGAAGAGGACATTCTACTACAGGAATGATGCCGTGTTTTGGCTACAAGTCCACAGTTAAAGCACACTTTTATGCCATTGGGTTGATGGACACAATTTCTGGTCAAGGAATAAAACCCCACATTTTACTTAAAGTGAGCTAAACAAGCTAATTTTTTCTGGTTTCAACTGAGATTTTTTATTTTGGTTGTAGTTTTTTCCTGAAGACAATAGCTAAAAATTAATTATAAATAATGTTTGATATTTAATCCTTTCTTGTGTACTAAATATAGTGATGGTTTCTACTCAGTAACAGAATTGGTATGATAATTATCTTTAATGTATCAATGACTTTATAGTCCTAACTTGGGCAATAATTGCTCCTGCTTCTTCTTTAAGTGCCAACGATCACCCCCACTCTACTGAATGTTGTGAAAATAATAGTTTGCCCCAAGTCCTTAGATCAGATCAAGGCACTGATACCTTTTGTATAATTTTTCTCATTCAAAAGTGCAGTTAGAGAACATTGTATGCAACAAATCTCAGAGTGGAATATGTGCAGGACAAGAGTTAAGTTTATCCACAGTGTACCCAGTTCCTGCCCTATGGCACTGTTAGAATGGGATACAGAATGTGATTTCACCCCTCTTTCCTCTAAGTGAAACCATTTCTAATTGTTAAAAAATGTCCTCATGTCCTTTTGTGTGGGAAGGTGGAGACCATCACCCAGTCTTCCATGGTCCCAGAATTCAGCTCTCAGGGATGGAAAATAATTTTTACCTGTTAGCTTGCACCTTTTGTAGTGGTTTTCATGGGTGCAAAGAAAATCTTGCTTGTTACCCTGTAATGTATCTTTTCAGGTGTGTTGCCTTGTGACATTGCAATAACCAACACAGCAGAGAATCAAACACAAACTGTTAAAATTCAGCTCTGACCCCACAAAACTTAGGTACCTATCTGCCAAAATCCTATTTAAATATTTGCATAATGCATCAACATATCCTTTTTTTGAGGGGCTTTTTTTTTTCCTATAGATCTCCAGAAATGTTAATCACCAGTTTTAAGCTGCAGGAGGTGAAAATAACTTGAGAGTTATTTTTGCTAAGGTAGCAGAAAATAAAGACTATCAAAAGATGTCTGCTAATGGACTTTTGTAAATGGTGTGATTCAGGTAAAAAAAAAAAAAAAAAAAAGAAACAGAAATAGAAAATAGCAGGGATTGAAATAAAAGAAATGGAATGGCATCAGCAATTTAATGTGCATATGAGTTCCAAACACAACAAAAAACGCTTTGCTTCAGGCAATTTCTTCAAATAGGAAAAAACAACCTTCCATCATTTTTATTTGTAGAGGTTCTTTGAGTTACTAAGTAACCTCTACACTAAAACATTCTCCTTGAAAAGGAAACTAAGGGGGGAAAGTGGGAGCTGTGTCTTGCAGCTCCTGAAACAGATACTAATCTATGATGTCAGGTTTGAAAGCAGGAAAGATCATTCTTTAAATAACCTGCTTTTGCAGATTTCCCTCTGTCTTTTCCTCCATCACGGGTTTCAGATGCTGAAGAGCTCTCTAAGAAAGTCTAATGCAATGGATCCCAGCAGGTAGCTTCTTGAAAGCATCTTATCCACACAATTTTTCCCCCTACATCCATGAATAATAGCCAACTCTCACAGCTCTGACTGTGACAGTCAGTCCAGCTGGAGAGCAGGATACAGTGTCACACAATTCTTGGCTGCTGAGTGGGAGGTGACTGCAGCCAAGAACGGGTACAATTTTGATTTATATTACTCTACTTTTACCAATATTCTGATCATTTCAGGAGCCCCATTATTTGTCTTTTTCATATGGAACATATACCCTCTTAAGCTAAGGTGATAAGCTGTAAATGAAGAAAATCTAGGGTGAGAAGGGAAATGATTCTTTTACTTTGGATTGTTGTTTATATTTATTTCAAGTTTTATATTTTGCTATTTTTAATTTTCATTTTTAATGCATTTCAGTCATGAACACCGATTAAAATGTTGAACTCCCATCACCACTGCTGAATGACAGTGTCTTTGCTACCATTTTGATTAAAAGCTGACAAAGAGAAAGAATAGTTATCAGCACCACTCCCAGCCTGCTGCCCATTGATAAACAAAATATTCTTTTTAGGGAATAAGGCAAAATAATCATTAAAATATAATAGCACTAACTCTGATGTAAAAATAAATATTATACTTACACCAGGAATAAAGAAAAAAATCCCAATATAATTTGAGTGACTCTTAAAGGAGAGTTTTAATTTAATATTGATGATGGTAATTTCAATTCCTTAAAGACTGTCTTGTAAATTTGAGAGCTGTAAGAGCTGGATCTTTCCCTCCCACTTTATTCATCCTTTCCCATCATCAGCCTGAGCAAAACACTTCCTTGCTTGCCTGCTCTAATCAATCCTGAGAGCCCGTGATCTCCCATTAACTTACTTAACTACTTCATAGGGGGTACTGTAAGAATTAATTAAACAGTTCCTGTTTGGACACTGCTTTGAATATGTATGGTGCTGTGGAAATGCTGGGCCATTATTTAGGCAAATTCATTATTTAAGCAACAAATATTGAATAAATCATTTCAATTTTTGGCAACCTCCATCTCAGCTGCAGATCAGCTCTTTCCAGGCTTCAGGAGTCAGCTACTGGCTATGTGGATGTAAGTCCATGCACTGGGCATGTGGTTGCTTTCAGTACAATTAGGTCAGAATCCATCAATCGAGTATTTGAGCCTGAAGAGGAGTGACTGGTTTAGATTCTCTTTTATTCCTGCTGCAGGTAGCAAGTATCAAAGGAAATAACTTTGTCTTTTTTCTTGATGCCCATTTTTTTTTTCCAGAAGGCCTAAAGGATGGGAAAATTCTCCTTGTGGAAGCAGAAATGCAGAAGACTTTGCAGAGACAATAAGCACTCCATGTTCAGAAGAAGAGAAGATGGGGTCCCAGAAACATGTACAAATTGCAGTACAGAAAGCAGCAGACAAATTTGTTGTTTCTCCCTAAAGTTGTACCTTATCCTCAGCCCACTCATGAGGATGCCAGAGTGCCCTGTGTTCTCTGCCAAATCTGCACCAGAATGCCTGCCAACGCCATGGCAAAATTCTCGGTAAAAGAAACTTAAAATCAATTAACTGAGGCACTATATGTGTTCACACAGTCCTTTCTGAAGGTGTGTAAGGTGTTAGAGGAAAGGTACACTACCTCTACTTGGTTTGGGACTTTTTCTTTACTTCAAGATGAGGAACTGCAGTACTCTGTGGTGAAAAAAAATTGTTTTCAAGATTTCTGTTCCATATGCTGATTTCAGAAACATTTTTGAGAAGCATCTTACCCCAGTCTTCCTAGTCTATTCTTTCTCATTATAGTATAGGATAGACTGGAAAATGAAGATTTAAATACAGTTAAAGTAAAACCAGAGAATCAGTTTCTCCAAAGTGTTGCCAAACATAATTGGGCCTGGTTGAATAAACTGCAAACACTAAACAGTTTGATCTGCAGGTCTTATTTTCTCCATTCTTGGGAACAGTGCAGTGGGAAAGTGATGTATTCATTCTCTATCCAAAATGAAAAGTTACAGAAACAGTTCAGCGTCCAGGTTATTCATGACTATCAGCTTTCACTGTTCATTCAGCTGCCTTCTCCAGGAGATTCAGCAATCACACTATTGAAATGAAGCTTCTGCCAGAATAGGCCAGGTGAACCATGGAGAAAGACACTGAATGTCATATGCCAACCTCCTAAGGCCATGCATTTGCAGCTGGATGGCAGGTCTGAGGCACACTCTTACCAAAAGATTCAAGGGTTACTGAAGAGGAGGAAATCTGAATGTGCAAAATTATACTAAAATGGTCAAGGCACTCAAATGGAAAAAAAAAAAGTGGAGACATCTGGGAACATTAGGGAATATTATAGAGCAGTGTGACAGTGTTAAATTAATTCAAGCCTGTAAAGGAATGGGTGGCAGAATAAGGTAAGCTGAGTTGCTTTCCTATGTGAGCAGGAGAGAGGCAATACAGACTGTGCCAGGTAGTCATGGTGCCTCCACTGTTTGGACTAAGGGCCTGTAGGATCACAGCACAGTTTCTCACCAGCTCCCATGGTCCTTTTTTTCCATGCAAAACTCACCACTGGGGAATGAAGAGAAGGGTGAACACCTCATTCATGTCTTGGGTTGGGGCCAAGTCAATTTCTTGGACATGAAAAGGGAAGAATGCAGTACAAGGATGCCTCAGACACCAAGAAGGACATCTGAGAACAGTGTTTATAAGAAAACCACATATAAAATAATATTTTTAAATCTTTTTTTTCTAATAGTCTTCAATTTTCGGAGGTTTTTTAACATGACTTATTTTTATTTTGACAGACTTCAACAAAAGTCTAGATATTTCTTCCCCTAACCCTTTCCAAGACTGAGACAAATAATGGAGAAATTAGCTTTAAAAACTTCATTTGTAAAAGCACTAGGTCCAGTCCCACTAGACCCAATCACAAATACACCTGGGGAAAATCCTCAGAGAACAGTGCTGCCTGTCTGAGGCATGGAGCTGTGAACTGGCTGAGGGCAGCTGAAGCATGTCTACCTACCCCACCTCAGCTGAGGCAGCAATGGGTGGTTCCCAGTGATCCCAGATTTCAACCTTGTTTTCCTTTTCTATTTTTTCTTTTTTTTTTCTTTCTTTTTTTTTTTTTAAGGTCAAAGAACAAAAAGAAAAACACAAAAAATCAAAAGACACAAAACAGGATTCCTGCAGATCTTGTCAAACTGGATTTCATGTAAAATGTTCATGGCAAACAACTTCATCTAGTTAGTATCTTCCCTTTTCTTCCCTTCAAAAGAAAGCTTGTCCAAAACAATTTATGAATTCTGTGAAACAAGCTGTATGGGAACATGGCAGACAATCAGTTATTCATGGATGACCAAATGCATCACTCCATTATCTTGGTTTATTATTTCTATTGAACAAAATATTGTGTAAAACATCTTCTTGATAACAGAACAAATTACTGAAGTTTCAATGAGAGAGCTACTGCTCTTAATTGTTCCATACAAGGAATTGACAATACCTTGTTCAGATGCTTACAGAGGGTGACCTAAGTTAAAAGGCTTGTCTCCTATTGAGCCAAAAGGAGAGAAATAGGCTGAAGCTGATATAGAGCAACCTGCTTAAAGGGGCACTCTGGATTTCTCTTGAGAAAAACTTCATTTTCTCTGCTGACTGTATAGAGAGACTACAGAGACCAATCTCCCACCTCAGTATATAAAATAGGCACTTAAAGCTAAGATGAGCACACACCTTATTGTATTCCCCTTCCCAAAAGTACTAAAAGGGCACTTCCAATCTTGTTTATATATATATATGTTTATATATATATATATGCATGAAAACAGAGAAAAATATGCATTTTTACATATATACAGGTTCCCAGGTGAATGTGTTTTACAAAAAGCACAACAAATATTATTATCATCCATTTAAGCTTTTTTGATCACCACTTCTTTGTTTTTGTCATAGCAGGCTCATAATTTCACAATAGAATTTTAAATTTGCCTATCAATGATCAAGTAGCATTAGAGGGAATCTAAATGTATAAAAAGCTTACATAAACTATATAAATATCAACAGGCATTTAATATTTGAGGTCTCTTTTATTGAATAGCTGTTTGCAATTGTTAGAAAAGTGTAAATTTCCAGGTCACTAAAATCACGTGTTTTATCAAACAGGGAAGGGAGCCCTCTGGGTATGCTGAGTAAGAACTCAATAGAATCTAGTCTTAAAACTTTATGCTTTAATTAAAATGTATACTGATGTGTAGTCATTTCCCTGAGCACAGCAATATGGTAATAAGCCTTTAAAAAATTCAGATCTCTGCAGTTTCATAGAACATTTTTCAATCTGATCAAACATTTTTTTCCCTCTCACTAATCAGTACTTTTTGTGGTTTATGCATACAGTATTATATTTGATTTCATTCCCCTGTGGGTTGTTACATATCTTAAATATGTTGAGTAAAGATTCCTTAGAAAAACAACAAAAAGAAAAGGATACGAAGTAAAACTTCTCTGCAAAGACTTGGATACCTAAAAAGATACTCTTCCCATAAGAAAATTTTGTTGTTCTTGCTATCTTGCTCAGTGTGCTGGTTTTGGCTGAGAGGACATTAATTTTCTTCACAGTAGCTGATATGGGGTTATGATTTGGATTTGTGCTGAACAGTTTTGATAATTCAGATATTATTTCAGTACTGCTGAGCTGCTGAGCAGGGCTCACAGAGTCAAAGCCTTCTTCTCAGTGCACCCTACCAGTGAGTGAACTGGGGATGCACAAGGAGCTGGGAGGGGACACAGCTGGGACATCTGACCTTGCCTGACCCAATATCTGTAACTTACTGCATTGTTCTCAGCATATAAAGCTGGGTGGAGAAGGATGAAGGGAACATGTTTGGAATGTGTTGGCACTTGTCTGCCCAAGTCACCATTATGTTGGATGCAGCCCTGCTGGGCACAGAATCACAGAATCATTTAGGCTGGGAAAGACCTCTAAGGTCATTGAGTCCAACCTTTGACCAAACACCGCCTTGTCAGCTGGACTGTGGCAGTGAGTGCCACAGGCAGTTGTTTCTTGAACACCTTCAGGGACAGAGACTCCTCCACCTGCCTGGACAGTCTGTTCCAATGCCTAAGAACTCTTTCCATTAAGAAATTCCTGCTAATGTCCGACCTGAACCTCCCCTGGTGCAGCTTGAGGCTTTGTGCTTTTGTCTTGTCAACACCTGCCTGCCTAAGGAACATAGTGAATTGATTCCTTGTTTTGCTTTGCTTTTGCTTTACTTAATAAACTGTTTTTATTTCAGCCCATGAGTTTTCTCATTTCTGCCATCTGATTCCCTCCCCCATCTCAGCAAGGGGAAGGGGAGTGAGAGCCTGTGTGGAATTGGTCTGCTGGCTGGAGTTGAACCACAACACTTGGTAAGCTGATGTATTCACAGCAAAACATAAGCTGATAACCATCAGATTGTTCCCAGTTCCGGGTGATGCTGTTCTTCTGCAAAAGAAGCAATTAATCTCTGGATGTAACAAAAGAAACCAGAGGTAGCTGTGCCAGAAAGTAAAGTGGGCAGACATAGGTCTGCCTGGGAGGCACCCACAAAGAAACTGAATTTATTTACTTCTAATATCAGTAAAACAACATTATCTCCTTTCTTATAACCTGTAGGTGAATGTTTCCCTTTTTAAGTTTCCAGCTCCACTACTATAATGAAGTGGCATGGAATGAATATCTGTTGGGAAGAAAAGGAAACTTGTAGGGTTCCTCAAGTTTGTAACTGAAGATTATCATCATGATTCAACAGGATGTGTAAATCACATTATGCAGGGAACTTGCATTTTGATATCTTTTTTTTTTTTTTTGAATCTGAACTTAAACCTTCTGTCTTGGGGTGACTTTATGGTGTGTGTCCCCTATCACTGCTCTATGCCCAGAAATCAGTCCTGTGCCTTTCTGTGCCTTTAAACTGGCACACCTTCTTATTTCACGCAGAGTTTTATGTGTGTGTGTTGCATGTGGAGTTAGAAACTCTGGTACACATGTGCTTATCCACCTTGCTTTCCCACTAGCTGATATGCTAGAAGGAGAAAGAACTTCACTGCAGCAGCCTGAAATGAGAAGAATTTTAGTCCCAGAAACACCTAATAATCATGTTCATTGTCTTTGCCACATGGAATTACTATAATAAAATAAAATAACTTTATATTAAGGTGAAACTGTAAATACAGTGTGTCTGATCAGCAATAAAATAACATCTGATCTTGAAATCCCTTAACCCCTTGAAGTTAATTTCAGTTACTTATAATTTAATTTCAAATTTGTTAATTGAAGCTGTGCTTTTACTTTCCTTGTTTTTAAGTTGTTTAAAGAAGCCTATTCAATTTACACAGTATAGGATAGCAGTTTTAAGAGACTGCCTGATGAAGGGCAGAAGAGGATGCCCTAGGCTGTCAGGGTCCTAGGACACTATTACTTGCTTGGAAGTTAAGAACCTGCATGTGTCTCTGTGACAAATCTTACTAGGTTTCCATACAAAGAGACTTTTTCTTTTAGAAGAGAGACTGTACAACGTCATGATGTGCTGCTTGGCTGCAGCTGAATGGGTGAATCCACCATGGGTTTGCACAGTGAATTCACAAGGAGCAACTTCAGGACTGTGAAGAAAGAGAATGACAATTACACATGAGCATTTAGACTAAATATATTCTGGGGATTCGTATAAATAATACTTATTTCATTTTTGTTACTTCAGAGCAGCTTAAAACCAGATTTCAGATGGAATAGAGATAGTCTGGCATAAAACATTAGTTTATCCCTTTCATCTTGCCTGCAGTGTATGTGAAGGGTTAGATCCTTTTATCCCTTCCTGGCTCAAGGAGGAGAACTTAACTTCTCCATTTTGTTCAATGTCCTTTGCTAGAACATGTAACAGTATTTGAAACAAATTCCACTAATCACTCATCACACACACTAATCACTAATCACATCTCATTTCTGTGCCATTTGTGTTCCACACTATACAAGTCTTTGGCTTCAACAGGACTCCACAAACCATGCCTTTATATTTATGGTACCAAACTCCAATTTTTTTACTTACATATTTAACATGTATTTTATTTACCAAATTTTCTGTTTAGCAGAGCCTCAAACAAGTTGTGGACTATCCCTGAGAAGTTCATAATTTAACTGAAGAGAGGCCAGTGGCTTTGCAGACCAGCTCTGCAATGACAAATGTTACATAGAGCCTGTTACAGAGAAAAACACTGATGCAGTTGTAGTAGAAGCAGCTTCAAGGTTCATCAGAGCTGGTGTTAACACCGGTAAAAAACCGAAAAACATAGGATAGTGGGGTAAAGAATGAAACTGGTGGCTATATCAAAAGGGCTCTCAGCTCCTTCAGGCAAGCACAGCACCCTTAGGGACTGGATTCAGCAAACATATTTGGTGGATAATTCCCTGGTGTGTCAGGGACTGTCTTTATTTATGTCCATTTTATGATATCAAGTACATTTTGAGCCCAAGAAACAATATGAATTGTTATTATGTATTTATTTATGCGGATAATAATATGCTAGAAACTTGCTGGAGAGAGCATTTAACTTTTCTAGACATGTCCCACGATTCTTGTGTTTTAACCTATCAAATTAATTAAAATATTGCAAATGTTTCTCCTCAACTGATGCTGTTCTTCTAATTTGCTGGTCTCTAATTTGCACATGTATGGAATCCTAGAGGTTTGAAATAGAACAGGCACATTATTCAGTTTAATTATCTGCATATACCATATTTTCTTTAGAAAGAAATTATCATGTTTAAACTCAAATATGTTTATTTGCAAGGGTAAATGTAAAAAATAGCCAAGATACACATCTATTTGCATAAAAGACCAGATATATTCAACTGTGAGAAAATTTAAGAAATTGAACTGAGGAAGATTGAAAACTTTGTTTTAGATCTGGGATAGGCAGCTTATAAACCACTGTGAAAACTCTCAGTGTGAGGTAGATCTTAATATAATATTAAAATAACTTTGTCTTGTCACTTTCATACACATTTTTCCAGTCAGATTTATGCAAGGATGTTTCAAATTGCTAACCTAGTTGAAGTTACAACATCCTGTCCACTACATAAAATCCTCATTTTCCACCACGGTTTTGAATGTATTCAGGGGCTTTGACAGACAGAGGGAAATTTTGGACATTTACTGCAACTGAGTTTAGAAGTTCTTCTACTGGAAGATAAAGCACAAGCTGGTTTTATTTCATTAATAAAAGCCAAAAACATGGCAGTGTGAAACTCAAAGTCCATTAAACTTTAAGAGCAAATAAACTATATTTATTAGGTAATTTGGTGCATGTAGGTAAGAGTGGAGGGAATTCAGACCTGATGTCTCAGGTTTTTTTCCAAGCTTTGTTACCTATTTCACAAAGTTGCATGCATGTGTAATGATGGAAATAACTGGTTAGGCAACAGTCTTATCCTCAATTAACTAATTTTGCTATCTAGAGAGTTTGGGGTGGGTGCTGGAGGGCTACATGTATTGATGCTTTTAGAAAAGCACCCTTTATCTCACTATCAAGGTGACTAAAGATGAGCTTTTGCTGTTTCTCCTATAGTTACCTTGACCCTTCAGTGACATTCATGTCTGGACTGATACCTCATGAGTTTTTCTGGCCTCATTTCAGCTCCCATGAGTGCATGTCAGAGGACACTCTTTTTTTACATCTAGATGATTTGTGCCTCAAGAAACCTCAATTACCACTGCCTTGCACAAGTGTTTTCACCATTTTTCAACACTGAATAAATAAGAAAAAATTTCAGCAGGGGTGACCAACTTGCTGTTTTTAAAAGGAAAGAACCCTAAAAGCTGTTGGAATCCTTGCATGTTTGCAATTCGCACCCTCACTCTATGTATGGCTGACAAAAACTGGGGTTCCAGCCTATGCATACACATTCCACCCTGACCAGTACTGTTCCCTTGCACCCAAAAACTCAGTGAAAAATAAGGATCCCCCTGACATTAGTGACGCACCACAAAGCTGACCTGAGCCCACCAAAGCACATGAAAGCGGGTTACTTTTCAAAAACAAAGCTGTTATTAGAAAATGAATGAGACTGTTTTTAAAATGAGATAGAATGGAGTCTGTAGAGAACTCCGTGCCTTGCAGAGCCCTCCCAGGCACTTGGTCCAGCAGCTCCCTTCAACAATCACTTTGGACAAAAATGGCTGTGATTCAGCCCTGACTCTGCTCCCTGCTGTTGTTCCAGCCTCTCTCCTGGATGTGTCTGACTGTTTTACCTCCTCACCAGGAAGCCTGTCCTCTCTCACACTCTGAGCCACACTTGAGACATTGCTGCAAGGGTGAATTTGACCCCGCGTGCAGTGGTCAGGACAAAGTCACGGTCAGCAGTGGCCCCAGCTGTGCACCTGCAGGCTTTTAACCCAAAGCACTTTGGGGAAGCAGGGTGGATATCCCTTTTGTGCTCCTGCGCTGTCACGCTGCGGTTGCTGGCGCTGATTGCGGCTCGCCCCGGTCACTCCCATGACCGATAGATGAGGAGATTGCAGGTCAGCTATTCAGATGCCGCTGGTGTTAATGAGAAGACAATGTGGGTAATCAAACTGAAACACAATGCAAATGTGTTGGTCGAGGTTATAGCATCAATATTTGTTCTCCCTGTTCATACAAGCCTCTTCCTTCCAATGTTCTCTTCCTTCAAATGAAACAGCTTGCTTTATCTGAAATGAAGTGTTTTGCATATTTCAGAGGGACAAAAGGAAGCATTTGTAAGGAACAGCCACTGTTTTTTAAAATTCCATGTAAGTACCTATGAAAAAATCAGCCAAATGTTTTCAAAGCATGAGGACAAAAGTTCTAATCTTTTTGATTTTTTGTTTGTTTGTTTTTCCCCAGAACAATGTGGCAAATTCAACACATATTCACCATTCTGTACAGCCCACAAATGAATGTAGTGCTTTCTTTACAAAACATTGTTGCTATATTTTTGCAATTAAAATTTGTCTTCTATGTCAATCCTGTTGCTGATGTTTTCTGCATAATAAATCTTATCTGTGGTCCTGTCACCCAGTTTAAATTCTAATATGTGCAATGTCCTCCCTACTGATGCAAAGCTGGAAAAATGCTTGACTCAGTTTACTGGACTTTTACATCTGTGGAGCTGTATGGATAAGCCCTTTAATTACACAGTGAACATAGACACTAGCAGTCAAAACACTGATAATGTACAAGAGCCCAAATGAAATCAGCTCTTGGGAAAGATATTAAAAAGTTCTTTCTTTCTGACTCTGTCATTTATAAATTTGCATATCATGCACAAAAGAAAGAAAAAATGCCTAAAGACCCATATACTGTTTCTAAGTTATCTTTATTTATAATTTTTTATTCTTTGCCTAGAATAATACCTATCATACTGATTTTTATAAGATGACCAATTACAACTGTCAGAAATCACCTGGAATAAAATTTCAAACTTGTTAAAGTTCAAACTCATAAAATCGCTTCCATGTCTAATAATGGGCAAACTTGAGGCTTGTCAAGAAACACTAAAATACAGAGCTGTGTAGTGACTTGAACACAGGCAAGAAGTCTCAGCTCTAAAGCCATGTTTCCTCCCTGGTCCAAGCATAGCAAAGAGCCTGTGAATTTCCTTACCAGAATCTCATGACAGAAAATTTCCAGCCTTTCTTCTCTTTGGTAGTAACCAAAGAAATTAGTTGCTATTTCCTATTCTAGTACCATGGGGCAGAAGGATTCTTTTGTGATTGAATCCAATTCTCTTTATTTGCAGGGTTCATTAGCCTTGGGTTTTGTGCTTTCTGGACAGGCCCATGTACCCATCATTAGCAGGCCTTCAGCCACAACTGCTTTCTCTGTGTCCGTGCTATGTCTGATCTTGCATCATGTTCCAGAAGCTTGATTTCTTGCCAGTTTGTTTCTTGGGTTGCCTGAAAACAAAATGCACATGTTTGTGTGAGACTGAGCTGCATGGGCAGAAAAGTGCCATTCCTGTGCCCTGAGACCTGGCAGTGTGGCACCACACCAGAAGGACATCACTGTCCTCTGGAGCAGCTGGAGACGTGCTGAGGCTTCTGAGATTACTCTGTCTCTCTGTCTTTAGGCAAGTGGGGCCCATCCATTTCAGTAGGTTCTTACCCTGAGATTAAGCTCAAGCCTAAAATACCCAAATGTAATATTGACATGTTGACACCTCCCATTATTTTCCATGGATGTGCAGGGCTCGGTCTGGGTTCATACAATCTGGTAACTCATATTTCACCCAGGCTGTACTGGAGTATCCTTCCCATCCTCTATCTGCTACTCCAGAAGAAAACAGGTCTCCAGAAGCCTCTGGATCCCCTAACTCCACAAATACTCTTATCTGGACCAGATCTTCCCCAAGTTGCTTTTATTATCCTTCTTTCTGATTCTAAAATGTAATTAGGAATTTTTATGTATCCATTATTTATTTAACATCTGTACCAATATTATTATTTATTACTTTTTTTTTTGATCTATAGTTTCTTATTTATTGTATATTCACATTGGAAGAAGAAGGTATATCATCATACCTTATTTTTTATTTGCCTCTAAAATATTAGACAATGTATAATGATGAAATATTGAATGCTGTTAATGCTGTAGTGGAGAGGAAATGAATTAGAGTGGGACCCTGAAGGTTTATTAGTTCGATGGTCTGTATTTTTTTAACACTATGCAAATGCTAAGTGTAATTGCTTTTTACCATTGATTTGCTTGATTTATAGAGTTTAGGGCCTAAAGTTCGACACTGATTATCAAGAATGACCTTTTTCATTATACAGGCTACTAAATATAATCCAGTAAGTCTTTATGAAGCCCAGTATGTTCTTAGTGAGGTAATTATTATTGAAAAAATCAGATTCAATTTGGTGACCACATCTAATTTCTCAAAGCCGTAAAAACCCTTATAAGTCTTTGTTTTCCTGAGGTTACCCTTCAGCAAGAACTTACTTTTGTGCTTTAGCATTTTAATATCTAATTATAATTTTAATTAAACAACGAAGATACTGCAATAACAGTTTCCTCATTAAAATACAAATCAACAGGAATATTAAGGTATTATGGCAACCTAAAGTGGACTCTGTTGAAACTGGGTTGTATTTTATTTAAGAGTTAAGTCTTAATTACTGTCTCTTGTCTAAAATGTATATTATAAAATGTCCAAGGTAGACAAAGGAACATTGCATATAACCATTTATATGGTGAGAAAATGCCAGGCAAAGTCATGCTGTCATCTCCCACTAGGTCTTTTAGTTGTGTCCAAACTTGCCAAAATATGAGTCAAATGTGGTCTTTTAATTTCTGGTTTGGTGTTGTTTGTTTTTTTCTTGCACCTTTGGGGTTATTTAAAAACATTGAGATGCTGAGGCTTCGAACTTCTGTTGAATTTGTGGCAGCTCCCTCTGAAGTGGCAGTCACACCTGAAGTGGCTCCCTTCCTACACAGAACAGCTTCCACAGTCACAGAGATACCCTCAGGGGGAAAAGTTAAGGAGTGGAAAGCTGTGCTGGAAATACACACCCAATGTCCTGGAAATATTGGTGACATTTGGTCTGAATTAGCTTTTCTAAAGGAGCTCAAAGCTTTGGTGTAGAACCCACAGAGGCTAAGGAAAACTGTGTCAAGTAACTTCAGAGATGGTATATATGCCATAATCCAGCAAGAAAATGATTCAGGAGCCAGGGCTGATGGAAAAGAGTGAGACACTCCTAATAAATACAGGAGTGAGGGTTGAGACAGTAGTCTCCTAAGAATAAGTCCTTCTGAGGGACTCCCAGAAGCATCACAGCCACATCCTGCCTGTGTCACCAAGCTGAATTTCCTTGCAGCCCCACGCTGGCAGCAGCTCTGTGACCACCTTGGGTCACCTGGATTGCTGCTGACAGCTCTGGGACTGGCAGCTGTCACTCACAGAGGGGCACAGCAGCTACAGCGAGCTACTCTGCAGGAAGCAGTTCAGGAATTTGGGCTCATTTGCTCCATGTTATAACTGTGACAGGAGGCTTTGAGATAGACAGGGTCTTAAATATTTTCATTGGTTTGTTTTCCTCTTAGTATGGTAAATCTTGGCTTTTGCAGCATCAGAAAACACTGCTAATCTCAGTTATTTTCACTATGTTGTCAATGAAAAAAAAAAATAATGGGGTGTGGGGGGGAAGCACTTTTAATTTGTTTGTCGGGACTAGTTCTAACTTCTGTGTCAAATATAGTTGTCATTGAGTGAACGTGTGCTGCCACCCATAGGCAGCCCCAAAAACATCTCCTTGCCCTTGCAGTTCATAACAGCACGATTTGACTCACAGAAGCGTGGTCCCCTGTCTTCTGCCATCTATCCTCAGAGTTACCTACAGGATGTGTCATTAAATTAAGTATAAGGAAGGTGAGAACGAGCTAATTTTCAGTAGTTTAGTTCAAGGTAGCTCACAGAAAAAATCTCGCTGCTTGCGAATCTGGTATTATAATTACAGCTGCTTTTCCTAGTTCTGTCTGTGAAAGGACATGAGCAAAGGGTGATTTCCCCCCCTGTTTTCTGGTATGTTGTTAGCAATAGTTCTCAGTTAAAGATAATGTTAATAATTTTTAATAATTAAACTCAAGTATGCTTGCTTAGCAACAGGAAATGAAGGCTTTGGGGAGACTACAGCCTTCCAATACTTAAAGGGGGCTTAAAAGATCTGTAGCAACAGCACAAAGGGAAAGAGTTTTATTTTAAAAGAGGGTAGATTTAGAGTGGATATAAAAAAGAACTTCTTTACTCTGAGAGTGTTGAGGGACTTGAACAGGTTGCCCAGAGAAGCTCTGGCTGTTCCATCTCTGGAAGTGTTCCAGGCCAGTCTGGGTGGGACTTTGAGCAACCTGGTCTAGTAGAAGATGTCCCTGACATGGCAGGGAGGTTGGAACTGGATGATCTTTAAAGATCCCTTCCAACCCAATCCACTCTACACTTCTATGATTATATGTGAAATAAAGATTAATTAGTGCACTTTGGTAACTTAAAATTTCTGCTTTCCATTAACCTAAATAATGTGACTAATAATACTCTGGCATTAATGAAGAGCTACAGCAGAGCATCAGCTGATGAGTTGGTCTAAAAGAGGGAGAAAAATTTCATAGTACTGAGGATTCTGACTTACTGACTTATTGCAGCCTTATTGGCTGCACACTGGAAGCAGTAAAAAGTAACAGGTTTTGTTTTTTGGGGAAAAAAATCAAATTAAGATCAGCAAAATCATTTCCAAGCAAGACGTGAATTCAATAGCATAAATACTGAAAACTTTGCATGATCATCCAGGAAAAGAGACAGCTTTGTTAATATCATTGCTACTAGCACGAGTACATTGCTACATTTCAACATATGGCTTCAGCAAAACAGAAAAAACTATTGATAACTTGACAAAAGTGTGGTGTCTCGGCCTCTTCACAGCAGGGGGAATGAAAAAATCAAGACTGGTATAATCAGTATCAAGTGTTCCTACTGTAGTTTTCCCTTCACCTGATTTTTTAAAAAGGTGAAGAGGGAAATCGCATTTAATATTTCTTTTAATTCATACACTCAAATGGTGGCCAGTTTTCAGTTTTTAATCTTCACTTTAACAAAGAGCAGTTGGGCAGCTATTGACAGTGAAACACAGCAGTCGACTACCTTGTAAATTAGAAACTGCGGTAGTAAAAATGGATTTGTATATCACCGGGAGTAGAGAGAGTGTCTGCCTTGTAAATTTAATTAAACAGCAGGTGCAAAATCAGGTCATATGGCTTTGATGTGCCCCATGTGAGGATGACAACTAGACAATGATTCTAATATGAAGAAATTTGCATACATTTGCATTGGATTGCATAGAACATTGTAGCTCACACCTACTTTCTGTGTTTCATTTTGGGGAAGTTGGAGATTTGAATGAACAGTTCCTATTTAGTTCCTACAACTAAACACAAGAAATGCTTTTGTTCTGTCATGGCAGGGAACATATGGGTTATGATGCTATTATGTACCATTTTATAGAGTATGCTTACATGATAATCAAACATTTGAAAATGCAGCTGAGATACTTGTAATGACAGGAGAAGAAAAGCTGAAAGTAGGGGGAACACAGAGGAAGAATGGAAACCACCTCTGTGTTTTAATCTTTCCTTGATGATCATTTGTTTACTGGAGCATTAATGCAAATCTACATTCTGGTCTTTGTCCAAGGGGTGTTGCAAACAATTCTCTTTGCTTTTGTAGCTAATATTGTAAACAATGAAATTATGTAGGCTGGAAGTGTTTTCAAATCTGGCAATTAGCACCTCATAATGATTATTAGTTATAAAAAAAAATGCATTTGCTCACATTACTGGGCTAAGTTAAAGGTAGAAATACATAGATGATGGTTATGCTTCTTATGCTATCAGTTTAATGGGAAAGCCAACTGTATAGATCCCCAGACCTTTTCCTTGCAGTTTGAAATGTTAATGAACAGTTGGTTTCATTTTTGACAGTTTGTCTGTGAGATCCTGAATCCCAATGCTGTTCTTGCTGACTGTGCTAGAAGTCTAAGTTTTAGAGGCTATTAAAACACAACTGTGAGGGCAAACCAAATCACTCTGAGAGCAGAGGATGCAGCTGAAAAAAAGGCTGAACTTTGCTCATTAGGTAGCACCTAAACCTGGGTCAGCAATGACTGGAACTAGCCAAGAAAAGACTGCTCATCAGGGAAGCTATAGGCACGAGCCTGTCTGCACTTCTGTGGTCTGGTCTCCAAAGCAACAAACACCCCCAAATTTAAAGTTTGCAGTGGCCCAGACCTGGAATTGGTTGTCCCTGTAAACTGCCAGATCTAGCAGCTATTATGTCATGGCTGCTACGTCCCAGCTGTTATCACTGAACTAAGTGCAGCAATCAGCCCAGCTAGTTCAGTTCACTTAAACTAGTCTGAGTAGACAGCAGAGTCCCTGTGCAAAGCTCTAAATACCTCATCTGTAGGAAAGCTCCCCTGAAAGGCAGTGCCAGCAATGTGGTGTGTGTGGCTACTCAGGTGACACCAATTCAAAGCATCTATGTTGCCTTTTATATTATGAGACAGCCTTCAGAGAAGCACCATGACTTACCAGGAGGTACCACTTTTAAGTGCTCGTGATGCTGATTTTCACATGTATTTCCCAGGGTAGACTTAAGCTCCCAGGGATGAAAATGCACTTTGCACCAGGGTTACACAGTGGCTGGACAAAAGCCAAAAATAATGTGACAAAACTTCTGGTAACAAGGCTACAAAGACATTGGCCCCATGAGGAACCTCGCAGTGCTCCAACGGGGCATGTGAGGGTCTTTCTCATTTTGGATGTTTCTCTTTGTCTCTGCTGGAGCTCTTTACTGCTTCTGTGAGAACACTGATCTCCACGTGACTCAGCACAGCTGGGGGTTGGTGGGGAACAGCTGGAAAAGGAGAAAGGAAGGGAAAGAAGTGGGAGGAGATTCAGGGAAAGGATGGGAGAAATCTGAACAGCAGTCTCCTAGATAGATCTTCTACCAACATAAAGTACTTCTGGTATATCAACAGCTGATCTGCTGCAGGAAGAAGTTTTCTTTCTTTACTGTCTGCAGCCTCCTCACTGAGGTTTTCTATGTCTTCAGTTGTGGTGAAATCTAAATCAACTGTTTCTGTTTACCCTCTTTAGGGATAGAGACTTTCCAAGTGACTGGCAGAATTACCATAATTTTTGTAACCATTCTCCCCACATCAGTCATCAGGGGTACTTGCTCTGTCTGTGAGACACTGTGTGTACTTTCTCAGGTGAGTACCCTGAGATACCCCAATGAAGATTATAGGGCCCTCAGCATGCATGCTACCTAAATAAAGCAGGTTTACTGAATTTCGTCCTAAGCACTTTGTTTTAAAATCTCATATTCTTTGTCCTGGAGCTCCCAGATGAAGCTTATAGAATGGTCAATATACCAATTGCAAACATGCAAGCTCCAGCTCTAGATAAACACCAAACAATAATCTAAAACTTCTATTTGAGAGAAAAATACATTAGTTACTTCTTTTATTCAATTTCCTTTCTTTTTTTAGAAAAAAAAAAGAATTTCTAAAAAAAGCTAAGAAAAAAAAAACAAACATGAAGCAATTCAAGTCATTTATTTAATTATATTTTAATTTTGAGGGGTTTTTGTTTGGTTTTGCTTTTTTTGTGGTTGTTAGGGGTTTTTAATAACATGAAGTGTTGCCCAGGAAAGCAAACATCAGAAGTAACACAACTAATTATGATATCAATAAAAAATTCTGCGGTTCTGAGAAAATATTCAAATGACCTTCCCAAATAAAGTGCCAACAATGTATATTAAGCACCTGTAAGAACATTTTTAAAAATACTTAGAATGCCAAATGCTTTCAAATAGATTGGGCACCCATGTTAATTGCACAGTCAGGTTATCCCCATGGATCACAGGACAAAAGAAAAAATTGAGAGAACAAGAGCAAAGCCACCTAGCAAAAGCAACCAAGCACAGTAAGGAAGACACTTACACAAAATAAGGAAGACTGAGCAGAGTCAAGATGTTTCATTTTACCGGCCTTTGAAACCAAGGAGTCAGTGCTTAGGGAGGGCAGGAGACAAGGAGCCCTGGTCAAGTCCCACAGGCAGTGGTTCCAGGTGTCCTGAGGTGGTGAGGAGAGATGGGAGGTGGAGCTGCCACGGAGCTGTCCCACAGAACAGGGGCATCTCCTCCCCCAGGGGATGCAGCCTGCGTGGTCACTCCCTCCTGATGGCTCCAGAACAAAATTGCTGGCAGTGTCTCCAAGACAGTACGAGCTCAGACCATTCCTGCACAGGCTGGCTGATGCCAAACAGGGCTTGGATTTCAGGAGAGGATCCTTGTTGCTTCCACAAGCCCTTTTTCTCCAAAGGACTGCAAGTGGTTGCAAGGACTGGGCTAGAGAGGTTCTGCATCAAACAGTTCTGCTGCAATCCACCACCTGCTTGCAATGTCAGCTTTCTCACCTTCTCCTGAGCAAAAGCAGCCAAAAAACACCCAGCAGAAGAAGGAACACTCTGGTTTATTTCACAATTGTGTAAAAATCTCTACAAGGTATGAAAGGGATAAAGCTTTCCAAGTGAATTCTCCTAACATGATATCAAAAGTAATATTCATGACAAGATGAAATATAAGTATTGCCTTTTGCTAAGTTTCAAAATGTAAAATTAAGTATTGTATATGCAAATCTACTCAATTTATAAACCAGTTAGATCACATTTTCAAGGAATATGTATATGGATAGTAAAACTATAATTTAACAGTCATTTTAGAAATTAAAGAACTTGGGTCCAAATACCTTCAACCTCACAGTGATTCTCCTTACTGGATTCACTAACTGAGCAATAACTGATATCAGGATGTATTCTGGCAATTGAGATAATTACCTTAAGTGAGTATAATTAACTTTGCTAAAACTGGTAAACTTTTAAAAGTCACCACTCCAGAGCTTTGCTTCAGTTTTTCACAGTTTGCTCTGGTTCTTCATAATTGATATGCTTTTCTTCCAAGGTTATTCAGACAGAAATACGTCCCTCTTCACTCCCACATCAACCAGAGGAAACACCAGATGGGCGCAACTTACTGTTATTAATTTGTACTGCATTGTAAAAAATATAACAAACAAACCTAAACTATTTCTAGCTCATTTTGAGAAAATACAGAGGTGAAGAATGAGGATCTCTGTTTTACAGAATGACACACTGAAATCAACTTGGCTCAGGAATCATCAAGCTAGAAGTTACAACTAAGTCGTGATTCCAAGGACAGCTGGGGAAAAAAAAGTATCTTTCCATATCAAAAAATATCCAAAATCTAGACAATTGCATCCAATCTGATGGAATGGAACCCTTTCAAAGTTAAAAAAACTCCATTTAACCTGGGAGTATTCCAGCATTTTAGCTGCAAGTAACAAATGTGTTCAGGTCCTTAGGTTAAATGAAAGTGAATTTAAGTTGGGCTTTTTTTTTTGATAATTTGAGGTGAATATCCTAATCTTTGGGTTAATCTGGGGCAGAATTCTTTCTAATTTTAAGCAAACATTTTATTCTCATCAAAATTACCTATCACATTATTTGGAGAAATTTGAAATTATTAAATTAGTAATTTTCAAAATGAAAAATCATGAAGTCTTAATATTCTCTAATTTCAATCTTTTAAGTTCTTCCAAAACTTTTTTACTTTTCTTTCTTTCTTTCTTTCTTTCTTTCTTTCTTTCTTTCTTTCTTTCTTTCTTTCTTTTTCTGTATTTCTTTCTTTCTTTCTTTCTTTCTCTTTCTTTCTTTCTTTCTTTCTTTCTTTCTTTCTTTCTTTCTTTCTTTCTTTCTTTCTTTCTTTCTTTCTTTCTTTCTTTCTTTCTCCCTAATAAACACAACACAGTAGAAAAAAGACAATTGAAATACTGCAGTGTTGCTATACAACTTAGAAATTTCATCATGGTCTCTACTATCCTGAGCTGTTATAATACCTCTGGTTTAGCTGCTCATAGCTAGGACAAAAATTATCAATTCTTTATCATTTTAATGCTGTCGTTGTGTCTCCTTTTTAGATAAAAAACCTACATATGTGAGGTGAGCTTCACTGTAATGTATAAGTATGACAACCAAGCTTAGTGCTTTTCCTATTTCATATGGAGCAAACATGTGTAAACACTTTATTAAAATTAAAAAAAAAAAAAAAAAGAAAAAGAAAAAGTGAAAGCTGTTCCCTGCTGATTGATTTTTCAAAAGCTCCCTAGACTGATTCAGCTACAGATGTTTGCAAAATGATTGGATGTAAAGTGGGCTTAATTCATAAAAGCAATAAAATGTTGCTTATTGACTGAACAGATGAACTAGCTGAGGGGACATAATTTGGAGTGTTCTTATTGGAAATGCTTTGAAGAAATGAAATGATAGTGCAGAAAAAAAGCCTTATTAGATGTGGTAGAATAAATTTACAGCAAAACATTTTACAAGATTTGAGACACTGAGAAAATTAATTCCTGAAATTTGGATTGTACAGTTATGCATCCATATAAACTTGTTGTGCCTTCTCAGACTAGCAGTGTTATTCACAGTTAGCAGTGAAATGATTTAAGCCTACATTTAAGACACTGTTAGGATGAACAAAAAGAAAGAAATGCTGGAAACTAATTTCTTTCCTGTCTACTGGCATCTACTCTGCATTTTCAAGGCTTTAAAACCTCAGGCATATTAAAAAACAGTTCCTGATAACTCAGATCATTACTCCCAAAAGAGAGTGAAGAAATCATTGCAAGATTTCTATGAGTTTTTCTTTCTGGAGGATCCATACATTTAACTCCATGCCTAGTAAGGATGTGCAAAGATGGGATTAAAGTCATGCTGCTGCAGGACATCAATGTATTCTGCTGTCATGGTTCTGATCAACTGGGCTGGATGTCTGAGGCAGCACTTCTCTACAACCAAAATTGATATTATTTTAGGTAGTGCTAGTAGTCACCTGCAGATTTTGACGTTCTTAGGGTCTCTAACTTACTAACACTCCATTTTTGACTCCTTAAACCTTTGCCATGGGAGTTTTGAGTATTAGTCTTCATCTGAGCTTTGAAGGAACAGTTAGAGGAAGATCCCATCTGAAAATTATACTGGTAAGTCTTCTTTTTGAAAACCATAAAAAGCCCTTATGCCTCTGCACAAGGAACCGAAGCTCTTACTTCAGAGCTGTTTCAGACAGTGCCTGAAATTTAAGCTTAAAATTTAGGTGCCTGAAATGAGCAGATTGCATTCATATTCTCCAGGCCTTTCTCCAAACATGTGTTTGCAGATGTGTTAACTGCAGTGGATATGACTTTCTTCTGTTTGGCTAAAGCTTTCCCTTGGGTTGGCTCATGAACATTATTCCTGATGACAGCAGGGTGCTGTGAAGAGCACTGCTGGGCAGGATGGAAATGAAATTATCATCAGAGGAAACATCTACTTTTCTCCTGGCATGACTTACAGCACAAAGCATGGGGCTATGAAAAGAACATCCAGTCATGCTTTCAGCAGTTGCAGAATGGTGGAGTGGCCAAATCACACAACTCTGAGCATCATTTAGGTGCCAGTGCTTCAAATGCCATGTGAGATACTGTTATCTGCAATTCCCTGTGTCATGTACTCAGTCAGGGGCAGAGGTTTCTACCCGGGCTGGATTCTGGAAGCTGATGGACTCTGCAGACAGTTCACATGAGCCACACAGGAGCAGCTGATGGACTGCAGCCTTTGTGAAGGTCTGATGTTGGAGAAGTTTCTGGAGAACTGTTTTCCATGGGAGGGACCCCACAATGTGGCAGTGGAAGAGTGTGAAGAGTCCTGCCCCTGAGGAGGAAGCAGTGGCAGAGACAATGTGTGATGAAATGACCCACAGGCTCCATTTCCCAAATCCCTGCACCACTGGCAGGGTGGAAGTACAGAAAATTAGGAGTGAAGTTGAGCTTAGGAAGAAAGGAGGCATGGGAAGAAATGTGTTTTTAAGATTTTGTTTTTCTCATTACCATAATCTGATTTTACTGGTAAAAAGTTAAATTAGTTTTCCCGGTGGAATCTGTTTTGCCCATGCTGGTCACTGGTGGGGGATCTCTCCCTGCCCTTATCTTGACCTACAAGCCATGCATTATACTTTCTCTCCCCTGTCCAGCTGAGTAGGACAGTGACAGAGTGGTTTTAATGGACACCTGGAATCCAGTCAAGGTCAATCCATCCCATCCACAGAGCTTAGTATTGCTAGCTATATGATTTGGGTCAGCTTCTGCATTAAAAAGTATGATAATAGAGCATGACATTCCTGTTAAATTTTACTGTTTGTGTCAGTAAGGGTTCGATACCTTTCTGTTTTAATTTTTTACATTTTAAAACATGTGTGAGAATATTGGAGTAATGGATTGCCATTTTAGCTCCTGACAGGCACCTCTTCTCTGAGGGTGATCTGGCTTTAAAAAGGGAAGCACAGCTATGTGCTTTGCTGTGTAGGAGAAATTTTGTTACTAAATGTACCTGTGCAGTCCCATTTGATATGCCCAGGATGCCTGAGACATCCAGGTGGGACTAGCAGATCCCACAGAAGCAGTATAGAAGACTTCTGGACAGGCAGCTGCAGTCTGGGTAGGATTGTGTGAGGTACTAAAGGAAACAGAATCACACTGATCATTTTGGTCTGTTGAAAGAAAAGACTGAGACAAGCACGGAAACTGCACCGCCAAAAACCCTGAAAAATAGTAACAGAAAGTTGTATTTTCTCCCTTTAAGTTATGGAAAGGAAAAATTCAGCCAGAATCTTTTTAAAATCCTGCAATGCAAATGATCAAAGGTTTTATTCATACAAGCACTCCCATGCTTAAATTTTAAGCCCATTTGGAGTCATCTTCTCATCAAGTTAAGCCCATGTACAGGGATTGCCAAGATCACTGTCTTTTCCTGCTGTAACTGATGACAGCAGGGTTCCATTTGCGTGTACTAGCCCACTGTTGCCTGTCTAAATGGATGTGATTGTCAAATCTCTGTTCATAGTGTTTTTAAAGCTGCAGTGAACATTTAGGAAGGCACATGCATAATTGTGTGCTTACTGGTGAGGTCAAACTCTTTATAATGTGATCCTAGAGCTGAGAAGAGAGGGGTGAATAAAAGGAGAGGTATAGACAGGGAAAACTGGGTCTAGTAAAGTAATAATAGAATAACAGAGTCTTGATTTCTACAGCCTTCCTTTCACCACCTGTATATGCCTTTCTCCAGTTGGAAAAAAGTCATTAGGGTGGTTTCAGAATTCATCATAACTTGTGGGATAACAACACATGATAAGTTTTTGAAGGTAAAACGGGTTCAAATGATGGATCTTTGAATTTTAGAGTCTTTGTACTGAATTGTATTTTGCCTCATCTTCATGGTGCAGTGCTGAAGAGGTTAAACAAAAGTTGCCCCTTTTTCAAAACTGTGTTAATTAAAAATGCAAAACCCAAAGAAATCACAGCTGGATAAATAAAAACAGCCCAGATGGTATAGCAACAAACTTCTGGCAGGTCTTGAAGCAGACAGTATTCCTGCATATTTTATTTCCTAGCACAGGCTATCACTAAACCACACCAGTGATGGCTTGGGCAGTGCATCAGAATGGGGGGCACTCAGGCTGTCCTGGTGCTAAAGGCAGCACAGTTTCAGAAACACCTGACTACATACCTGGTGTTTGTTCATTGTACAGAGCAAGTCCCCAGATTCCTACTGTAAGTCAGCTACGTGTCTCATCACTGAGAGCAAATTCCTTTTGGTGATGCTCTTTCAAGAGTGCACATAGTCAAATTCACCTTTAATATGTCCATGTGTTATCAAATCCAGTGATACACTGCTGTGTTTGTCAGCTTGATCTGAGATGGACTCTGCCAAGGAATGCAGACCTAATGTGACAGCTTTAGATCATGTTCATGTGTGCAGAATTCCAGCAAGTTGCAAATCAGGTTGCAGTAACTTTTGAAAAGAAATTGGGTAGCACCAATTCTCCACAGATAAGTCTGGCCAACTCCTCACATCCTATAGAGTGGGTCTGCTCAGGTACAGGGTGGGAGAAATGGGGAGGTGGTGTTATAGCTGTTGCTTCCTTGGGCTGCTAGCTACAAGAAATTCTAGACATTCAATATCTAAGAATATCCAGACAGAGCTTTTAGGACAAAAAGAAGTCATATCTGGATAACATGGACATATAGTGACCAAGACCAGGCTCAGGACAGTAGGAATAGCATTCATAGTTACTTTATATATAATGTCTTTTTAAGAGCCTTTCTCCTTAGTTTGTTAGTCCTAAGAAATCATTCAACTTATCTCAATTGGTTTTCCAGCTCCCTGGTAAGAAAACAAGTTTCATAGGAAGTGGAGTAGATGCTACATGGATTAACATCTCAGAATTAAATGATTGGGAAAGACAAAATGTATGTTAGAGGTACGAGAGAAAGGGAGAATAATTGAGGTTAAATGATCAGAAAGTGTACAAGGATATAAATTAAAAATAAGCACTTGTAGAATGATCATTATTCATCTTCTGAATGAAGACAGTGGGGGCTCACATTTGTCTTTTTGAATGCAGTCTGCTCGTAGTACACGTGGCAAGCCCAGTGCTAGCACTGCACCAAGCCATTGTGCCCATTGCACGCCACACAAGCTGTGCAGAAGCAGGGTTGGAAATGTACAGTTTGTTGTGCTTTCTGTTGGAGCTGTGGGTTGGGTTCTGTTCTCAGACCAGCCCTACTTCAGTGAGTGGTTCTGGCTTGGAACCCCTTCCAAGGGCTTCCCACAGCTGGCAGGGGTTTCTCTGCAGGCTGGAAGGTTTATCCTCCTGTAATGGGGAACAGAGTGACCTGGACTTGAGGCTATTTCTCTAGCCTTTGTGCAGTCCTCCACAGCCTTCATTTACATTTGGCATTATGTTGAAAATTGGACTCTTTTGTTGCCATATAAACTTTAAACATATGGATGTATGCACTGCAGTAACTGTCCTTAAGATGCATAAGAGGCAGAAAACAATGGATTGCTTTTGGTCATGAAGCACAATGGATATTTAGGCTTCATAATTAAATAAAGCTTTTGGTGAAGGAAAAAGTCCTGAAAGGCAACATGGCTGTTGCAGCCTCAAACTTTATTATTGCTACAGCACAAATTAATGACATCCATTTTGTGTAGGAGCTCTGAGATGGCCTTATTCCAAATATGGTCTCCTGAGTGATTTGGATTAGACTTTGACTTCATGGCCAGATTTTCATGCAATGCAAGTTGTTGTTGTTTTTCTCCTTCTTTTTGTAATAATATATATGCTGCTCTGGCAGATGTTTTATTTTCACAATTTTTTTTCAAAATCAACACTACTGAGTGATACTGAGATGCTTTGATGGTGTAATCCTGACTGAAAAAGCCTTCTGGCACATTGGATAAAGACTCGTGATATGCATGCTGCTGTGCTACAATAGATATACCACTGCTCAACCTCCTGTTCAGGTTGAGCCCCCACATACTTTTCTCACGTCTTCTCCCGAGCCTCCCATATGGTTTTGGGAGCTGCTGAGCTTCATGGGCTGACTCCCACCTTCTGTGGGGCAAATGCAGCAGACTGAAGATCCTATTCACACACAGACCCACCCCCCAAGCACGAGCATGAACAGAGACAAACCTGCATTTCAACAAAAAGAAAAAGCAGCTGTCGAGAACATGACAGAATTCTTCCTTCAAAAGATTTCTTCCTGCATTTTTTTCCACCCACCCTTTTCTCTTTGGTTGCTTGTCCCTGGATCATTTCCTGCTCCAGGTGGTGTTTCCTTCTATGTGGAGATTTCAAAGACTGGAGTGCCAGCACCCTTGCTCCCTCAAGTAATAGCCTACTCAATGTGCAAACATCTGTGTAACTGCCTGTACAGTTAATAGGCTTGAGTCCAATTTCCATTCTCTGGCAGATAGCTTGGTGGGACTGAATACTCTTCCTGAAATGGAATATTTGCTCTACCTTAATCCAGTAGGGACAGGATTCTCAGTGGGGGACAGGTGACTTATGTGTTTTAACTAGACATTAATTCCTGTGGCAGTGATGGCAATGATTCCTCTCTGAACTGCAAAACAATAGAGACTAGACTCAGAGTTGAGATTAATCTTGGTCTGAGGTAGAGAACAATGACTTACCACTCACTGCAGATTGAACACGGATTTCTAATTAACAAGTGGTAATGACTGAATGTTCATTGCAGTATGTATGTTTTAATTGCACGTGATTTTAGATCTATGTGTATAACAACATACCAGTCTAAGGTATTTCATTATTTCTCTTTTCTTTTCCTATCCTTTACTTTTTCTTTGGTCCTAACTCTGTTTACTGGTATTTGATTTTTCCTACTGGAATCACACTGACTTTCTTCCTCAAGAAATGTGTAACAGCATGCACAGAGTGCACTTCTAGAGGGATTTGTCAATGGATATACAAAAGGTGGAAAAGATTTTGCAGGCTTTTTCAAATGTAGATAAGGATCACCTGAGTGACAGGGTTGAAAAATAGTCAGAGCCCTGAGAAGAAGAAAGCTGGTCCTGAGTTCCTGAGCCAGGAGGCAGGGGTGAAGGGCTGTGGTTTTTTACCTGAACAAAAAGCTGCCACTCAGCTTGCCACTGCTCTTAGCTCCTTCTATCTCTGGGTCAGTTTGTGTCAAGGAAGTTGTGACTGCATTAGGAGTTAAAGCAGCAATAAAGGCAACATTTCAGGAGAGATCTGAGAGGCAGGTGCTTGTAGTGGTCTGAGATGACCATTCCCAGAGTACAATGACAATATTTCTTTTCAGACTGATACCCCTGCTGAAGAGCCAGAGCTCCATGGTCAGCTTACAAAGGCTGGCTGCTCCTTGGAGTGTGCTGGAGTCCTGACTGCTTGTGTAGTTTTTTCCTACTGATAGAATCCCTCCTGGGCACAATGATTCTTATTTATGAAAGGATTAGAAAGGGGAAAGTATTTTCCACAGAGCAATATAGATTCTTTAAAAACATCTGAAAAAACGTTATTGTACTCAGCACTGGACTGAATTTTCATAAGCAGTAGATTAATCTAATTTACTCAGGGAACCTCTTTATGTATGAGCACTTACAGTTGCTCTACAAAGAGCAGAAACAGCATAAACAGGGTGCAATAATGTATCTTCAGATGTAATGCAAACAGTCCATTTATTAATTGGATGTTACATTTCACAAACATCAGTCAATCTATGATTAGACTCTCTTACACAATTCTATGTACTGTTTTCTACTGGAATTTCAATAAGTTAGTCTGTTTTACCACTTAAGAAGATCTATAGTTGCTACAAAATTTTCACTGCTTCTATAAATGTATGAGTGATGGTAACTGCTGCCTGTATTTGCTATCTGGCAAATCTGAGCCGAGAGTTCAGTTCATAAGAAAGGGATCAGATTGGTGCTGAACACTCATGGTTTCATTTGAAACAAATATAGCTGAAGGAAGCAGAGAATTTTCAGGAGATTTCCATCACCTTGTGGTATAGAGCCTTTAGTGAAGTTGCAGTGTAAAAGAAGCACAGCTAAAAGTATGGGATAGTTTAGGCATAGTAAGGACAGTACAATTAAAAGGCAAACTAGATTTATTATATTTTTTGAATATGTTCTTCATAGGTCACACAAAAAAATTTTCACAGTAACTAGAAATTGGTCTGCATAGTTCAAATATATTCAAAGCCACATTTCACACATCATCATTGGTAAGAACTCAGAACAGATTGTGTTTATTCCTGTAATTTGCCTTTAGTTTGTCCAGATGAGCTCTACAGGTAAATCTTACTCATTATCAAAGATCTATGAGTCACTGGAAATCATAGACGAATTCTCACCCTGACTTACACATCATGCAGCCTCTTTTTATGAACTTATGAATTTATGAACACTGCAGAAGAGGAGGATAGCTTCAGGACTGGCTCCTTTCTGTGAGCCCCCTGACATCTCAATTTCAGCCTTGCAATGAATATCAAATATCTACATGTCAAGGTATATAGAGACTGAAGTCATAGAAAAATTTGGCTTGTGAATGCCTCAAGCTGATGTTTTTTTCACCAGAATTTAGCTTTTCCTTGTATCAACAAAAATAAGTTTAATAAAATTTCCATCTGACTAATGCCGAACTGAAACAAAAGCTGGTTCTGCCTTCGAATCTGCAAAACGATGTCAGTACAGTTGCCCCCTTTAAGAGAGGTTACTGCCATCAGTCAGCTGTTCCATGGGCCTGAGGAGCCACTGTGCAGTCCCACAGAGGTAGAGGAACTATTGTATTTCTCACGCATTGTTGGGTCCATGGTCAGATTTCAGTCCCATGCACAACAAATTATTAAGATACAACACTTCATTTTCCATAATGCAATCTTTGCCATCACTGGCAAATAGTCATGATTAAAAGTACATTCATCTGGCTCTTACTAAGATAAATTATCTCATTAATCTGTTACTCTGCCTATATTTGAAATTATTTACTTATTTTCTTTTGTGTGAGTCACCCTCTATTTTATAAAATGGACAAGAGACATAAAAGTGGCCTGGTAAGCAGTGACAGAAATCATCCTGTGAAAAATCTGTCTGTGAGAGGGCTCAGTGCATGTAGAGATAAGCTCAAGTCCCACAGTGAGGATATGTGCTGAGATTGGAGGATGAGTAGGACACAGCTTGAGCAAACACTTCATTAGCCATGAATAATGAATGAAGACACTGGACAAAACTGAGTGCAGTGTTTAAAAGAAAAAAAAAAGAAAAGAAGGGCTGAACTGTCAATACTTTGTGGTATTTTTAAAGATCAAAACAGTGTGCAGAGCTGCAGTAGGGACCTAACACCTGCTAAATCCCCTGCTAACCAGCAGCTCAGATACCTTCCCTCTCCCAGCTTACAAGGGGTCAAATTTGACTCTCTAAAGATGAATAGGATAGTGTGGGACAACTAACCAATGATTTGTTTTTCACTGATTTTCTGAGGTCCTAACATACTTAAAAAACCATTAAAAACTTGAAGGGATAAGATCACTATGTAATTCTACAGTGGAACTCTTAACAGCTTTAGAGTTGTGGTACAGATTAATAATTGTGCAGAGTTTTTATAGCTAGCTACAGTAATATAAGTATATATGAGCATATATAGAGAGATGTATGTATAATATAATAAGCAGTAAGATTATTCCTGGATCCTACTTGAATGTGTTTGCCATAGACTGTCAGAGGCTATAGAGAGTATGCAAGACTTGTTTAAAGATTTCAGGTATAAAGGGCAATCAAAAGGGCAGTTGATGGAAATAAGTTTATTTTAGTTTTCTTAGTTAGTTGTCTTACCTACAAAATAAATTTTCTCACCTGATGTGAATGGGATTAACTAAAATATGGGCTTTTAAAAATTATTATTGAGGTGCATTTTAGAGCTCGTGGTTCAGTTGCAAGGTAGACATCAGCCTTTGTGAGACTGTAAGGGGTGGTATTTATCTCACTGACACTTATGGGACATAGGACATGACAGGAACTTTGAGTACTTAATAAGAGATGCAGTGGAATGAAACTCACATCACCCTTTCAAATGCTGTAGAGTAACATTAATGCTCCTTAGTTAGCCCTTTATCTTAAGTTGATGCCTAAGCCATTAGAGTAAAATCTGAGTGTCTTATATGCCTTATAAATAAAAGGGAAAATAACTTGATCTAGTGAAAAAAAAAAAAAAGGAATATAAGAGCATCGAGGTCAACAATCTTTTGAAAGCCCTGATTCTTGTAAGCACACTTACTGTTGTATGGGCAGGGTAGATGTGAATTATTTATGGGCTGATGGTGCAGGATGGCATGTCATTTCACACACCATCAGTCTCAGAAAAATACCCCTAATTAAAAAAAAAAAAAGCAAAACAAACCATGCCATTGATGAAAACTAAACAACAGACAATTTGAAAAATCTGTGCTGAAATCTGTAAAAGACCATTCAAATTAAAGGCTGGAAGTCTGTGTCCTTCATGTGTCCCGTTATGGAGCATAAGGCAATACTCTTGCTGGGGAAGGTATAGAAATGGCAAACTGATGGACAGGAATGTAAAACAGGGATTTGGGAACAGGATGTCCATAAAGAGCTGCCTAAACCTACGCAGGAGAGTCTTTAGGTGCTAGAGTAGTGTGTTCCTCTTGGGGCAATACAGAGCACCTAAAGTTAGTTTCCAGATGGAAACCTGAAATTCTCTTCTGGAGGCACAAAATTCTCATTCTTGAAGGGAAAGTGAGAGGGCCTAGCGCAGTGACCCTTGGCTTTGGGAATGCCTGCAATGCAACCTAATCATGTCTGCAATGACTGTGCTTCACTTTGAAGCCAGTTTTAAATTACCTTAATAAATTAATTCAAATCCAAAAATTTTAAATAAAATCACTATGTGTCATGCAGGTCATACTATAAAAAATGGAGCTGCAGACCCACATCCTCATCTCTTTTAGCTGGCCAATTGAGCTGTTTTATTTTTTGCTTGGTTAATAGCACTGCCTTTTACCAACCTTTTTTAACCTTTTGCATACCAAGAGCCCATGTCAAGTTTTTTAACCTTTGGGCATGTTCCCTAATCTGGGTGTCTTCTGTCCTCTTTTGGAAAGAATTTGGGAGGGAATTTAAGAAAAACTAGATGAATCTTTGTGAACTTTTCTAGAATTCATTACCTCTGAAAATACGCTTCTTGTAGGCAGCAGTGTTTGGGCAGGGCTCAACATCCATGAGATGTTGGAAAACATTTTATTGGGCCACACCCTGGCACCACCTTTGCAAAGCTGCAGTTCACTCATTCTCTGCACCTTCCAGCACAGGGTGGGCACCATCCCAGCTTTTCCCCAAGGGTGCATTTCTGAACTGCCACTGACTGGGATGCATCATATCCAGGACTGCAGAAGTAAATATGGAGTAGGGAGTTTCCCCTCTTCCATGCTCATCAGTTGCTGCTGTAATAACAAATAAAACAATCCAGGATATGCCCTTTATCTGAGAAGACAGACACCCGAAGTTAATAGTGTATTCCCATGGGCTTTTATCACTTTTTGCAGTGCTGCATGGCTGTGCTGCTCTGTAACACTCCCAAGTCAGCCACAGAAGTGTTCACCCTGAAGGCAGCTCTTTGCAACAGGCTTTGGTATTAAGCTCTTCTAAGGAAGTGCAGAGCCACTGCCTTCAAGAGTGTTGCTTCATCTAAGATTTATCCAATGGTTATGGCTTCTCCCTCTTCTCTCCATCACATTGTTCTTTGCATAAAATGTAATAAATACATGAAATTCACTGGCAATTAAAGGGCTGTTCTCTCGTCCCTTTGGGCTTCATTTAAGGAAATCTTATTAACAAACAGTAGAAAAGAATGGAACTTGTTTGTTGAACTAGATTTGTTTAATATCACATGCATTTTATATCTTTACTCAAAGAGCAACTTCGCTCTTAAAAATGAAATATTTGGGTTTTAGCACTAAGCCTTTCCAAAAAATCCAAATCTTAATGTTTTAATTTCATATTTTTTGATGTAGAACTTTGATATTGTTCTACCATGAAAATATCCATGATATAATAATGTACTGTTAGCTCTCTTAATAGAGTTTTCATTGGAAACCTCATTTTTTTCAGCAGAATTGTTCACAAAAATACTGACTAAACCTTGGACACATCACAGACATCTCGTGCTCTGATATTGAGCTACTTTTCTTTTTTTTTTCTGGATGATTTTACTGACCATGGTAATTAAAAAAAAAAAAAAAAAAGAAAAAATCTGCTGCTTAACATCTCCTGTAGCAGAAGTAAAGTACCTTCTCATTCCTAGGATAGGAGGAAAATGCTCCCTGCAGTATAACATCTCATGTAGTGCTCATAAATTCATGAAGAACTCTTGAAGACCTACTGATATTTAAACGATCAGTTTGTTCTAACTTCTGTCTCTGATACCTTGTTTTCTGAAGAATCCACCTTTGTCATCATGGAGTATCCCTATGATAAATATTTCCCCATCACCCTTTGTGGTGAATGGATAAAACAAAATAGTTTAACTGCTGTACTCTGAACCTATCTTTCTGCATTTCTGTTTTATGTTCAAAATGATTTAGTGGTTCTACTGACTTTATGAAGATGCAATAGTTTTCTCCTTCATGTTTTTTTTTGCTTAATTGTAAATGGAAATATTTTCCTCACTGTACTGAAGAACACACACTTCCTCATACAAATGGGTGCTAACAGGGATGATCACTCACCTTCCTGAATGACAGTGTATGAAAGTCCAAAGATGTTGACTACTTTTTTTTCCTTGTCACTTAGTCAGTGTAAGCACTTTTTAGTCACATTTTCTACTCCTGATGAGGTGTTGCTCACTGACGTGTTACAATTTGGCAACATGGTTCTTCACTTTGTGTTATTTTTATTTACACATCTTTTAACTAATTACAGTTTAAATACATAGTCTGATGGAGAGGAGGACATTTCTTAAAGAAGTCTCAGAACTGCAGAACTAAGTGGGATGGAAGGAACCTCCAGGGGTTTCTAGTTTAACCACATGGTCAAAGCAGGTCTTTCAGGGCATTCCCCAGTCAGGTTTTGATTATCTCCGAGCACAAAGATTCCTCAGCTTCTCTAAATGCTGCTCCAGTATTTAGTCACCATTAGAGTTAAAAATCTTCACAGGAATTGCATTGAAGGTTGTGCCTATTGATTCTCATCCCTCAGCTGTACTTGACACTTTGTTAACAGACAAACCAGCTCAGGTACTCCCAGAATCAAAGAAGAATCAAGTTATGTGATGCATTTGAGAGAAAGCAACCATCTTCTTGCAAACATCCTGAGTCTCCTTTCAGTCTGAATTAACCTATGATCCTCGGCTGAAGATGTTCCAGTGCTGCCATTCCTGTATTAATATTGTATCAGACTGGTAGTCTCAGGCCATGAGATCATGATCTGCCAGAAAGAATTCCTTGCTGGAATTTGGCAGTTATTTTACCTAAAATATTCCCTATTTAAACAAGCAAATAGGTGGCTAATATCCAATCCATTAACACATTGAAAAATTCATATGTATTAGCTGGGTTTCAGATAACTAAATGGTTCTTGATGTTGACTTCCAAATTATATCTATTTAGTTGTATGAACTGTTCTCTTACAATAGTAAATAATTTTCTCTGTGTCTTGGAAATTTTGCTTTGCAATTTCTGCGTAGTCGAGGAAAAAAAGACTGAGAGATAATATTTCTGGGAGACAGTTAGTAACCACAGGATATTTCTCCTGAAGGAATCATGAAGAATGGACAATAGCTACTTTGATATACATCTCACCAAAGGAGCACTTCTAAGAAATTTTGGGCTTGGCTTAGACCAGTACTGGAAAAACAACCAAACAAATAAAATAACCAAACAAAATCCAATTAAAACCAACAAAAAAAAAAAAATAAACCCAAAGAAAACACCAACAACAAACCAAACCAAAAAAACCAAACCAAACAAAATGTGTTGCAGAACAAAACCCAGAAAAAAAGGCATTAAGGACTCATGGATGTGAAAATTAATGTGTGGGAGCCAGAATATGCACAGTCCGTGTGTGGGTGGACAAGTAAATGTGGATATGCCAACAAGAAAAAGGCTGACATATCCTATTCTGTAAACTTAAGATATAAACAAACTTTCTGAGGTCTGTTGAGGCTTAGCTGCTCTGACCTTGCTCTTACCAAATGGTGTGGCTAAAAGGGTAATATTTGTGGTTTCCTTTTCCTGTAAAGAGAAAAGAGAAATATGCTCTTGCTGTAGCTCAGTTACTACTCAATGGGTGTTTCCACTCTTTTTACCATTGTGATCAATGGAAGAAAAATGTTAGCAGGATCCTGCTGGCTACTGCTAGATCTCATTTTAGGAGTAGTGTTTTTTATTGTGCTCCATAATCAAGAATCTGATCAACTCCATGAACTCTGACCTTCTACTTTCTACCTAGGCAATATCCCCTTCCTCAGGCTCATTGTCCCATCCCTCCTCTCCATGTGCCTCAGTTCCAAAATGCACTCAACCCTCCCTTTTCCAGCTTTTACTTTTGAGCCTGGTTCATCTCAAAGGACCTTTGGATTCATTTCTGCTGAGATCATCTGTCCCCTCCTGCCCTCTGATAAGACTTCAATGAATTCTGGGGCCATCTCCAACTACTTATTTAGGAAATAAAACAATTAAGGTCTGCTTCAACCCTATGGGGTGGTGCAATTTCTTCAGACCTATTCCTGCTCTCCATCCAGGGTAAAGAGCTGAAGTTCCACAGAGCAGCTTCTCAGCCCACCACCAGAAAACCTGAAGGAGACAGAAAAATACACAGGGACCTATCCCAATTTACTGCCTCCATCCCCACCAACCTCACTGAGCTGCTCTAAACCGTGCTGAATTCTTAAATGATAATTACAAGCCACCAAGTTCCATACTCTGCAAACAGTGACACTACAGGGATGAAGTAAGGAGTTGTGCCTGCAAGGCAGGGAAATAACTGTCAATAAAATCAACAAAATATACAACCAATGTATTATTCATGATATATTTAAAGCAATTGTCATGACTGAGACTAACATTAACATTAATAGCAATTATGATCCAAAAGCCATATGAAACTTGTTCAGCTTAAATGTTAGTTACAAACTATTAAGTCATCTAGTTAGAAAGAAATTTGAACATTTTAAAGCAAGTCTGGGATCATTCATAAGTGAGTTCAGTAACCTACGATGTCTCACAGAAACAATCTGACACCAATCTGACCACATCAATTTTAGCTCAAAATATGGTAAACCCTACTGTTTTCTAGAGAACTTGCTTTCAGCTTCTGGACAGGAAACTCATCGTAGGAAGGTGGACCACAGCACATAATTCTCAGCTGAAAGCACCCATGAAAAATCTACCAAGGGCTGGGAGCAGAGTGGTCCAAGAGTGACCATGGAGATCACACTGTGCCTCAGGGATCCCACTGTCTCAGCCTCACTTCCACTCCTCAAGAGAACCCAAAAGTTCCACAGCTGCACAGGGCTATGTGCAGGGTCAGAAGTTGTTTGGCTGATGTATCTGTATCAGCTGTCTCAACACCCACTCCTCCTCCACCCCTGGGACCAGTGATTGGATCAGATGGAAGAAATTTCTCTGCAAGATGTGACCCATGGGCCATGTTTTGAACTGTGCTGATTTAGTTTTACAGTGTTTAGAGCCTTGTCCTCTCCTCAGTAAAGACCAATGAAGATTTTTCCAGAAAGGTGCTCTGTGTTCCTAGTTTTTTGTAACACACCTATCTATAAGAGTGTTTGGAAAGGAGAAATCTTACTGTTATTTTTGTTATAATCCATAGTGGAAATTTTCTAAGTTTCAAACTTACAGACTCTCCACATCCTGTAACTAATTCTAGTAGCTTTAGGGAGTTCCCCAGCTGGGACAAATCCAGGCTCATCTCTGTCTGGAGCATATCCAGGCTCACTTCTACTGGGGGGCCTTGAAGTTTTCCAGCATCCCTAGCCATGACGCAGACCCATTTGGGACTCCTGCCTTCAGGCTGGCCATACTGTAGCTTACAGAGTTCCCAGGACTTGGGTAGGCCTGCCAGAAACACAGTTTCTGTTGGAATCTTGCCTTGGATTTGGCAAAATTTTATCAACCCCAAGCTGTTTAGAGTGAAATATTTCACACTCTACCAACTGGAATTTTTCAGCAAACTTTGTTTCAGCAGAAAATTTCTGACCAGTTCTATCTACTAACAAAACATCAGGTCCTTGGGGAATGCTATATAATGTCATCTGAGATACTGAAGTGTTAATTCCTATGAAGAATCTAGTGTAACAATACAAGCATCCATTTGGTATCTGGATTTGTTTAATGATTATTGTGTGTGCTGTTACAGTTTCCAGAAACAATGTTCAGATTCAATGGGCTGTTGCTTCCTCAGTTTTTGCAAAATGAAGTTCTCTTGTCCTGGTGGCTGGCACTGCATTTTGAGCCAAGGAAGGCTCCATTTCAAAGGAATCCACCCATGTGGGTGGTACCCCCGAGGGCTGTTCTGCTGTTCAGAGGGACCTCAACAGGTTGGAGAGATGGGCAGAGAGGAATGGTTTGAACTTTAACCAAGGCAAGTGCAGGGTCCTGCACCTGGGGAGGAATAACCCTGGGACTGGTACAGGCTGGGGCTGATCTGCTGGGAAGCAGCTCTGTGGAGAAGGACCTGAGGGTCCTGGTGGGCAACAAACTGTCCATGAGCCAGAAGTGTCCTTGTGGCCAAGAAGGACACCTCCTGAGGGCATTAGGATGAGCATTTCCAACATGTTGGGGAAGTTGATCCTGCCCCTCTACTCAGCCCTGGTGAGGCCACATCTGGAGTGCTGTGTCCAGTTCTGGGTTCCTCAGGACAAGAGAAACATGGACTCCTGGAGAGGGTCCGATGAATGGTGACAAAGGTGATTAAGGAGCTGGAGCATCTCTCTTATGTGGAAAGGCTGAGGGAGTTGGGTCTGTTTAGCATTGAGAAGAAACAATTGAGAGGGGACCTTACCAATGTATACCAGTATCTGATGGCAGGGTGTCAAGAGGACAGAGCCAAGTAGTGATGCCAAGCACTAGAACAAGACACAAGGGGCAGAAACAGGCAAATAGCAAACAGGACAAGGAAAAGGCCTCGGGCTGTGCCAGAGGAGGTTCGGGTCTGACATCAGGAAGAATTTTTTTCACTGAGAGGGTGATTAAGCGTTGGAATGGGCTATCCAGAGAAGTTGTGGATTCACCATCCCTGGAAGTGTTCAAGAAATGACTGGACATGGCACTTAGTGCTGTGGTTTGGTTGCCATGGTGATGTTCAATCAAAAGTTTGACTTCATGCTCTTGGAGGCCTTTTCCAACCCTAATGATCTATGACTCTGTGATTCAATGAAACTGATGCACCTGAACATGAGGAATAACTTTACTGTGAGGTTGACTGAGCACTGGAACTGGCTACCTAGAGAGGGTGAAGAGTGTCCTTCCCTGGAGAAATTAAAAAACCTCTGGACACAGCCCTGAGTAATAGGCAGTAGGTGATATTGCTGGAGCAGGGAGGTTGGACTACATTACCTCCAGAGATCTCTTCCAACCTGACCCATCCTGTGATTCTGAGATGGGATGGAGAAAAACATGCATAATATGTGGGATGGGGATGATAGGTCAAAGATGGACCTATGCAAGTTATAGGCAAGATGATAACTCCCTCAGCCTCTGTCTCTCGGTGCTGTGCTCCTAGAGGGTTTGAAAGATCATCTGCCTGATGAGCTATTCCAGGAGCAGTTTTCCACACTTCTCATAAAATGGACTACAACCATTTTCTCAATATCTCCAATCTCCTGAGGACTGAAAAAAACTAGCAGTATGAAGACAGCAGAATTATAAGAAGAAGGAAGCTGTAGAGAACACACTTTCCCCAGTTTTATGCCTTTTTAATCACTATTTTATCAGTGTTAGGACTGAGTTTGCAGTATAAATAATGGGAAAATACGTTTTGCTCCTAAACCTTACTTGTAGGATTCTTGCTAACACGACAGAGGTTGAAAGAATATGAAAACATAATAATAAGCTACAGACTATTTTCTGACTGCATTAGAATCAAACACTATTGTATAGCAAAAATATTTTAAATGCTATTCTTCCTTTATGGACAATGCAATATCTCTTGATATTCACAGCATATATAAAAGGATAAACAATATACATTAACCATATAATTTGCCTCATCTTTCACCATTCCATTTGTTTTATTGCTCCTATAAAACATAATTCTCTGGGCAGTTTAGATGAGCGAAGAGCGTGAAATACTGCTGGCCCCATATCTCTCCCTTCCATAGCTGAGATATTCCTCTCTGGAGTGATGGGTCTCAGTATTCCTAGGCAGAACAGGAGTATTAAATTTTTAGTGGTTTATCAATGTGCTTTTGTAGCAGTCCTCAGAACAAACCAAAGGGAAACAAAATAGAAAAGGAAGCTAAGATTATTGGTTTGCAAAGTCAGTTATCTGAATTTGAGCTGAGATCTAATAAATGACATTTATATTTAGGTTTAGGTTAGAAGGCTAGAAAGGCAGTAAAAATGAAATTTGCTACCTGACGGGTGAGAGGGAATGTAGCAATCCCCCATTCTGCTACAGGAAAGATAAAATGTATGAAACAGTTGGGAAGGAGAACGAATTCTGAAATTCCTGGGTTGGTTGGCAGAGGTTACTGTGTGAAGTGGTGCAGCTGCTGGAGGTGTTGCTGTCCTAGCTTTCCCAAGAAAAACAAGCAGCGGGACCCCAGTATTTTGCAGTCTGTTGTCCTACATTATTTCCCTATGCCTAGAGTCAGCTAAGATAGGAGACAGAACCAGCAATATTGAAATGAATAATGACAAATTAAACATACCAAATGACTGCAAAAGCAAGCACTAATATTTAAAATAGCTGTGGTTATTTCCTCAGTAGAGAAAGGACTGTAGTGTTACTTTGCAGTGAACATACGTGGAAAAGTACTGCTTGTTTCTTTGTGCCCATGCACTGTGATTTCCAGAGAGAATTCTTGTCTGTTTAGTTTTACAGCTGGTGAGACTTCAGTAAAGAGAAGGAGAGATGGAATAGAAGGAACAACTTTTTTCTTTTCTAAACCAAATTATTTTTTGCAAGGCCCTGCAAAATGAATGATTCCAGTACCAGGAGTCTGATCCTGACTCAATTTTTTTTAGCTGTATAGGCATAATTTGTGAATATGGCTGTTTTGGAGAATTAATTCAAATAATTTATCTTGGTGGCTATTGCCAAGACTCTTTCTTTCATGATAAAAATTACCTGGAGAAAAGTGATGGCAGAATTTGCTTTTCTTAAGGCAGAGCAGCCTGTGCTGGGTTTTTTGCACCTTTGCATGGCAATCAGCAAAAGGCAAATATTTAAGATAAATATTTCAAAAAATGATGTGCATATTTTTGTGACAGATCCATTTTCTTGCAGATACATGTTTATGTAGCTGATGTCACTATTTTATGCACATTGCTAAGATTCTAGCTGAATAACAGGGTTTTGAAGTGGATATACAAAAAATATATTACAAATAGCATACTACAGAGAGGCAGCATAGTTCAGTGCCTCTCCAGAAGAGATTTGTTTGAAGCAATAAAACCTTATAAAATAAAGACTATTGTTACAAATTATCTCAGTGTCTCTTGTTAAGTCTAACATGATTTCAAACCAACTGATTCAGATAATGCCTAACCACACTTTCTAGGAATTTTATTGTGTGTTTCTAGGTTTGCTTTGTTGCTATTTTTCTGTCAGTGATGAGATGGTACCATGCAACAGTTCTGGTCACTGAAATGACAGAAGACCTTCAGAATATTTCAAAACCACATTTCATCCTTATCCAGATAAGGCAAAGACAAATGTCTCTCCTTTGACCAGAAGTATACATCAAGTTCATCCTCTAGACAGCCATGCCAAGTGTAAAAAAAAACCATAAAAATCTTTAAATGGGACTTGAACCCTTATGCAGGATACCTAGATCATTAAATTATATATCCTTTATTAAAACTATTTTATTATGTGTTCCCATAGGGAAGAGCTTATCTTCTGTGGGCATGGGCAAACTGTGGAGAACTGAACATCTGTTGAGCCATGCTGAAAGCCTGGGTAGCCTTTGGTCTTTCAAAGAGTTGTCACACACAAAACCCCACAAAAAAAAAACCCTGCAGATATGCCCCACCTCCCCAGAAAACCACAAACCAAACCAAACAAGAAAACCGACCAGCCAAAAATCCTCCACCAGAATCCCACCAACAGTTTCCTGGAATCCAGCCTAATGCATCCTCCATGTGTTTAAATTAAAGCCTCCACAAGGCCACGATTCCAACAGAGGTACACAACAGTGCTCACAGTTTGATATGCTCTTAGCCCAGTGCAGAAATTACTCTGGATCAGGAATTCAGTCAGACATTTCCCTGGCCATGCTGTGGTATATCAGGTCTAGACATTGGCACAGAGGCCAGGCCTGCATGATAAATTCTGGTTTGCCATAGTTAGTTAGGTGTTGTGACAAAGTATGATTCTCAGAACTATGGCAATACAAACTGCTAGCATGGATGTGATTTTCTAGAAAAGCTTTTCATGTGCCTGAACACTGTCTTTAATTTAGGAAAGAGGGCACAAACTCAAACAGCAAAATCATAGTTTTGCCAGTCTAAAATATATGGCTTCACATTCTTTCTGAGGATATATATCAGGTGGGATAGTAGGAAGCTTTCCAAAGGCAGACCTTTCTTCATTTGTAAACATTTTTATTAGAAAATGAGTATGTCTTAAAGATTTGGTTTGTGTCATTTTTTCCAAAGTCAGGAAAATTCATTAGATCAACATTTATTTGAAAAGTTCACTTTCCACCTCCTTTTTACCTCCATATATTATCTATGAAATGTGGATTAGAGTATTTGCCTGCTTGACAGGAGTGTTGTATATAGGTTTATTGAAAAAAATTTAGTTTCTCAGGTACATTAGGCTCACTGATCTTTTTCTGGAAACAGAAACACTTTTTTTTTTTTGTTCAAGTTCTATGGGAAAATACACTTTATGACAAGTATTTTTTGACTCAGAAGCTTCCAAATTTCCAAGCATTTTAAGACAGGAGAAGGATGGTGGGTTCAGGAATCCTACATGTCAAGATGATATATAATTTTTTACTTCTTATTATACACAACATAGAAAAGAAAAATATGTTCCAAATGTGGATAAATCTTCAAAGAATTAAATAAGAACACATTACCTTGATGTACCTACCATCTCTGAAAATCTGAAACTCCATTGCTTTCTGACTACAGGCCTGACTAAATATGAACAGAAGAAAGTACACACAGAAGAGTTAGAGAAGTTTCTGCAGTTTTTGGTAAAACTTATTTCAAAATCAAGAAAACAGATATTTGAAAAGCATAGCACATTAAAGGCTAATGTGTTTCCACCCTAAAATAAGAGACCAGAAACAGTAAACCAAGACTTGGTCTTGCCTCTGGCAAACACCAAGGGTCTGAAATCCAGACCCCTGGCAGGTGCTGGTCTTTAGGTGGTTTTAGGTGGTTACACAGACAGCAGCATCATTATGCTCCTGCCATACAAGAGGCTGTACAACTGGGAGATTAGAGATGCAGTTGACCATTCAAGTACTTTTCTGAGTCCTGCTTTATTGGTGTTTTAAAGTGAAAACACTGAACAGATTAGGTTTTGATAGAGGAATATCCACCTACTAACCAATTAACATCTTGCCTGCTTCAGTGCAGGTGCCTGTCAGCTTCAAACAGCTACAGGAGTTATGGCCCATCCCATGAGTCATGACATTGTTGCAGTCTATATTCTTACCCTGACCCTTTTGTAAGGCAGAATGTGCTTATTTTGGTTTAAACCATAAATTTTGTATAAACAGGCCATACTCCATCTAAGCTAAAAAATATATGCAGTAAGATTTAGAGTGACAGAGCTAATCAACATAACTTAGTAAAACACTGCATTTGCTCATGGACTCATACTTTATTTCTGTTGTATTGGTTTCTACTTTCACAAAATTTTCAGCAGTCATTCTGTAGATTGGCAGGTAGGAACAATTCTGTTTTCTGTGGATTAAGAGTTAGACACTGGACTACAAAGGAAGAGCCTATGTCCAGCTAAGGCAATTTTGTTTCCTTCAGGAGCTGTTTTTCATGGACATCTAGAAAGTCTAAGACATCAGGACATGGATTCAGCTACTTATGAATACTGACATAATATTTAGCATATAAAATTCTCAAATCAGATTTTTTATTTCATGACATTTTATTTCCTGTCCATTATCAGAATGAATTTGTCTCTTTAGGCACTTAGTCACACCTTTGGTCTCTTTTCATTTAAACATGCATGAAAAGGTATTTGCATGTGCATCAATTTGATTTACAGATGTTGCCATAGAGTAGCATTGTGTCCCTTTTTTGTGCTGAGTAATATCAAAATCATGGTGTTTCACACTCAGAGAATCAAACATTCCTTATGAATGTAGCTTCCCATCCCTTTTGTGAAAATGGAATAGTGGAAATGGTGATTGAGGAGAACAGATTCAAGACCATGTTACAAACCATCATGTTGTCTTTCCTGAACTGTTTCATTGGTTGACCTTCAGGACTAGTAGGAGAGTGATTTCAAAAATTTTCAGATTGCTTTAACAGATATGCCATTCAACTGATGTTAACATTTTAATATATTGAATTTATTGCAATGTAAACACCCTGGAGTTTTTCCCTCATGAAAAAACCTGAACAACAGATAATCAAATTACATTGGCATGTTGCCACTTTCAGTACCATGACCAAGTTATAGCAAGGAATTTGGATGATGGTAGAGCTTTTTATGGAAGGTAGCTTTCTGTCCATAGTTACAGTAAAAATGTGTAATGAGGAAGGAAGGAACAAAGTTCTGTAGCACTTTACCAAAAGCAATAGACCACTGACATTTATGGGCCTTTGGATATGCAGTGGGTTATCCTTGGCTAAGGGCCAAACACCCATCCAGCCTCTCCCCACTCCCTTCCTGAGCAGTACAGGAAAAAATTAGGATGAAAAAAGCTTCTGGGTTGAGATAAAGTCAGTCAGTTACCCATTATTTTGGTGGACAAAACAAATTCTTCTATGAGAAATTTAATTTATTTATTGCTGATTACAGCTGAATCAGTAAAAACCAAAACCCTCAAAATTTAGAAAAAAACCTTTCCTCCCCCATTTTTACAGGCTTACTAGTATTTTAAGTCCCTTTGATTTATTTTTTCCCTTTTTTAAACTTTTTTTTCTGCTTTATTTTTAAATAGCATATTTTTATTTCTTCCTTTTTACCTTACACTTGTTATATTTTAAAACAGGCACCAGTGCAGCCTTAATTAAGCAATCATTTTAGACAAAATTATTTTATACCATTCTTATTCTCCCTCAGGCATCAAAAGTACCAAAACAGAGAAAACAGAAAAGTGTTTGTTCTGTGAAAATTTTTGTTGGTATTTCTAGAACTGGTCTAAAAATAATTTTCAGTGAAAAATATTTCTGAATAGTATTCTGCTTTTTAAAGATTCAAACCCTTTTGCAAAACACCAAAAAAGTGATAAAAATAGCAAATAAATTCAATGCAAAATGTAACAGATTAGTGTTGCTAAAATTCAGTGAAACCTCTCTGAAGTGCTGAAGTAATCTCTGTGAAACACCGCTGTGAAATATTGCTTCCAAAGCTATTCAGAATGTATTTGATATCTACTGCAGAATTTAATTTGTATCCCCAGAACATTGGTAAGTTCAGTAGGATGGTTCTTATTTCAAAGCAATTTCAGTTTCAGTAAAGAATGGGTTTTTTTAGTTTGATGAACTTGCCTACATGAGCTTGTGTCATTTGATAATTGATGCGGTTTAAAAGGACCTTTGTAACACTATGGGCAATTTTAGAAATGGGTTAATTTACTGCTAGAGTGTCCTATCAATGGTATATTACAGTAAAAGTTTTATTTTCTATAATCTTGCCTTCAAAGTTATGCCAGCTACTTCATTTTTTTCCATTGTTACCCTATATCTAGAAATATTTTCTTATATTCAATAGCACATCCTGCTTTGTTAACCAGTTCTAGGAAAAATAGTGAGGTTTTCTATCACTGCAGTGACACCTGGTGTTGAAAGCAAGGTTGTTGATAGCTCAAAGGTATAGGAGAATCCATTTCATAGCACGTATTGTCTTAAACCCACCAGCATCTCTGACGTTTCAGTGCCTGCTAACTTAAAAGAGAAGGAAAGGGAAACAGGGTGGGTGAAGAAAAGCAAGAGGGAAGGAAGGAAGGAAGGAAGGAAGATAATATTTCTACAAGTATTAAAAGATGCTTAAGAGTTGCTGCATGGATAAGATTTTTCCCTGCCAAAAAACAAACAAACAAACAAAAAACAAACAAGCAAACAAACAAAAAAACCCCAAAACCAGCTTGGTTTAACTCTTATGTCCCTTGGTCATGGTCTTATATAGAAAAAAATACTGTCAGAAAACTCTCCTTCACTGAAAACTGATTCAGACATTAGCACAGTTGCCAGAGTTAATTTTTCAACTTCACAATAGCAACTTTTCAAATTCACTGGATTTAGAAAAGCTTGAGGTGTCTATGACAATAGATCAGAGAAGTGAAATATCCCTGTGTGATTTTTTTTTTTCCTGAGGAGAAACACTGACATTAAAAAAAAAATTACAAGGAAAATTAAAGCATTCCTTTGTATGTCTGTATATATAGGTATATACATATGTTTCTGCTTCAGCTGAAGAAATATAGTTCTGTGATTGAATATAGAAAAATGCTTCAATAAAGTCTAAGTGGAATATACAATCAATGGATTTAAATCCTTATATACAGTTTTCTCTGTAACAGAATTCCTGTGTGCTAGCATACATAAAATATGAACATCTCTAATAAACAGCAGCTGGAGTATATAGCAAGCTGGATCTTTGTGTGGAATATCTTTAAGGTGTTTTTGGCACAACTTCCAGGACTGTCTTGACCAACACTTTCCCAGATGTGTAAGATTATGGGATATATCTTCTGGAATCTCTCAGGAAAGCACTTTAATTCACAGCCACACCTGGGTTGGATATTACAATCAGCTCCCATTTTCCACTTACAATTTTCCTTCCTCGTTCATTTTAATTTCTCTGTTTTCTCCCTTATCACTTAATATATTTTCCTCATTATTGGCATCTGGGCTGTGTGTTCTAACACAAACACCGAAAGACCAAATCAAGATTAAAAAAAAAAGAGCAAAAATATTCCCATTTCAGATGGAAGAGCAGATGGAGCTCTTGGCACTTCAGAGGATTCAAATTGACCCTCTGCACCAAGCTCAGGGAAGACAGACTGTCACTGCTGACTGGAAAACACTAAAGAGACCTGTTTTCCCATCGAATATACAGTAGCATTTTCTAATTCTTTAGCTCTAAGCTGTGCATGGCCATGAAAGAGCAGCTGAGGGTTTGTTGTTTTTTCTTTTTTTAGTTTAGGCTCTTTCATATCTCATGGATGCTGTTCTCTTTCTTTTATGTTGAAATGATTGTCCTGAATTTTGAGATACAAGTTTGATTCTACATTTTCCTATCAGTGCCTGAGAGAGGCTGTGATGAAGTGGTCACTACACCCTGCTTTTTCCCCACGCCTTCTTGATAGTTTCAGAAGTTGCATCACAGTCATCCAAGGATTGAACCACTCTGAAACAGAAAGGGGTGAAAGCTCAGGTGGTGCAAAAGAACTCAGCTCTGCACAGTGCAGTTCATGATCTGGCCTGAATTCTCAAAGTTATTATCAGGGAATAACCATCTTTCCCAGGTACTGTGTACTATAGTGATTGCCTATTTTCAGTAATAACACATTGAGCCTTAAATGAGCTTTTCTGAATAGTTTATGCTATTCCATTGGTCACAGCAATGTTTCATTAGACTGATGCAAACTACTCAGTATGAAATTTAATAATTTATTTCTAAATTATATAACTGTAGTTTGAACATCTTTATTTTTTTCCTGAAGAGGAGAACAGAGTTATACTTTGGTTAAAATTTTTCCGAAGAAATAGGACAGACACAAGAAGTATAAATCTTAGCATAATGTATATCCACTTAAAAGGCATCAAAGTTTCAGCTAAATTTAGAAGCTAATTTAGACACAAATCAGATTCTTGCAAAATGCTCAGGTAACTCGGATTCTTACAGAGCCTGAGAGACTTCTTGGAGATATCTCCTACTTTGGTATCTCCATTTTATTCCTTATTCTGATCAAACTGTGTCCATTATATCAAATGTGCCAGTACCTGAAGGGAACTTACAGGAAAGATGGGGAAAGACTATTTACAAGGGCATGTGGTGACAGAACAAGGGGGAATGGCTTCAAACTGAAAGAGAAGATGTTTAGATTAGATACTTGGAAAAAATTCTTTACTCTGAGGATGTGAGACACAGGAACAGGTTGCCCAGGGATGCCCCATCCCTTGAGGTATTCCAGGCCAGGTTGGATGGGGCTCTGAACAATCTGGTCTAGTGAAAGATGTCCCAGCCCATGGCAGGGGGGTTGGAACTTGATGGTCTCCAGGGTTCCCTTTCAACCCAAGCCATTTTATGACTCTATGACTACTTTTGTGCAGTCACATTCTGGAAAAAAATGTGTCCAAGAAGCAAACAGGAGTTTTGAAGTTATATTGTATGTGAACAAAATAGTATCTTTGGTGCTTGGCCAGCCCTCCTTTGTTTCTCTAAACCAGAGCACAGGAATGAGTGAGGGAGTAAGCACTTCTACAGATTCAGAAATAGCAATAAGTTGTCAATATTTTACAAAGGACATTCCACGACCTGTGCTTCATCAGGAACTGTAGTGACAGTACAAGGGGGAATGGCTTCAAGAGGAAAGTGAATAGGTTTACAATAGATATTAGGAAGAAATTCTTTACTGTGAGGGTACTGAGGCACGGGAACAGGTTTCCAAGAGAAGCTGTGGATGCCCCAACCCCGGCAGTGTTCAAAGCTGGGTTGGATGAGACTTTGAGAAACCTGATTAGTGGAAATCCCTGCCTGTGGCAGGGGGTTGGAACTATATAATCTTTAAGGTCCCTTCCAGTCCAAGCTATTCTGTGATTCTATGCTGCTATCCAGTGTGGTTAGAAGCACACTGTGAGAATGTGGGGATTGCCCATGCTGTGAGAAGATTAATTCTTGTTTGACACAATGAACCACTGCGAATGGACACATCAGGACTTGGCAATTACTTAACTATTGTTCATGGGCAGGGAATTCTTTTCTTAAAGTTGGGCTGAGCACAGCAACTGTACTCTGAAACACTCTGTTCAGCATATGTCATTTTGAGGAGAACGACACAGACTGAAGAGATTTTCCTCCCCAGGTGTTGTCTTCTTGACAAACATATCTTGAGAACTGGGTGCAAGTTGCTGTATTAAAGGTCTTACTTTTCTGAGGAATTTTTATTAGCAATTCTGAAGAGAAAGTAGACTCTGAATGATACAATAAGGCTCCTCTCCTCTGTCCATGGAGGGGAACTCTACCCAGGAGATGCCAAGAATCCTCTTTCCAGACATCACAGAAACTTTCACTTTTTCCACTTTCTTTGTTTTCTGTAATGGAAGTCTAATTAATCACTGAGCTAATTTTAAGAACTCTGACAAAAAGCCACCAGTTCCCCTCTCTGTGCCATTTTGCATTATACCATGGTGGATGTATTGCAAAGGAGACTTTTATGTGATGGCAATACTTCCTCTGGCAGGAGCTGCAGAGCCACATCGTAGAAAGCCTCCTCCAGGAAAGATGCAGATATAATCTAAAATGTGCTGAGATCCCTCATGATTTATTTAAATCCAAAATAAAAAGTCAGAGCTGTACAGAAATATTTCTCATGATATTTTGCTGAAACTAGGATAATAAAGAAAAATCCTTCACTCTACCAAATGTATAGTAAACTAATTTTACTATAGTAAACTAAATTTTGCCCTTTTACTAATGCAGTTTTAGTTGTTCTACTCTGCCTCAATTTTTAAACTAATTCATTTTTATCATGTACCCTTATTTTTCTCTATAAAACTGGCAAAAACAGATCAGCTTCAAAAAACATTTCCCTTTTAAATAATTATTTTTCAGTTTTAAGGGAAAATAGAAGCATCCGAAATGATGAACATCATTTGCTACTCAAATATATTTTTGTGCCAAGTTTTGGTATAAAGCAAATTTTCAGCTGAGTGACAAACCAATAAATATGTAGGCTTACAGTAGTTCTTCTGAGAAACTGAACTTCAAATAGTGTCTCTATAATACTAACAAAAATGTGCTAATTTTTGTGCTTATTTTTCTTTCTTAGTTTGTTCCTGATGGTTAGGAAGTCGATCGTTCATTTTTCTACTGCCATTCACACCAGCTGCTATAAAGCAGCTATAAAAATACTCCCAGTGCAGATCTTGACCGTAGATCACTGTACCTAGACCCAGCTGCAGATGGATGGAGCAGCTGGTCCAGAGAGGTGCTGTTCCTGACTCCCACACACACTCGGTCATGATGCATGAAGCAGCACAGTTGCTCCCCAGCCACAATTCCCATTCAGTCACAGATTTATGAAGTAATGAGCCGCCTACCAGAAAAAAACAAAACCAGCAGCTCTCCAGCACACTTTAAACAAACACCCAAGAATATTCCATAATTATAAATAACTGCAACTCAGCCATCAGATGAATTGCTAAAACTTTTTTACATAACTTGTTAAATGGGAAGCAAATAGAGTAGAGCAAGGAGAGAAGGAAATATGCCTATATTGGGGGGTAGCAATATAAAAATTGGTAACTATTTTTCAGGATATTTTCCAGGATATTTTCTCTTTTTTTGACATCAGTGTGATGGTTGATGGGGCTGTTTTCTAAAGATTTATGAATATTTCATGTAACCTGACTATTTTAATAATTGTAATGGGAACATGCCAGCTTATCCTGACTTCAGCTGTAAGATATGGATTCTGTAGTAAATCAAATATACTGTGAAGGGACAATAGGCAGCCTACATCTTGTGAGGATGCAAAGTCCTGGCTCCAAAGCAATTAACATTGTTTTTTACTAGCTTGGGTATAGTGGCCTGTCAAGGATTAGTGACCAAATAGAAATAGTCTCTCCAGAGGGAAGGTGAGAATTTCTTGTGAGGTGTTCCTACATAGTCCCTTTTTGTGGCAAGTGTGCAATCCACAGACTGAGGTGATGGTGGTTTTGGTAAGGAGGGCGTGGAGGGGGCTTGCTGTTCTAAAATTATTTTCCTCTTGGTGTTTTGCTTCTAGTTTTAAACTATTCATTCAAGAACACTAATTACTGCAGCTGCTAAAGGTGGGGTGTTTTTAAGCTCTTGAGCAGTGTATCTCCCAGCTGTATCCTGATACTGCATTAAGACTCCATGCTGGTGGAGGATACACTTCTCTCCCCACATCTAATGCCAGGGTTTTTGTTGTGTAAAAACAGCCCAAGAACAGACAGAAGAAACCCAGTGCATAATCTGAACATCAGTGTTCAGCCTTGACCTGGACACTGCAGTTCCCAGGGATGTGCTGTGGTGCAGGTACTGCTCTCTGTCATCAGTGACCACAAACAGACAAGAACTACACTTGTCCATCCAGTTTGATCTGATGGATAAGTGCAGAGAATCTGTAGAAAAATATTTGTACATTAGAGAGTTAAAGTTTTAAAGTACTTACTTGCAAAAAAGATTTATATAACGATTATATACCCTGCAGTACACCTTTCAGAAACTTAATATTATTAGACTTTGCTTAGTATTATTTAGTGCTAATAAGAAATATTCTTGCAGCTCTTAAGAACCCAGACTCCTGTGTATTATTTGTTCCTACAGAAGCAACACTGAGCTGTATTATTTAGTTTATTTTCTACCAATTTTTCTTGAAAAATCCACCACAGATCTTAAGGCCTAAAAACAATGCAATAACAGTGGCTGATTTTATTTGATGTCAATTACCCTTGAAAGGGCAGGTTCAATCCTTTATGTCTCTCTTCTTCAATGAGCATAAGTAATTTGATGACTTGTCCTGGATCAGCAGGGAAATGGCTACATTATCTAATAGCCTTCTTCCATCTCTAACTTGTAAGATCTTATCAATGTCAATAGCTGAATTGTGTAACAAGGCTAATGTATTTACAGTAAGCCAAGATAATGGAAATAATAAAATATAGACTGAGGAACTCTCCATTTTAATAAGATAATATGTTGATTTTTTTTTTTTTACCAGACAAAGATTTTCCTTTTTTGTTCTCAATAGCTCTCCTCATTGACATTGTCCTCTTTTTTTTGGAGAGCTCTTACATGAATGGAATCCCACAAGAAATTAACCATAGCCATATATAAACTGATTAGTTAAGCAATGCATGACAGCAAGGGCTTGTATGCACAGAGACTAAAGGGAATTTGGGACACAAGTCCAAACTGTGACCTTCCCAGGTACTAACATTTAGGAAGTGAGAGTATGCACTACCCTAGAGAAACCTGGAACGAAGTTCTCTTCTGACCTTTGCCTCCTCCTGCAGAATTAATTGTCCTTGCTCATTCCATTAACACTTTATTTCAGTGAGGTCTATCCAGTGCAGTAGCACAGGAAACATAGGGGTTTTAAAAGCTGCTTATAGGCAGCTTGGGCTGCCTATATCTAGGCAGAAGACAGCTTATTTCATAAGGTGATTACATTATCCAACTTCTCCTCACAACACAGTAGAGCTGTAACAAGCAAGTTTGTTTTAGAAATAACAATTAGAAAAGTCTACTTTTTGTAGCATTCATGTAAAGTCTACTCCTTTATATAAAGGAATTCCCACCAGTAACTCAACATGGTCATGAAGAATTGTTAAACACACACAAATACAGAAAGCCCTTCCTTGCTGGCTGACAAGTTTAATTTTATTTCCAACAAGAATGTTTGCTGAGCAAAAAGTGTATTTCTAAAGTCCACTTCGAATATCAAGATGTGAGGGAAATCTAAAATATGATCAAAAATTCAGTTTGCTGTCCTGTGGCCTCTCTGTTCTCAAGCACAGTGAAACATATCTGTCCACAAACACAACATGCTTCATTTGTTTGTTTTCTGAAGTGTTAGCTTGAAGTCTGTGATTTCTGGAGCACTGTGTGCTGCTCTGCATGCTAAAATGAACCCCAGAATCATTTTCTGTGAAGCTTTTTTGGACTTGAGTTTATTTTAGAGGCATTTTGTCTGAAGCAAATGGCTCCAGAGGAAAGTTTGTTAGCGGGATGGCATTTCTGAACCTGCCTTCCCACGGCTCCTGAGCAAGGTCTGTGTTTTTTGGGGTACAGTGTCATTTTCCACTGGCTCTGAAAAATGTCTTTTTGTGTTGTAGCATCTCACCTGCTCAATAATAGTAAATTGCTATATAACCATTAACTGACCAATATCTGTTAAAGCAAACCTGAAATGAGGAAAAACAGATGTTGTTTTCTGTGTTTAATGAAAAAGGCTTTGCATCCTCATGCCATATTGTCTGACCTTTCTTGGGTTTGGACCTTATGTACCAGACAGAGGTATTTACCACATAATCCATGTGTTTGAATGCTGTTTACAGATTACCCAGAATACATCTGGAAAAGCAAAACAGCAGCCCCTGGCAAATGTGCAACCTTTGAGCAAAGGGAAGCAGGACACCTGAGAGCTGCAGATCCCAGAACACAACTGCTCACACGCCCTGTCATCCCCTGGAGGCGTATGAAAGCTTCTACACTTAACAAGTAGCAAGAACATTTCACTTTTTTCAAAATTTCACAACTAGGTGAAGAGGAATAAATATCACTCCGTCACCAGTGCACTTTAATTATTTTCTTCTGCTGCAGGAAAAAAAATGCATCATTAAAAGTTTCCCAGATAGAAACAGTTTTTGACACATCCAGAGTGAATGGCAGCTCTTCATGGTTGAACAGAGTAAGTACTTAACCCATAGAGCTGATAGAAAATGTGAAATGGTGGGATGGCTTCTGCATAAATGGGAAGCACAAGGTAAAACTTCTTTTTTCAGAGAGGGAAAATCACCTTAGAGATAGCATTGACATGGCCATAAATTAAGATGCAAGGATATCTTTAAAGGTATTTGACCCTATTTTACTGGTATAACTCAGGTGATTTCCCTCTTCAGGCAGATTTTATAGACTCATTGAAATAATTCTCTTATGGTAATCAAGGCTTCAACAGGGCCATCATTCTCTGTGTGCAATGCAGTCATTACTGGAGGAAGGATATTACCCCAAAGGGGCTGGAATAGCAGCAAGAATAACAGCTGCCACAACCTTACCTCAGCACTGACAGAGTTGCTCCAGTGCAGGAGGGCAGTGTCTCACGAGGAATTCAATCCACTGCTACAATTTCCAGTATGAAGTTGCAAAGTCATATAGATATGCTAAAATTAGTGCCTTTGCTATCAGAACTGTATTGAAAACCACACCTCCACCCTCTCCCTTATTGTCCTATAGGAAACCAACACCTTTCCTCTCAGGGGAAGTCTATCTACATGATTTTGGCTCTCCTTGTATAGAGTCAGATCAAAGGTTTATCTAGTTTAGTAATTTGACTTACAGTGAGCAGCCACAGATGCTTAGGAAAGAATAAGAGGAGGTCACATGTAGAGTGATCCCTGCCTTGCAATGCACCTCTAGTTTCTGATAATCTAGATGTACTGCCTTTTGTTGAATGAAATACACAATTTCCCTCTGTTGTGATGCAGAGTAATGCTTTTTATTTTCAGCTTTTTGTTTGTTTGTTCGTTTTTAATCTGCTGACAGCCAATTTCACTGTTTTCCCTCACTGTTCCTTGTATTACCATGGTCCACAGGTACAAATGTGACAGTTTTCCAACTATACCAGTTGATCTGTGGTCTCTCTAAAGATACAGTCTCCCTTCCTGCAAACCTTGGTCTGCCATTGGCTGCTTTCCAGCTCTTGTGTTCTGAGATATAATGATGAATCTATCTTATATGTATAATTCAAAAAATTCATGGTTTTATACACCTTATCATATTTTCTTTCAACTGCTCTTTTCTGAATGAAGAGTCCAGGTCTAGCCTGAATTCTAAGGGAAATTAAAAAAAGGATTCACTGGTATAGCAGCTGAGACTCTTTGTCAAGCTAGTCAAGAACACTTCACCAAAGTATTTATTCTTTGAATAAATGAAATGTCAGTTTTAGGAATTTAGTATTTTTCCAGGAACGTTTCAGTCTTGAAAAATCTTTAGTAAGAGGTTTCTCTAGTCAGGGTAAGTTTTCTGACCAAACTGAAAGCAAAAATGAGGGAATAACTGCCCAACCACTAGCTGCTGAGATGTAACAACATGGAAATGCAAACATCATTCAACCTATCTTCAGAACCACAGTGTTTATACAACATTAAAGAAATGCTCACTGGATTAAGTATTTTGCAATTAATCCAGGTCAAAGAAGGAACCAGTAGGATAGTATAGTGAACCCACAAATTTTCACGCTTGTGGTATTACTCTAAACACTCTGACAAAATGCACTCCATTCTCCTTCACCCTAGGGCTCTTTTACCAAAGCTAGCAACATAAAGAGCCCCCAGTTGTAAAGTAAAAATAAATTATTATCCATTTTCATGTAGTTCTACATAAACTGTGTGTTGCTGCCCAAGAAACACAAAATTGCTCTGAAATTATAACAGAAAGGAAAATCATTCACCAGAACTGTGAAATTGCCTTTGTCACTGAATAGTGGCATCTGGACACCAGGCTCTGCCTTTGGTGAACTTTGCTCCAATATTTTGATTTGGAAGACAGAAGCGTAACTACGAATTCATCATTTCACATTCAGGAAGCTAAAGATTGAGGTATCTAAGGGTCATTTCTGGTGAAAGGCAGTTTTTGGATTGAATATCACAGTTCTCAGATACTCAGCATGTTGCTGCTTGTTTTGTATGAAGTCAGCTGTAGTGTTAGTGAGCATCAGGGATGTCATAGCAAACATTTCATTTCTTGGCGCAGTTAACAATTGCAGAGTACATGCTGCTGACTGCAAAAAGTAGGGAATGAAATATTCGTGCATGGAACTCAGTCCCGAGTAGAGGTTTTATTTAACTTTAAAAAGTATCAAGATTTTGTTCTTTTGCCAAGTTTAATACTTATATTATTTCAGAAGTAACAACGAAGGCTGATCCTTCCAAGAGCTCAATTTCCTCAGCAGCAGCTGAATTCCACATTAAAAGCTGGTGTGTGCATATAGTGCCAACCAGAGCAATGCAAAGGTACCACCTAGAGTTGCACAGCAGTATTAGCAGTACTGCAGCTCCTAACAGAGAGGCAGACTGATACATCTCTTCCAGTCCTGCATGTGATGTGCGTATCCCCAGAGCAACAGGTAATTTCTTTAACCCACCAGCCTGAAGGTATAGTGAAAAAGAAGTATTTCTTGAAAAAGTGTCTCCTTTCTTTTTTTGCTCCCTGTGATTCTCTTTCAGATTGGAATAGTTTTCTTTCCCATTCTACTTCTGGGAAAGCAAGTGAGCTTTCAGTGAGGCTGAACAGAAGTGGAAAAATATCAGTGAAGAATCAGTGTTCTTTACTATTTAAGCACCATGTATGAATACAGCTAGGAACAAATGTACCTCTGCTGACAGGTGGAAGAGATAGACTTACTTGTGTTGATATAGCTGTATGAGAAAGAAGCTAAATTATCACTTTTCCCTACCACTCGGTATCCATGCTGGGAGGAGAGCTTATTATCTCTGTGACAATTACTCTCCTGTGCATTGCAATATGGAGAGTAGCTCAGCTAAAGCATGTTGTCTCTGCTGAGCTAAAAATGACAAATTTCACAAACTCATATTCAATGTCAGCTTCTCCTTTGTTCTTCAATTTTTTTGTGATCCGCAAGATTAATCTCCTGGTTAAATCACTTAACATCTACAGTACTTACAGCTTTATTGTTTTCACATTATCCAGCACATCAAAACCCAAGCCAAAACACAACCACCCAGGCCAAATTTTTGAAAGGGTGTGTCTAGGAACAAATTTTTCTTTGTGAGTAAGGAAGCATTTATATAAGGTTCTGATTAAGACCAAATACTGTGTAGCCAGTGACAAATATATTAATTTCATAGTGATGCTTAGAGCAAAATGGCTTCTGTTCTGTACTCTACTGTTGACTAGAGTGGGGAATATAGCTTGTACTCTTATTTTACCTACACCATATTTTGGTGTCCACAGTTTTCTGTGTTGCAATGGGTTCAGAAAAATCCAAGGTCAGGTGAAGAAAGCCCCAGAATGATGGGATGTTATAAATATACCCCGAAGAATTATGAAAGATAAAAAATGAATGATACATACACTAAAAAACCCTAACCCCCTCCAGAAAATAAACAAGAAAACAAGCAAACAAACAAACAAAACATTAGGAAAGAAATGTGTAAAATGATTTTTTTATCAGAACTTTGTAAAATGCTTTTATATCACTAAAAATATTTCTTCAGCCTCATAAAAAGACCCAGTTCTTCAGGATCCAGAGATTTAAGGCCTTTTTCAGGATAACACAACTGATTTTCACTTTAACATACATAAACCACTTATAATTCCAGTCTTAATTCAATTTTCTCAGTCTAATTAAAAAATTCATATCTGTATTCTGAAATCAGATGCTTCCATAGAATCAGAGGCTTTGCAGCAGTCCAGTTAGATTTCCCAGATTTTCTCTGTCTCAAAAATCAGATGTCTTCTCAAAGTGAGTGAAGAAGCGAGTACATAAAAATTACCTTAAACTGACTTTGTTTATTCAGTTTTCAGTTGCACCCTTCTGTGCTTTCTTTTGCAGTTTGTCCTACAGTCTTGCCTGCTTTTAAGGTGAGACCAGCAGCACCAGCACTGCCTGCAGCTGCCAGATGGAGAGAGGGAAGTCCTGACCCAAGCCCTCTCTCTGCCCCAGACTTTTGGAGAGACCTTGCACAAATTTATTTTTCTGTGACTCCAGTGGTTATCTCTGAAATGGAGCTGCCCTTCCTTTAAACAAAGTTGGGAAGAGATTTACAGCAATGGTCAGTCACACCCTCAAAGTCCCTCACAGAAGTGTCTGCATACAGGTTTTACAGGCACACACCCAGCTTCCTCATGGACCTTTTACAGCTTTCACAAGCATCCTGGAAAGCCTGAGAGCACTGGGCAGCTTTTCCTTCTCAGGCAGCTTTTCTTTCTCAGGCAGCTTTTCTTTCTGTGAGTGCTCATGAGGTCCATAGACACCCCTGATCAGGTACCAGCCAGTCTCTGGCAGAGGTTCTGGAGGGCCCCTAGGAAAGGAAACACGGCTGGAAACTGGAAGCAAGACTTTTGTCTTCTTCCTGCTCTGCAGAATACTCTGATGCCTCCTGATTGCACATGCTACCGGCTGTTTGCAAAAGAAGGTAAAACATGAAATTCAAGGCACTTCTGCATTAAAAGACACAAAAGAAACAGAAGGAATAAATGTTGCAAATGTAGCTGTAGGGGATAAAGCTATCCTCTTTCCACTAAACGTGTCTGCAGAAGAACACTTGAGATAAGCTTCATTATCTTTCTATAGACACCTTGCTAACACAGGTGGGAGTCACTTAGGTAACTAGCAGATGAAGGGTTTGCTCAAGGTCAAGAAGAGTCTGTCAAAGTCACTGTTAACACAGTGAAAAAATATATTCAAAGCCTCCCACAGAAAAAAAAAAGCTCTTTTTCTCTTTTCAAAATGCAAATTTCCTCAGAGAATGTTTTTTTTTTTCTTTTTTGTTCAGTTTTTCCATACAAGTCATGAGCAAACGTCTGATTTTTTAATTGTGATTTTTTAAGACCCTGCATTTTTCATGTCTTTCCAGTGTTTTGTGTGGACAATATTGCATACCTCTTAGCTGTAGTCGGTGCCAGTTGTGGAATCTGGAAGTACTGATTTCCAGACCCTTGTACTTAAGTATTTCATTTTATATTTCAGTATTTCAGAAAGACTATGGTTAAAAAAAAAAGAGAGAGGGGGAAAAAAAAAGAAAAAAGGAAAGAAAAAAAAAAAGAGAAAAGAAAAGAAAAGAAAGAAAACTCCCAAAATACAGCTCCAAGTGATCTGCATAAGCAAACAGAAATGTAGATGCTGGATTGTGTCCAAGACTCCTGGTTTCCTGCAGCACTTACAATACAAAAGTTAGGGCAACATGCTGCAAAAAGATACCACGCTTTTCCAGCACTGATGGGCTTTCCACATCTGCAGTGCCACAGCTATAGAAGTAGTTGTCAGACCCAAATTATCTCTCTTGCACCCTGTACTGCCCAGGTTTGCAGGGCCATAAATCAAGGCTATAGTCTGGCAATCAGGAGAGGAAAGAGATTTTAACTATTTTTTTTAAAAAAATATATTACATTTTAAAAAAAGGTAATCCCAATTTACTTTTTTAAAAAGGTACTTCCAACTGATTTTTAATCTTTCTGATATTTCGTGTGGTAGTTTGGGGGTTTTTCCCCCTTGCCCTATTACTTTTTTGTAGTAAGAAGTGGGTTCATTCCATGGGAGCTGCTGGAACAGGGACTATTGGGGAAAGACAAGTGTGCCTTCAGGGCTGGCAGTTTTAATTAATATCTGAGGGTAGTCTAGGAGCAAATATGGGCTAGAACAAAAATCTGGATTTAAATATTGTTGAACTGGGACCAGCTCATGAAAAAACTTCAGGCACAGTACCTTCAGAAGCAGGTCAACCTAAACAGCAGAACTGAATTCAAACCTGGTTTGAGCCAGGTCTAAAAGAAGCAGCTTGATCTTATATCTCATTCCTTGATACTTATCTTTCTTATCACCACAATAATGGCCAAACAGTATTTGTGCTCTTTTTTCTTGATTTCAAGTTTTTCTTTTGTAAGAAAAATTAAAAGGTTTCTTGGGAGGAGAAAAAAATAAGTGCATTTTATGGAAGGGGGCTCCTACTTTTCTGAGGAGTCACAGTGAAAAAGAAAATTTTTGTCACAGTTGGAAACCTGAACACGAATGCCGATAGGGAGGCAGTTGAAGGGCTACAGCACCATCTCCTGGAAGCCAGATATTGCTGAATTTCTAGACCCACTTCAATACAGTCACACAGAGAGATGAAATTTAACTTGGGGTTAATTTAATATATTTCCCTTCAAAAAAACTTTTTAACAAAATATGGGACTAATAAAAAAGATTCCCATGACCTATAATATTTGCAGGTAAATTTTTCCATATAGGAGTTTATTGCCATCAGGCAGTATTCAGTCCTTAAATTCAAGCATTCAGTACTAAATCATGAGAAAAGGGAGTCATAAAATTTGACAGTAAATGTGGTTAGAGATTGTCCTTCAACAAAAATATATTTGGTTAGGTTTTAGTCACTTATTGTGACATAATAATAAAAGTACCTAACCAATTCTGCAAAAAATAATAAAAATATATAACTAATTCTGAAAAAAACACTAAAAGAGTATTTAAGATTTTGAGATGTGACACTATCAATTTCTGCTGTTCTAAAATCAGCTTTCTAATCCAGTAGCATAAATTAGTCTTCAAAAAAAAAAAGTGATTATGAACGTGTAAACATGTATTTCAAAAACAAAATACCCGTGTTATATCTTTTTGCCATGAGGATTCTTGATGATTTCCTCTCAAATGCCTACTGAAATATTTACCTGGTCATAGCATTTCCAGGCAAGTTTTTTTTTTTGCTGAAACCAGAGGTTCTCCTCCATGTTAAGAACGCGACTTCTCACTCCTGCTGAGGATATGACTCTCTGATTAAACACGTCCTGCTTATCACCTATTCTGGCTTGAAACGTGTCCCCAGGGCTAATGGCCCTGGAGTTCCTGGTGCAATATCCCCCTGAGCTCGTGTTGGCTCTCAGGGCACATGGGACGGTGCCAAGCAGAAGCTGCGGTCCAAAGAGTCCTGAGCGAGGCAATTCACAAACAGGGTTTGGCAGGTCAGCTCTGTTTTCCAGTTCAGGTGTTTTGTGCTGGGACTAAATCTCCTATTAGCCTATTTCTGTTCCACATGCACTGATCTGCAGAGGGGCAGACCCCACTTTTAGAAAAGTGATGATGTCCAGCAATAATAATTCAGAGAGCCCTGGAAAGTGGTTTCCTTTGCTACAACTCAGTTCAGCAATATTGATAGGCGTAACAGGCACTCAACAGAGCTCAAGAGGCTTTAAGACAATTTGCCTTCACGTACCTCTGCTGAGACATATTTTGGCTTTTTTTATACTGAATTCTTCCCTCTTTTCCGCCTGCTCTCTGCGAGAAGCCGTGTCTTGTTGAGACACATCCAGAAACAGCTTATGTTTTTGCCGTATTCACATTTCTGTTTTAAATTTACAGTGTGAAATGTCTCAGCCAAGTTTGGCAGCTCGGGCAGCCCGCTCCTCGCAGCGGCGCTTCCAGGCTCGCCTCGGGCGGCTGCAGCCCCGCGCCCGGGCACCGCCCGCGGCTGCGGAACCCGCCCCGCCTGCCAGCGCCGGGCCGGTGCCGCCTGCTCGCCGCTCCCCCGGCCCCGCCTCTGCGGCGCCGCACGCTCCCTCTCGCGAGGCATCCTTGCTGCTCCGGCTCGCTTCCCTGTGCCAAATCGCAGCGCAGTCTGCATGCGCCCCTTAGGAACAGGGAGCAGTCCCCCGAGAGAGAGCCCTGAGAGTGTCGCAGGAGGAAGGGGCTTCAAATTCTCCTCCTCTGAGCATTGCTGAGCCCGTCTACTTTCACCAAGACAGGAAGTCAAACCGGGCACACAAAAGGGTGGTAATACAAGGGTGCTTTCAACATGGAAAGGAAACTCCTGTGCAGACAAATCATGAAAAAAATCACATTTAAAGATAGCATTTAGCATAGGGCTTTTCCAAAATTATTCCAGTCATGAGTGAATCACGGCTAAACACTGAACTGTTCCATATTAAAAAAATAAAACCATAAAAAATAGGTTTTGAAGCAACGTCAAACTCCTACTGGTCTATGATGACATCAGTTATATTTTTTAATTATACCCTAACTATGCCTTCTAAGTATAGATCTATACTATGTATATACTAAATCTCCTAGTCACCAATCAACTGGTTCACTAACTTATACTTTTTTTTTTTTTTAAGCGAGCTTCCACAGTGTCTGACCTGAATGTCTTCTCTATTTCTTCAATTCCCTTGCTGTTCAGTATATTTCTACTGGATGTGAAAAACATATTATCCTTTTCCCCTCTGCATGAGCTCTTTACATTCTTGAAGCTTCTGTTGTCTTGTCTTCTTTCAGGTTTCTTTTCTTTAAGTTGCCCTCCCCTCCCCTTTAGCTATTTATGACAATATTTCCTCATTCCTCATGCTTTTTAGACCTCTAATTCAGCTTCCAGACTCTCTAGAAGGTCCACTAAATTCTCACTGATACTCAAGAATAGCTGTAGTGGTCCAAATAAGCCCTTAGCAGCAAGCAGAAAACTTTGCTTAGCAATACTTCTGTCCTGCTTTTTGTGGTTTTGGTTTGGTTTTCTTTTTAGCTATAAAGATATCTCCTTCCTTTTATGTTCTTTTGATATTCTGTCATCAAATACCCATTGTATTTTATTATTCAAAATTCCACCATGGATAAAAGCACACCCTCCACTTGGAAATCCAGTCCTTTTTGTGTGTGAGCTCTTCAAAGTGAAAACACTCTCGTCCTTGAAACACAGACTGGGGTCATGTCAAACGCATTCAAGATTGACTTTGCGATGAATGCTACGGTCCAACGAGAAGACAGAAACCAAATGGGCTGAGAATTTGGTTCCATTTAGAACAATGGCAAAACACAGTTGGCCTGAGCTTCTATCCATCACACCTGGCTCAGAGGACTTCTAAGCTAAAGAGTCCTGCCGGCATCAGCTGTAGATCACATATTTTTTATTGTTTTTGTGAAATTCCAGGAGAAAGAATGTTGAAGCACTGCATATGTTACATATCAAAACCACCTGGATATATGTTGCTTCAAGTATTGACATTACATCATGACAACTGAAATAGCATTGCATAAATCTCTCTAATACCTTTCATGGAGGCCGTCAATAATTTTTAAGTGTTCATAACAGTGAAGTGTAAGATAGAGAAGATAGTGGTGCTCCTTTGGATGTAGGGATGCATTGCACTGAACCACAGCATTTTTAATAAATCTCAGTAATGAGAAAGTACATAGTGACATGGTGATGGACTTGATTTTTACCTCAGCTACCTCTGGAAATTTTAATAACTTAAACAACTTTACTTGTACTGTTTCTCATTCTCTACTCTCTTTCAGTTGTAAAATGGACTTACTTCAAAACACAGTTTGAAAATTGCTTCATGATCAGAAATAGATGAGAAATGTGGAAACATGTAGCTCTTATTTTCACATCTATATTATTAAGATAGTGAAAATTAAAGTCTTCCCTTAAACAAATAGTTTTGTGAACCTTGCAGCCGAGTATTTGCCTGGTTTAGGAGTAGCAGAAAATGTATTACACTGTAAAACTTGTAAAAATCTTGCAATCTGAAACAGACTGGTAAAGGGCTTTGGGCTATGTAATAGAGGATACTAGGAAGAATATAATCAGTTGGATGTGTAGCAAGGAACAATATTAAAATAAAAATTACATGGCATTGTATTTTGCAACTTATTTCCCCTTTCTTCTTGCCTTGAAGTTTAGTCTGGGAATTTCTTCCCAGAGCAGGAAGCCTTGCTGGGCATGGACAGAGCCAAGAGCACCAATGGACCCAAAACCCCAGATGCCACCTGTGGGCCCCTGCTGTGTCATGTGAGCCAGGGCAGGAGAGGCTGGCCCGGGCTTTTTCTGTGTGCTGCTGAAGGTTGCTGTGCCAAGCAGCAGGGACAGGTATTTCTCCTCAAAAGGTTGGTCTCTTTTGGATCTCAGGGATCAGGAGATGGGAGAAAAGCAAAAAGGATGCTGAAAAAGACCACTGCAGCTAATGAGAGGAAAGGTGATGAAAGTCATTGTGAGAACTGAAAGGAAATGTTGTACAGGGTGTAGTGCTGGAGTTTGGAAAGAGCCTGAATATCTCAGCCTCCATGAGGCTCCAAAGGGAGCAGAGATGTTGGGAAGCCTCGACAAACACACCCTCCAGGGGCAGGTGTTCCCTGCTGGCTCATCCCATGTCGCTCCCCTCCCGACCAGGTAACCCACACCTCCACACCTCTGAGTGGAAAGTGTGTGAGATCTGTCCCTAGGGAAATGAAGCAGCAGAGTTAGATTGAGGACAAAGAGCCTGTTAGTCTCCTCGTGCTGAAGGTGACTGTAAGGAACAGGAATTTCTATTTATATATGTACTAAGTCCAGGCTGAATGTGCAGGAATGTCAACTTCGAGCTGCTGGCCCTGCAAATGGAGGGGAACAGACTGGAGCACTTAGGGAGTAAAAGCAAAACTAGGAAAGGTGGAGGTGAAAACTGCACATAACCAGATGACAGGAGAAGTGGGGGAAAAAAAACCATCTTGCCTAAGGAAATTACAAATTAATGTCAAAGTAAATGAAGAAAAAAACAGGACAATATAAAATTGTAAGATTCAAAAAAAAAGAACAGTGCATCCCTGCTAAAAACAGCGTTTCATTAGGACTAGTGAGAGTTTCAGGGAACTTTAAGGGTGTCAATGACACAAAGATGACATATTATGTTACATTAAAGTATTAAACATTGCAATAAGCATAGAAGAAAAAAATCAATTTGAAAAAATATAGTCACTGAAACAAGGCAGAACAGGGACAGGAGTAGTTGCTTTTAAAAACTGAGATAATGCTGCCATTTTATCAGATTCTGAGAAATCCAGGGAAACTCCTACTCCCTTTCTCCTCCTGAGTGGAAAACCAGAAATCTGATAGGGCAGGCACGAGAAAAGTGAGGTGGTATCAGAAATTGTACTTAGAATGCAAATGTATTTGAGAGAGGAGGAATTAGACTGAGGATGTGGTAACACTCTGAAGTTAAAAAAAACAAAACAGCAATCATTTCTGGAGTTAAAATTCCATTTTTTTCTATGAATAACATTTAGCAACAGCTATTCTGGTCCTTTGGCCAATTCAGAGAACACTTATAGCTCTGCAGTAACCAAAGATTTAAAAACCTCTGTCAGACTCAAACAGAAGAAAATGTACTAATTCTGATCATGAAGGAAAACATGACAGCAAGAAAAAAGGAGAGTTTATTGCACCTTGCTCTGGAAAATCTATCATACCATGGGCATAACTCTGATTTGCTATAGAAATATAGTCACACAGCAAGTTGGAAAATAAGCTTTGCCACTTTCCTACCCTTCATTTTGCAATCTCTCCACACCTTTCTCTATTATCACATCTCCAGCATTTAGAAGATGGATGAAAGACCTGTGAGGAATTGTTAGAAACTGAGATTTTAAGAACCTCTTAAAGTACTCTGCTGAGTTTACTGACTGACATAATAACAGTCCTAATTTTATGCCACATTGCAGTAGTTCTCAGAAGATTTTCTTGAATAATCTTGTTCAACTTTTTTCTGTAACAAGAATTAAGGAACACCTGATTCACAGGTGGCTTTTCTTTGATGGGACTTTTCTTTTAAAGTATTTTATATGTTGACATAATATGAAAATATAATAGCAGTTGACTAACTATCAGTTTGCTCTGAACAGAATTGAAATTAGTATAAAATATCCCAGTACCATTAACCACAATGGTTTAAGTCGCACTCGGTTGCAGCTTTCCTTTAGATTCCTTTTTACATCCCCTGAAAAAAGGTGTTGACCTTTTCTTGTTTAGTTTGAATCTTAATAGTGTCAACATAGGATTTTCAGAAGAGCAAGCAGGGAGTTTCAGTGCTCCACTGGAGATACTGGTGGGGGGGCTGCTGCTGAGCTCACTGGAGAAGTCAGACCCCGAAAGAAATTGGGCTCTGGGCAACCCCTTGTACTTCAGCTCAGAGTTTAGTCCAGACTGTTGGTCTGGTCTTGACTTGTGGCTCAGAGGCAGCAATTGTGAGGGTCAGCACTGGAGAAACTCTGATTAGTAAAATGTGACTAAAAACCTCTTCAGAACATCAGCTGAGAGGGTACCACATTTTGATTCAAATTTGAGTTTCAGCTTTGAAGTATTAAATCAGGGACTTACTTAGAAGCCTCCTTGCCCATAGAAAGCTTGGGATCACTTCAACAGCAACAGATGGCACCAAGAGAGAACTTTGTAAGGAAATTGGAATAAACCAAGAGTTTTCAGGCTCTGGAAAAGAAGGTAGTAAGGCCGTGTGATTTCTCCCTGCTAGAGCTGTCTCATCAGCCAGCTCTTCCTCCACCTGCCCTCAGGGGAGCTATGACCAGGCCAGAATCCCAACTGTAGATGTTTTTATCTGGGTCATAGTCTGGATTTTCAGGGAATGTGGTTTATAGCAGAACCCAGAGAGCCAGGAAGTGCAATTTCCTAGAAATCAAACGGAAGAATTGCAGGAAGAGAGGGTGGGCTGAGAAGTATGAGGGAAAGCAAAAACTTCATAGATGTACTAGACGTGGAGGCTCCAAGAACAAAGAAGCTGAGGTCTGCAGAAGCCTCAGCAAAAGAAAAGGAACACATTTCTCCACAGGGAGAAAGTTGGCTGTGACCTTCTATTGCTGGCAGATGGAGCTTCAGCCTCAGCTGGCAATCTATTAGGCTTTAAAAAAAGTAGTAAACTGTCTTGGCAGTGGGAGGGAAACCAACTGCATTGCTGAAGGAAGAAAAAACACATGCTCTGATGGCTCAGTGGTTCATGACCCCTGCTCACAAAAGAAAATGAAAGGTGGCAGTGGTTGGTGACTCAGTCCTCTGGGTAACGGAGACATCTGTTTGTTGGTATGACCTAATGCTTACGGAGAGGCTTTGCCCAAAGCAGAGCTATTGCACAAGTTTGCCAAGGCTCCTCAGCCCTCTGACACCTCCTCCACATGGCTCAGTTACTTGAGAGCTAATGCCGCTGCTCTGGGAACAAGCAAGGGAAAACCATAAGAAACAACAGGGATCCTGGAGTGATGGTGAGAGAATTGGAGCCTCAGCTGGTGTTCTTATCAATCCCATCAGAGAGGGTAAAAGCCCAAGCAAGGACAGACACATCCTGGAGATAAATAGATGGCTGTACAGATGGTGAGGCTTAGAGTACTTGGGCTTCCTGGAGAGGGAGGCAGTATTCATAATGGGGTCATAAGAGGGTGTTGGGGTTTGAAAGTTT